>JARQOC010000006.1:128570109-128685109 GCA_033576535.1 Allobates femoralis
GGGGATTGTGCCATGCATGGTGGACTTGTGCCATGCATAGGGAATGTGTGCCATGCATAGGGACATATACTCTATATGATTTGTTAGACGGACACTGACATTATAAGATTGACATCTTTTAACATTAAAAATAATTTTTTCCTTCACCAAATTTGGGGGTGCGTCTTATAATCAGGTGTGTCTTATAAAGCAAAAAATACGGTGTATATCTATTATATAATTGTCGTAGCGACGTCCGTGGATTTGTTCGTGGGCGCGTAGCGCCCACGCGACTCAATTGCAATGCCCGCAGAATAGGCGAGACTCACTCGCAAAGCCTCACTCGCAATGCCCGCGAAGCGGGCGTTGCGAGTCGTTGCAGCAGCCCGAGCAATGCCCTATACACAGATTCTAGAATCCCGATGCAATCGCATCGGGCTCACAGCTAGTATATGTAAAATATATATACACATTTATTAATTTTTTTAGCAGCATATATAAACATATATATATATCTATATATATGTATATAAAGGGAACCCTTCAACATTACATTGTGTTGTTAAATGTTCCCTTTATCTTTTTCAGCAGTGTATACAGTATATATAAATATACACTCAAAAGGTACCAAGATAAGGTAAATGTTGGGCCCAAAAATATGATCAAATAGTACCAGACCTAAAATTCATACTCCAACTAAATAGATATTTGAATGATGTGACGGTGTGCCATGACACGTAGGGCATATATATATATCTATAGTGTGGTCACTATGCATGGGCAACGCAGGGCTCTACAGCTAATATGTACATAAAGGGCAAAGCAGTGCTATATATGTCAAAGATCTAAACTACATTATATATATATATTAATTATTTTACATATACACACACAGTGAAGGGAATAAGTATTTGATCCCTTGCTGATTTCATAAGTTTGCCCACTGACACAGACATGAACAGTCTATAATTTTAAGGGAAGGTTAATTTTAACACTGAGACATGGAATATCCAGAATATCACATTGTCTAAATTATATAAATATCTTTGAAGAAAGAAATAAGTATTTGATCCCTCTGGCAAACAAGACTTAATACTTGGTGGTAAACCCTTGTTGGCAGCGCAGCACTCAGACATTTCTTGTAGTTGTTGATGAGGTTTCGCACATGTCAGGAGGGATTTTGCTCCACTTCTCTTTGCAGATCATCTCTAAATCATTAAGATTTTGAGGCTGTCGATTGGCAACTCGGAGCTTCAGCTCTTCCTTACATTTCTGTGGGATTTCGGTCTGGAGACTGGCTAGGTCACTCCATGACCTTAATGTGCTTCTTTTTGAGCCACTCCTTTGTTGCCTTGGCTGTATGTTTTGGGTCATTGTTGTGCTGGAAGACCCAGTCATGACTCATTTTTAATGTCCTGGTGGAGGAAAGGAGGTTGTCACTCAGGATTTTACGGTACATGGGTTCATCCATTGTCCCATTGATGCTGTGAAGTAGTCCTGTGCCCTTAGCAAAGAAACACCCCCAAAACATAATGTTTCCCCCACCATGCTTGACTGTGGGGAAGGTGTTCTTTGTGTCATAGGCAGCATTTCTCTTCCTCCAAACACGGCGAGTTGATTTATTGCCAAATTAGCTCAATTTTTGTCTCGTCTGACCACAGCACCTTCTCCCAATCACTCTCAGAGTCACCAAGGTGTCATTGGCAAACTTCAGACGGGGCACATGTGCCTTCTTGAGCAGTGGGACTTTGCAGCTCTGCAGGATTTTAATCCATTACTGTGTAATGTGTTACCAAAGGTTTTCTTGGTGATCGTGGTCCCAGCTGCCTTGACATCATTAACCAGTTCCTCCTGTGTAGTGTTAGGCTGATCTCTCACCTTCCTCATGATCTTCGATACCCAACGAGGTGAGATCATACATGGAGCCCCAGATCGATGTGGATTGACCTCATTTTGTATTTCTTCCATTCTCTTACTATTGCACCAACAATTGTCTCCTTCTCACCCCGTGTCTCACTTATGGTCTTGTAGCCCATTTCAGCCTTGTGCAGGTCTAGGATCTTTTCCCTGACATCCTTAGAAAGCTCTTTGGTATTCCCATGTTGTAGAGGTTAGAGTCTGACTAGAGTGTGTGGACAGGAGTCTTTTATACAGATGACAATGTAAGACAGCTGTCTGTAATGCAGGTAACGAGGTAATTAGGGGCGTCTAACTGGTCTGTAATAGCCAGTACTCCTAATGGTTGGGAGGGGATCAAATACTTATTTCTCTCTTCAAAATGTAAATACATTTATATAATGTAGACAATGTGATTTTCTGGATTTTATTGTTGATATTCTATCTCTCACTGTTAATATTAACCGACCCTTAAAATTATAGACTGTTCAGGGCTTTGTCATTGGGCAAAGGTACAAAATCAGCAGGGGGTAAAATACTTATTTACTTCACGGTACCTTCCATGTGTATAGTGATATGTCTACGGTCCTGTTCTTGTGATTTTGAATAGGTTGGCTACAGAAGTCCCAACAGCACTGCAGACAATTGCTGAGCTCAGCAACCCTGCCTCAGTGATTAGCTGCAGCGCTGTCGACGTTACATCATCCCTTCAGCAAAAAAAATAAATCAGAGATTGGGGCAGCGCCGGAGACACAGGGGAGGGTTATTTACCAGAAACTGTGGCAGTATGAAGATATTTTCTAAAATGGACATCCCCTTTAAGAAATCGTGCTGTCTAGACTATGGGATATACCTCTTATAGCAGCCTCATCCCATCCATACTTATACAAAATGATTGCAATAAATAGAGATGATGTGCAGTCCAAAAAATGGCCTGTATCAAAGCGTGGCGCTATTTTAAAAAAAAATATATACCGGTATATATTTTTTAACCTTTACAGTACCATCCAAAATATATCTCTGGACAATTCCCCCTTTATGTTCTTAGATTGTATGCCAGGAATGATATGACGGCGCTCCAAGGTGCCCAGATTAGTCTTTGTCATTTTCATGCTGAGAAATATAATCAATTTTTTAATCCTTTGGGGAAAAACGTTTGATGGACGTTCTCTTTTGCAAGAGTTAAGGAACCTATTCCTTCATAATAAGAAGAGTTTAACAGCAGGAGGTTATAATCACCTTCAACACTCCTCTGATCATCAGAGGGACAAATACAATAATGCAATATGAACAATTATATGCAATAAAACCAATATACGTTAGTCATGAGTTTTTAAAGGTTTTTAATTATTTTTCATATAATATGTATGTAAATATATGTTTGAATTTAAAATAAACACCCGAAACATAGGTACTAAGACTGCATGGTGTTCTCATTTTAAAAATAAGCCATGAAGCAAAAAGGGCAGCGCTGAGTCTATCCTTAAGAATAGTCATACACATATATACCGTATTTTTGGCTCCCAAACTGGGAGGGTAAAAGGGCGTGCGTCTTAAAAAGCGAATCTGAAAAAATAAGCAATAAAAATAAAATAAATAAATATTATCGAGAGAGGTGCTGCTGAGTGAGGGTGCCGGAGGCAGGTTCCATAGGGTGAGGGGCACAGCTGTACTACCGGAGCTGCGGGAGATGATCGGCGGTAGCGAGCTTTGGGCGCCGCCATATTCTCTCTGCCCAGCTGCATTCACTGCATGCAGTGTGCAGCCGGCCAGTAGAGGTAGAGACTCCACAATGGCCGCGGGTCTCCGGTATGGCCGCGGCCATTTTGTTGAAGTCTCTTCCGACTGTCTGCACACTTAGCAGTAGTGAATGCAGCCGGGCAGAGAGAATATGGCGGCGCCCACCGCTCGCTGCCGCCGATCATTCCCCGCAGCTCCGTTCCTGCTCCAGAGCCCCCCAGCAGCGTCGGTCCTGCACTTGTGCCTCTCACCCTCCTGAACCTGCCTCCGGGACCCCCACTCAGCAGCTGCATGTCGGTAAGCCATTGGGGTCCGGGGGGGAATGGGAAGAGGCACAAAAGTACACAAAAGGACACAGGATGGGTACATATATACAAGATGGGGGGACATAGTTTCGAGATGGGGGGCATATATACAAGATAGGGGACATAGTTTCAGGATGGGGGCATATATAAAGAATGGGGGCATATATACTGGTTGGAGGACATATATACAGGATGGGGGACATATATACAGGATGGTGGGCATATATACAGGATGGGGGCATATATACAGGTTGGGGGACATATATACAGGATGGGAGACATATATACAGGATGGGGGGCATATATACAGAATGGGGGCATATATGCAGGTTGGGGGACATATATACAGGATGAGGGACATATATACAGGATGAGGGGCATATATACAGGATGGGGGCATATATACAGGTTGGGGGACATATATACAGGATGGGGAACATATATACAGGATAGGGGGCATATATACAGGATGTGGGGCATATATACAGGTTGGGGGACATATATACAGGATGGGGGGTATATATACAGGATGGGGGGCATATATACAGGATGGGGAACATATAGATAAGACGGGGGAATGTATATGCCAGGATGGGGGGCCATATTTACAGCATGGGGACATGTATGCCATGATGAGGGATATATATACCAGGATTGGGGGGCATATGTACCAGGATGGGGACATATATACAGGATGGGGCCATGTATGCCAAGATGAGGGACATATATGCAAGGATGAGGGATATATATACCAGAATGGGTGGGACATATATACCAGGATACCAGGATGGGGGGTTTATGTACCAGGATGAGGGACATATATACTGATTTGTAAGAGGAACACTGACATTATAAGACGGACCCCATTTAACATTAAAAATGATTTATTTTCTCTTTTCCTTCACCAAATTTGGGGTGCGTCTTATAATCAGGTGCGTCTTATAAAGAGAAAAATACGGTATGTGTTTCACTTTTGGAATTTAATTACTGAAATAAATTAACTTTTTGATGATATTGTAATTCATTGAGATGCACTAGTAGCAGGCTCTAATGCAGAGTCATTGTCAGTAAGCGCGGGGGATGCAACTACAGCCACCGCTCACTATACCAAGGGGGTATCAATGTGCAGACTCCTTGTATTTCCCAAACACTATTAACTTGCAGATTAATTCTATATCTGCAATTTAGTACTATTTTTATATGTGATGGTGTAACAGGCCAAATGAACTCCTGTCCAGATTAATCCCAGGTATAGTTTGGCCCAGGCCAGAGTATTTCCCGGATGATAAACTGTCATAGGCTAAACTATGCCTGGGGTGTAAAGTAGCTTAGGCCAAAATATCCCCCTTCAGGCCAGCGTATGCCCCTGGGGATAAAGTGTCCTGGGCCAGAGTATATTCTGGGGAAAAACTCTCCTATGCCAAACGATAAGGGCTGTAAAGTAGCCTAGGCCAAACTATACCCTGCCAGGCTACAATATACCAATTATTACCCTCTATTTTATAAGCCTTTATAAATGAGATAACATTTTACACATAATGGAAAAATATTTATATTTGTGATTACACTGTTGTCCATTAAGATAAGTGATTCCTGAAGGTTTGTCACAACAACCCAATTTCTGATGGCTATTTTGGCAGAGATAAAAAAAATCAGCCAATATCTCTGACTATTAATACTGGAAGGGATGTGTGGCCCCACTAAGAGTGCGTCACAAAAGGGTACTGCACCCCTGAATGAAGGTGCCATATCCTTTGCTCTGGTAATGAGTAGAGGAATCCTGAGGCTCCAACACTACACTCACACACCTAGTGATCAGGGGACCAATCAGACACCCGTTGCTAGGGTAACAGGTCCCGGTGGGAGGAGAGCTAGGTTATATAGTGAGTGGGAGAGCAGAAAAGAGTTAGACCAGGAAGTGAGAACAGAAGAGTGCAGAAGTCAAGTCGTGACACTCAGAGAGGCAAAGTGAAAGTAACGTAAGACGTAGCAGAGTGGAAGAAGTTGCAGAAGAGCACTGAGACAGCTAACTGGGAGGGCACCTCAACCTGGTGACCCAGAAGAGAAAGGGGCCAAGAGCAGAACAGGTAAGACAATACTCTTGCCCAGTCCAGCACCCGGAGTACCGGCTCCAAGGTGGTTCAGACGATCCAACCTGCACCACAGAACCTGGAGTGGTTGAAGGCTCCCTAGGAGCCCAACTCACAACCTAACCATCACCGCAGCTATACCAGGGGGTACCCACCATTGAGGACCAGGGGCCGTGAGAGTCAGGGCCAAGACAGCGGTAACCCCAATCGAGGGCCTTCAGTACCCTGGCAAGGTATACTAGAGCAACGAAGAGAAGGGACAGATTGTGATAGAGAAGGAACATCAGAGGAGCTTCAGAGGGACGCTGCTCATGGCCAGAGCCACCCGGTCCATTACCTGAGCAAACACCATCGCATACCTTGTGAAGCTGCCGTTTACCAGAGTAAAGAACCCTTACAGAGTGAGTAGCGTGTCCGAGCCTTATTCTAGAACTGCCATTCAATTGCCTTGCTTTGCAGAAACAACCAAGCTGCCCTATTGCTCTACTGCAGCTCTCGACTCCAGGGATCACGCTTGTCCTGTAGGGAGCGGTTCCAACCTGCTGCCGCCCATCACCCCGGAGGTCCAAGCAGCGCGGTGCCATCACCAAAACCCTACAGGTGGCGTCACAAACTAATAACTTTATTCCTTTTATTATTTTACTTTAACCCTTTTACTGACCACCGGGCCCGCAACCTCAAGCATCGGACCCGTGACTGACAGCCAGCGCCTGAGACCTGAGAACCCGGCCCACGGTGAGTCAGATGAGTAACGACATTCACCAGCATTTCAAAGCCTGTCTTAAATATATTGTCATACATCCCAAAACCAGCAAGGAGGGTCCACCACTCAATGGTATAACAGTGCCTGAAAAGATATGAAGCTTTGTTGGGATTAATATGATTGGTCCCCTTCAAGAAACAAACGACAAGAAATATATAGGCGCTTCCACTAATCATTTCTCCAAGTGGTCTGAAGCAGGAGCTTTTCCACATAAGAGTGCAAAGCCTGTTGCAAATTGTTTTCATTTTGTTATCTGCCTCCTTGGCCATATGATTAATATCTGTAAAGGAAGCAAGCGTAAATAGGGTCTTATTGTTATATATAAGTGGAGGCTATGAAGCTGCTCAATGAAACTGCTCACCTTTGCAGGTTGTGTGACACACAACCAGTATAAATCACATAGGTAGCTGCTGTGAGACACTTCCATGGGCAATGTGGTAGGAAATCCTAGGATTCAATAGGGACTTTGTGTTGTAGGTCCGCACTGCTACAAAACCCATGAAGCCCGAATTTTCAGTTTATGAGGTTTTATTCGATCCATCCCTTGGCCATATGGACACTCACATTAGTGATCAGAGAATAGAATTTGTAAACTCGATGATTGACAACCTATTAGAGCATTTTCAAACAGATCACTGAATTTCATTTGCCTACCATCCGCACACAAATGGCTAGTGGGAATGTGACAATCAAACAATTAAAGAATCTCTTAGTAAGGGTGCTTTCACATTACGATTTTTTTCCTGTCCGTGGGATCTGACTTTTTGTAGTACCCCACGGACAGGAACGGACACCACAGGAGGTGACCTATTTCTGTGTCCGGGTCCGTGATTATCACGGATCCGGACACAGAAAGCGCTGTGCGGAGTAATTTCACTTCCGCAATGTATATATACATTGCGGAAGTGAAATTTAAGTAAAATCAAGTGTTAAAAATAAAAAAAATCGATCTTCACCTGTCCCGCGATCCACCGCCATCAGCAACTAGCTCCGGATGCGGAAAGGACCTGGCTGGGAGGGGCTACCCCTCAGCATCAACAGTCACATGACCGGTTACCGCGGTAACCGGTCATGTGACAGTGACGTCAGGCCAGGTCCAGGTCAACCATGTGCACTCCATTTAAGGTAATGTATGGATGAAAGGCTAAGCTTCAATTGGACTTCAATTTCTCTGAAAATGACACTATGGACCTCACACCATTTTCAGATTATGAAAACCCTAATGTACTAAATACACGGACAGCTATTCATAAAAAGCTCCACTTATCCGTCTGTACCAATATTCACTCTGTTCAGGAACACCAGAAGTGTTCCTTTGATCACAGCACAACACCAACAAAGAAATCACTGCTGGTACCATCATTTATATCAAGAATCAGCACCGTATTTATTGCATGGGTTCAAAGATGGAACCACGCTGGATTGGACCATACTTAGTTGTCGAATCCTTGACCACAGGATGAGTAAAACATAACAACATTAGGAATGGCAAGATACTGAGCAACACCTACCACACCAGCAATCTTAAGATTTATCAGGATGAACAAAATTCTCTAACACTCTATTCTCCTGATGATTGTTCCGGTGACTCTGCCACACAGAAACACCAGCAAACCAAGACTTTCAACCCACTACTAAATTCTGGAACCAAGTATCTTAGCACAAATCTAGGAATTACATTTGGTAAGATTGTATTTCATGGATGCACTAGGGCCTTTGGACAACTACGGCATTTATATCTAACCAAAGGTAATGGAACTGCTACTTGCGGACCATCAGTTACATCTTGACAGGATCAGAGAACAACCATGTTCTTCTCAGAGATAGTCATCCACCACATGAAAATTAACTTGACACAAAAACTGCAGGAATATAAATTGGCCTAGACCATAATATACATGGGGCATAATGAAGCCTAGGCCGCTTTAACCCTGGGTATACCCGGTAGAATGAGAGACCTTGCCCCAGTTACCGGGCTCGGATGTCATGGCCATTACATTAACTACGTTCTCATTTTATTCCTTTTATATAGCTTAAAGTAGTTTTCTACTATGCCTTTTGCTCCAGTTCACATTGTGCATTAATACATATTAGCCAGTATGCTCGTTTCTTGCTAGAACTTTTAGTGTTGACCAAACAATAATGAGTAGTCCAACACTGATGAATGCGATTGATAACCGCATTCATCCACCACCAGAAAATCTGCAAAAAATCAGTGCAAAAAATCCGCACAGGAATCACACAAAAAGCTCTCTGTTTATAATAAATATTTTTTCTTTTTTCCAGTTTGTAGCAAGTGCTATCAAAAGAGTATCAAAAACAGGGCTATTGGTCTGTACGTTTTTTGCAAAACGAGTAGTCCACACATAAGCTGTTTCACAGGTAAAAAGCCCACAGAGTGGAGTCCTGGCTGGAGCCTGGATTGAGGTATGTTCACACAATCAGGTTTTAAATGCACACATCAGCTAGGGACTGTCTCGCTAGGGCAACCGTGACGAGGTGAGACAGCTTACGTATATTTTTTTGCAAAAAACGTACAGACCAATAGCCCTGTTTTTGATACTCTTTTGATAGCACTTGCTACAAACTGGAAAAAAGAAAAAATATTTATTATAAACAGAGAGCTTTTTGTGTGTGATTCCTGTGCGGATTTTTTGCACTGATTTTTTGCAGATTTTCTGGTGGTGGATGAATGCGGTTATCAATCGCATTCATCAGTGTTGGACTACTCATTATTGTTTGGTGAATGTATTTCTCCTGTTCGCAGGAAAGGGAAGTGACCCACCCTTCCCCTATGAGTAGTCCACACATAAGCTGTTTCACAGGTAAAAAGCCCACAGAGTGGAGTCCTGGCTGGAGCCTGGATTGAGGTATGTTCACACAATCAGGTTTTAAATGCACACATCAGCTAGGGACTGTCTCGCTAGGGCAACCGTGACGAGGTGAGACAGCTTACGTATATTTTTTGCAAAAAACGTACAGACCAATAGCCCTGTTTTTGATACTCTTTTGATAGCACTTGCTACAAACTGGAAAAAAGAAAAAATATTTATTATAAACAGAGAGCTTTTTGTGTGATTCCTGTGCGGATTTTTTGCACTGATTTTTTTAGTGTTGGTGTGCAGTGCATCTCTTGTAATTAACCCTGGGTATAGTCTGGATTCGTGGTATACTTTGGCCTGTTGGTCTGTAACAATGGGATTCTACTAAGGAGCTAAAGGAAGGGAGAACTACTGCAAGATTAGACTACATTTTTTGTATACAGTAATCGGATAGAAAACACGGCACTCACCATAGGTAGACTCTTCAACGCTTTATTCCATGCGATTTAGCATGCGATTTCAAACGCAGGGAGGGGAGGGAGGTGCTGAGACTCGGTGACGGTTCCCCGTTTCGCAGCGAGACTCGCTGCTTCTACGGACCAAACTAGTCTACAGACTAGTACAGACTAGTTTGGTCCGTAGAAGCAGCGAGTCTCGCTGCGAAACGGGGAACCGTCACCGAGTCTCAGCACCTCCCTCCCCTCCCTGCGTTTGAAATCGCATGCTAAATCGCATGGAATAAAGCGTTGAAGAGTCTACCTATGGTGAGTGCCGTGTTTTCTATCCGATTACTGTATAAGACTTGTCGCTGAACTCGCACACACGTGCACCGCATTATATAGGAATCGCACGCTCTGAGGGTGATATCTAGCGATTACGGATTGGCTGTCGCCCGACTTTCTCCACGTTCTGCTGCTACATTATTTGTAGTATGTTGTCCTTGGATAAATATAAACCTTCACAGACTGAAGATATAAAATTATAGCAGATTTTGATTTAAAATTTGCAAAGGTACCTCATTTTTCATTGTAGATGCTTTGGAACAATAGTGGATGAAACATTTAAAGAAATTGTCCGGGCTTTTCCTAAAATTGGTGTGTGTATTTAGGCTGCAAAATGCTAACAGTTTGTGATTAACACCATTAGAATTTTGCATGGTTACCTAGATATTGTTATTCAGCAAGTGTGGAGGAGCAGCTCAACCCCTATCTAGGCTTGTTGTTTTGGAGCCTAACTGTAACATCACAACTGGACATTTACACTCAGTCTCCTGCAGGCTCTCCCCAGTCTACAAAATGCCCTCCCCAGTCTACAACAGGCCCTCCCCAGTCTCCAGCAAGCCCTCCCCAGTCTATAAAATGCCCTCCCCAGTCTACAACAGGCCCTCCCCAGTGTCCAGCAAGCCCTCCCCAGTCTACAAAAGGCACGCCCCAGTCTACAACAGGCCCTCCCCAGTCTCCAGCAAGCCCTCCCCAGTCTACAAAATGCCCTCCCCAGTCTACAACAGGCCCTCCCCAGTCTCCAGCAAGCCCTCCCCAGTCTACAAAATGCCCTCCCCAGTCTACAACAGGCCCTCCCCAGTATCCAGCAAGCCCTCCCCAGTCTACAAAAGGCACGCCCCAGTCTCCAATAGGACCACCTCCATTCACCTACGTAGATGCTGATTGAATCGCATTGCACTGAGCCATCATTTTCTCTATGTATTAATGCGCCAAAACTGCCCCTCTGTGAAGGAGAATGAACCACTCTGTGTCAGTGCTGCGGTTTGTGGATGGTTCATCTCACTGTGCCCACAGTCACTGATGCGATCATCTCTCTGCATCAATGTGCCAAAACTACCCCTCTATAAAGGAGATGAACCCCACACACCACAGCACTGACACAAAGTGGATCATGCTCCATCACAGAGGGGTGGCTTCAGCACATTGATGCATAGAGAAGGAGATGACCACTCAGTCAGTGCAATGTGGTTCACTCATTGCTTCTATCAGAGAGACCAGTGGCTTGTCCTGAGGAAGGGGCCAGAGAGCCCTGAAACACATAGACAAATAAACCAATACTATAATTTATCATCTGATGTGTCATGGATTTTGGCAGCACAGTTACTAACCCTTCATCTACCATCCCCTTAGATCCAAGGTAGTCTGCTCTGTGTACTGTGCTAAACTGGAATGATAACGCCGCCCCCCTTTCACAGGATCATTGCAGCCTGTAATTGGCTGCAAAGGTCAGATGACTTGAAAAGTGCCTCATTTGGAAAACGTCTGATGATATGCTATTCTAATCACTTGACTGTTGCAGCCAATCACATATCATTGTAGTTATATGACAGGTGAAAATACAAGGTAGTGTTGATTAATTTCTACCTAAAAATCAAACTACATCTTGTTATGTTATACCTTTCTGCCATTCAAAATCATCTCTTTTCATTCACACCTATTTAGACATCAAAAAATGTGTATTCCCTGTAAATTTGTAGAGGGTGACTATTATACATTGTTGCTGTTTTTGTAGTCACCCTTTCTGCAGAACTTTGTGAGGCGGTGGACAGGGTATGGGGAGTACTTGGATACCAGGACTGATGACTACTTTGATGGGGGATCACGGCTGGTCGGTTCCCTGGACCCTCAGTGGCGGGGATGGTGGGGGAATGATGATGATAGTGGTGGGAGAAGGGAATGTGGACTTGACGCCACCTGTGGTACCTGGCAAGTTAGGTACCAGCACTGCAGGCCTGCCGCTGAGGCGATGTGATGCAGCTTGGGTGTTACAGCTTCCCACCGGTGGAGCTTTACCTCAAGACAGTGGGGATGGATGAGGGGAGTCGTAATAGCGTCTCTGCGGTGAACGCTGTGGGCAGCAGTGCAGAAACAGGCACACACACAATAGTCTTTGTTTCGGTAGCTCTTACTGATGTCCGGTAACAGGTACAGTCCAGGAAGGTAACCAGGTCCTCGGTGCAATTTGGGACTTTCACCTTGGAGAGTTGTGAGGCCTCCTCTGTCACTGTGTACGGTGGTTTGGGGTAAGCTCTGCCTATAACTGAACTCGCCGCTCCTTCTCCCTCAGGGTGTTACTCTGTAACCGACTATGAGGATCTCCTGTGGGAATCCCTATCCTCCTTTTGGGCCCTTGGTCCTGTGCTTGGTCAGGTTTGAGTGTCTCTTAATTTGTTACCTCAAAGGGATTCGTTCCTCCTGGTCCTTCCGGGCTTCTCCTGCTGCAATGAATGCTTAGCAGTGTCGGACTCTGGTGTCCTGCTGAGCTAAAGGGAAACCGGGTCTGTTCCCTTCTTCTTTTCTGCTACCTCCTCCACTGACCTCCTACCGTCTCCCTAGGGTGCAGCACAGCTAGGTCAGTGTTCCCTGGTCCTGGGCCTGGCTTGATCCCAGCGACCAGCTCCTTCATTGCTGCTCTCTCAACTGAAGCTAACTACTAACTACTAACTGACTCCTCCCCTCAGGCCTGGATCTTTTATAGGGGATCTGGCATAAGGCAGCCAGTAGAGCTCCCCCTCCAGGTCTGGGGTGGAAGGTGTTGTGTGCTGTGTGTAATAAAAGTGTACATTACTCCTTGCATCGGTGGGTCCTGTGAGAAATCCCCAGAAGGGGTGCCACATTTATGTGATTGATGTATGGGGTTAATCTGCAGGTTAATAGCATTCTGACACCATGACTCCGCAGCACTGAGAGTCTCACTGCCGGGATTAAATTATCTTTATTCCTCCTGGCAGCCTTGGGCTTTCAATCATAGGGATTGGATTTGGCCATCTGTAAATACTCCCCGACTCTGACAAATAGCTTATTCTGTACTGATGCAATGCTGAGCCAGTTGGGGGGGCATGGTTACAGTCCCCCACTAACAGTCAGGGGGCGTAGTTACAGTCCCCCACTGACAGTCAGGAGGCATGGTTACAGTCCCCCACTGTCAATCAGGGGGTGTGGTTACAGTCCCCTGCTGTCAGTCAGGGGGGCATGGTTACAGCTGCCGTTGTGACCAAAACTGTGACGACTGCACCTCTATGACTAATAGTCCGAGGCTGCCAGAAGGAATAAAGTTAATTTCCTTGTAAGAAGGTGGACTAGTCCACATAGCATCAACATAGTCCATAAAATGTTGATGTTATATAATGTGAATTATGTAATGTATTAACATTAAGTGTAATGTGTATTGCGTTATTGTGATGGTGATGGCATAAAAGCAAGAGAAAGAAGCGTGGATGACAATTGGGATCACCAACAATATCTCCTTTTATTCATTACAAAGGCAAAAGGAACACAAAGTAGTGGCACACATTAAAAACAATTAAAAAGCAGTAGCTGTATACAAACTCATGCATGTGTTTTAAATAAAGAATATATAGTCCTCCTCCTACAACCTAAGGTTGAAACCAGGTAAAATAGGATTTATGGCATAGATAAATTGTAGATTGAGGTTAGATAATCCCAGTAAATCTACTGGAATTACCAATACATAAATGCCATAGTTCAGAAAAATATTTTATCTTTTCATCAGGATCCAAATAGAAAACTATTCAAGCACTCTTAATCCAATAATGCAAACATTTGATTAGGGTCAGTGGTACGGCAAGAAACATAATAAATGAGTAAGACAAAAAACCCTTAATGGAACAGCAAGTAATAAAACATCACAGTACATAATGAATATGCATCAGAAATGCTCCATACAAGGAAGGTAGGAAAAATATCTAAGTGCAAAGACTGCTACAAAGAATAAGACATACACACCAGATGATGGATTAAGGCCAGCGGATACTGGAAAAAAACTTTATTTAATTGATGTATGGGGTCATACAGGTGAATCCGCTGTATTGAGAGTCCCGCTGCGGGATTAAATGAATTTTATTACTCCCAGCAGCCTTGGGCTTTCAGTCATAGGGGTGTGCCTAGCGTGGCCTCAGTCACTGCTCTTGGCATACTCAACAGCAACTGTAAACACAACCTGCCTCTGACGAATAGCTCATTCTGTGCTGAGCCCAGCCGGAGTGTTGTGGTTACAGCTAGCGTGGTAACTGAAACTGTGTCGGCTGCTCCTTTATGACTGAAAGTCTGAGGCTGCCAGAAGGAATAAAGTTAATTTCTTTATAAGAGGGTGGAGTAGTCCTCGTGTTCCCCCTTTGTGTTGATGTTATGTAGTGTGAATTATGTCATGCATTAATGTGAAGTGTAATGTTTATAGCATGTCAAAATAGTATAAAGGTTAATGTAAGATGTGATAGTGTAAGGTATAGTAAAGTATAAGATGTAGTTGAGTTCTAATGAAATGTATGTGTATTAGGCTTAAGTGTAAAGTATAGCAGTGTTGGTAATGTATCTGAGCCAGACCCAGAGGTCTATGGGAACTCGAACCCGGGCATGGAGTTGGAGCGATGTCACTAGTGGTCTGCCCGGACCCGTAGCCCTCGTGGTCAACTTAAAAAAATTGGGGAAAAGTAAAAGGGAATAAAAGTCTTGTAACTCCACCTGTGGTTTCTGGTGATTGCACCAGCGCTGCTGTGGGCCTCCGGGGATGATGGACGGACAGCTGGGTGGTATAGCTCCCCACAGGCGGAGCAGTGTCCCCAGGGCTGTGTTGAGGTGACAGGGATGGATGCAGGGAGTTGGCTATCTGCCGAGCAGCCGTGGCAATCTCTGTATCGGACAGGGTCAGGGACTGAGGAATCGACACACACACACCGTATGTTGTTTCTGTGCCTTTACTGGTGGAATTGCAGGTAATTGTGGATCTCTACAGTGAGTGATGGATAAGGTCTCCTCGTCTCTTTTCCTTTTGTGAAGCCCCTGACCTGTGTGTAACATGGCCTGGCCTCCTTGCTCTTCTGTCACCTGTGTGTTGTAGTGGGAAACCTTCGTGTCGACTACCGCTATATCCTCTCCTGCAGTGCCAGGCTCCATTCTTGGTTGCTACACAGATGCCCGGGAGACTGGAGTCTCCTTGGTGAACCGGTATTTCTGCTGGACTAAACACTCTCCTGCAAACTCGGTCTCCGTGTCCCGGTGGATTTCTGGGGTGAACCAGTATGGCTCCTCCGCCCCAGTCCTGCTTTTCTCTGTTACTTTACGCGTTGCTTCAACCTCACTCTTAGGCCCCTGCACCGGCTAGGACGATAACTGCTCCGTTGTCAACTGGCTCGGGCCTAGCGCGGCTCCGACACATCAGGACTTCACAGTTCTCCAAGCGACTGCACACTCTGACTAACTCTGCCCCCAGCACCGATATTTATAGGGGATCTTGCTTAAAGGCAGCAAGTGAGGCTCCCCCTACAAGTTTGGGGTGGAAGATGTATGTGTAAGGGGGTGCCCACTGTGGAAATCCATCCATGTTTTAGGTGGTCCTGTGGCTACCTGTGCTGGTAGATCGCCACATATCAGAGTGCAGGTGAAAGGTTTAGTTTGCCCAGCAACTGACAGCGAGCAGGATAAAAAACAGTTAACAGTGGGAATAGCCCACAGTGGAAGGGACTAGTGCATATGGAAAGAGATAGTTTTGTCAGAACGTCGTTAGAACTCAGCCTGTGACAGAGACAGACCTCAGGTCTGAGTAGCAGCAGAGCCGCATGATGTGGGTGTGCTGATGAGAGGGAGACTGTTAAAGAGGATAGTGTATCCGAGGAAAATATTGAACAACTCAGAAAAATAAGAAGGTAACAGTCACATGGAGAGATCTAGTAGAGCCAGGACAGCGCACTGACCGAAGGAACAAGTGACCAGTAAAGACAGGTCCGGTACAGTACAGAGCAGAACAAGAAACAAAGTGAGTGTTTTAAGGGGGTGTCCTTCAGTAGCTTATAACTCAGTGTGGCCATATGGGCAAAACCCTCTTAGGGCCCTTTCACATCAGCGTTTTTTTCAAATTGCGGCAGATGCGGTGAAAAAAACGCATCTGCCGCGATTACCGCATACTGCTGCACTTGCGGGACGGTTGCGGCGCGGTTGCGGTAAACGCCATACAATGTATAGGCGGACTTGCGGCAGGTGCGGCAAGTGCGGTTTTGGCACTTGCGGCAGGTGCGGCCGCGAAAAAAAATGCTGTCAGCCGTGTTTTTTTTCGCGGCCGCACCTGCCGCAAGTGCCAAAACCGCACTTGCCGCACCTGCCGCAAGTCCGCCTATACATTGTATGGCGTTTACCGCAACCGCGCCGCAACCGTGCCGCAAGTGCAGCCGGTATGCGGTAATCGCGGCAGATGCGTTTTTTTCACCGCATCTGCCGTGATTTGAAAAAAACGCTGATGTGAAAGGGCCTTAGATGGAAAAGACGATCAACGGCTTGATAAGGAAAATTACTTCTAAAGACTGTGATGTGGTATTAGGAGGGAAGTCTTGAGCAGAAAAGGATTTATGGAGGCTGGAACACCTGAAGTGATGCTCTGTGATAATGAAACACATGTACGAATGTACATTGTTGTATTCATGTTAATGTTTAGAAAACCTAAGTTTGTAAAGAATTTGTGGTCTCCCTCAATAAATCGTATACCATCTGGTCCTGGCAGGCCGAAACAGTCGGCAACGCAAAGTCAGCAAAGGCGTATCGCCTATATAGAGCACCACCACACACCCAGCCAGGACATCCATCTTCGTGTAGCATTCTGGGATGACGCAGATGACTAACTCGCCCACAACTTTCACCCCGATCCACACTACATCCTCATGGCAGTGGGGCTCTCAGTGTGGCAGTACAGCATCACAATGCTATTGACCAGCAGATTTACATTATTTTATTTTATAGAGCACCATTCATTCCATACATCACAGGTCCCCTTTAACCATATTATGAATAAAACAAACATATACTGCTGGTCACTTGTGACTATGTATATTTATTGGGGGTATGCTATACATTCATATATATTCAATATTGTGCAGTTTTTATGTAGCATTCAGGTGCAAACATGCCATTAATTTAACCTATGCAACTGCACTGGGACCCAACAGGAACAGGGGCCTACTTCCATCTGCAAACAGGAAGAGGCTTCTGTCATATACACATAAATAGGTGCATTAAAATGAGCTACTTGACTGTAAAAGCAACATACACGGTCCTTTCACAAAGCTCCTCTTTGGTCTGTATGTCCACTCCTGGTACCATGCAATATTTCTCTCTCTTTAGCATCTTTATCTTTGGAGCACTTGCACTTTCACAGCCTTTTAACTGATGTGGCTAAGTGAATATAATGTCAGGAGAGCAGCAATGCACGTTAGCTTCATGCAAGAACTGTCAATAAATGTGATTTTGGAACAATTGAGACATTTAGTTGTGAGTTGAATAGAAATTGCGCGGTTAGGGTTTTGATATACAAGCACTGGATGGCAGCAGAGCACCATTCAATTCTACACTCTCATCCAACGATTGTGAGTGACAGACGCCTGTGCCTGTAACTTCTTAAAACTTCCCGAAATGTTTGGATAACGTATGTCAATAGCCTCCAGGAAATAATGGGAATACTAATCTTTGCATTCTTGTCCTGATCATTGATACCAAAACACAAGTTACCTTTACGGGACTTACTGACAATCTTTACAGGATTTTATAGAAATAGCTAATAATGTTCTTATAATACAGTGTAAGAATGTGCAGGTATCAAAGAGACACATGCAAATAGATATGATTATAAGGTACGTTCCAAAGACACAGGATTAAAAGGGTATATTTACAAATGCCTTAATATCTCAGATATAAGGGTGTATGCTGGTAAACACCTTAATAGTTAAGCCTGCTGGGAGTTATGCATGAAAGTAAGCCTTAATGACTTATCTAGATAGGAGCTGTGTCAAATAGATGTGGGCCAGATGCGCGTTTCACCCTTGCTTCATCAGGGGGAAATTGTTTATGTAGTATGAAGTATGTAAGTATGTAAAGCTCTAGAAATGATTTGTGTATAAATAAGCATTTTTTTAATAAGTCAATTATAAAACTGGATCTTAAATCCTTAAAAGTTTGCCACAGAAGAGGATATTGGGGTTACCTTCCGGCATACCGCGTTTTTTTCGCGGACCGCACCTGCCGCAAGTGCTGAAACGCACTTGCGCACTGCCGCACACTACGCAACCCATAGACATTGTATGGGGCTTGCTGCAAGTGTGTCGTGATCGCGGCTGTTATGCGGTAATCGCGGCAGTTGCGATTTTTTCACCGCAACTGCCACGATCAGCGAAAAACGCTGATGTGAAAGGACCCTAAGACAAAAGTTCTCTTTGCAGGAAAATGACAGCAGATAGGAAAAGCAGTTCAATTGCAAATTTGCTTATCTTCATGCTGTGTTACTAACTAAAGAAAATTAACCCCTTAGTGACGCAGCCAATTTCCACCTTAATGACCAGACCGTTTTTTGTAATTCTGACCAGTGTCCCTTTATGAGGTAATAACTCTGGAACGCTCCAACGGATCCTAGCGATTCTGAGCTTGTTTTTTCGTGACATATTGGGCTTCATGTTAGTGGTAAATTTAGGTCGATAATTTTTGTGTTTATTTGTGAAAATATAAAAAAATTGGCAAAAATTTTGAAAATTTCGCGATTTTCAAATTTTTTATTTTTATTCTGCTAAACCAGAGAGTTATGTGACACAAAATAGTTAATAAATAACATTTCCCACATGTCTACTTCACATCAGCATAATTTTGGAAAAAAAAAAAAATTTGTTAGGACGTTATAAGAGTTCAAAGTTCATCAGCAATTTTCCATTTTTCCAGCAAAATTTACAAAACGATTTTTTTAGTGACCACATCACATTTGAAGTCCCTTTGAGGGGTTTACATGACAGAAAACACCCAAAAGTGACACCATTCCAAAAACTGCACCCCTCAAGCTACTCAAAACTACATTCAAGAAGATTATTAACCCTTCAGGTGCTTCACAGCAACTAAAACAAAGTGGAAACAGAAAATGGACATTTTAATTTTTCCAACAAAAATGTTCTTTTAGCCTAAATTTTTTAATTTTCATATGGGCAACAGGATAAAATGCATCCTAAAATTTGTTGAGCAATTTCTCCTGAGTACACCGATACCTCATATGTGGTCATAAACCACTGTTTGGGCGCACGGCAGGGCTCAAAAGGGAGGGAGCGCAATTTGACTTTTGGAGCTAATTTACCATTCAAAAAGTCAAATGGCGCTCCTTCCCTTTCGAGTCCTGCCGTGCGCCCAAACAGTGGTTTATGACTGCATAAGAGGTATCGGTGAACTCAGGAGAAATTGCCCAACAAATTTTAGGATGCATTTTATCCTGTTGCTCATGTGAAAATGAAAAAATTGAGGACAAAAGAAAATTTTTGTGAAAAAAAAGGACTTTTTCATTTTTACGGATCAATTTGTGAAACACCAGAGGGTTCAAAGTGCTCACTATGCATCTAGATACGTTCCTTGTGGGGGGTCTAGTTTCCAAAATGGGGTCACTTGTGGAGGAGCTCCAATGTTTAGGCACACAGGGGATCTCCATACGTGACATGGTGTCCGCTAACAATTTGAATGGAAAATTAGGTCCAATTGTTAGCGGACACCATGTCACGTATGGAGAGCCCCTGTGTGCCTAAACATTGGAGCTCCCCATAAGTGACCCCATTTTGGAAACTAGACCCCCAAGGAACTTATCTAGATGGGTGGTGAGCACTTTGAACCCCCAGGTGCTTCACAAATGAATCCGTAAATATGAAAAAAGAACATTTTTGTGGAGTAAATAGTACTTTTTCAATTTTATGATTCAATTTGTAAAGCATCAGAGGGTTCAACGTACTCACTATGCATCTAGGTACGTTCCTTGGGGGGGTCTAGTTTCCAAAATGGGGTCACTTGTGGGGGAGCTCCAATGTTTAGGCACACAGGGGCTCTCCATACGCGACATGGTGTCCGCTAACAATTTGAATGGAAAATTAGCTCGAATTGTTAGCGGACACCATGTCGCATATGGGGAGCCCCTGTGTGCCTAAACATTGGAGCTCCCACACAAGTGACCCCATTTTGGAAACTAGACCCCCCAAGGAACTTATCTAGATGTGTGGTGAGCACCTTGAACCCCCAGGTGCTTCACAAATGAATCCGTAAAAATGAAAAAAGAAATTTTTTCTGGAAAAGAAAGTACTTTTTAATTTTTACGGATCAATTTGTGAAGCACCTGGGGGTTCAAAGTGCTCTCTATGCATCTAGATAAGTTCCTTGTGGGGTCTAGTTTCCAAAATGGGGTCACTTGTGGGAAATCTCCAATGTTTAGGCACACAGGGGCTCTCCATATTCGACATGGTGTCCGCTAACAATTTGAATGGAAAATTAGCTCCAATAGTTAGCGGACACCATGTTGCATATGGGGAGCCCCTGTGTGCCTAAACATTGGAGCTCCCCCACAAGTGACCCCATTTTGGAAACTAGACCCCCAAGGAACATATCTAGATGCATAGTGAGCACTTTCAATTCCCTGGTGCTTCTCAAATTAGTCCGTAAAAAGGAATAAAAGATTTTTGTGAAAAAAAAAGTACTTTTTCATTTTTACGGATCAATTTGTGAAGCACCTGGGGTTTCAAAGTGCTCACTATGCATCTAAATAAGTTCCTTGGGGTGTCTAGTTTCCAAAATGGGGTCACTTGTGTGGGAGCTCCAATGTTTAGGCACACAGGGGCTCGCCATACACGACATGGTATCCACTTACAATTCCAATTGTTAGTGGACACCATGTCACGTATGGAGAGCCCCCATGTGCCTAAACATTGGGGCTCCCCCACAAATTACCTCATTTTGTAAACTAGACACCCCAAGGAACTTATCTAGATACATAGTGAGCATTTTGAACCCCCAGGTGCTTCACAAACTGATCCGTAAAAATGAAAAAGTACTTTTTTTCCACAAAATCTTCTTTTTTTCCTTTTTACGGACTAATTTGTGAAGCACCTGGGTTGAAAGTGCTCACTATGCATCTAGATATGTTCCTTGGGGGGTCTAGTTTCCAAAATGGGGTCTCTTGTGGGGAGCTCCAATGTTTAGGCACACAGGGGCTCTCCATATGCGGCATGGTGTCCGCTAACCTTTTGAATGGAAAATTAGCTCCAATAGTTAGCGGACACCATGTCGCATATGGGGAGCCCCTGTGTGCGTAAACATTGGAGCTCCCCCACAAGTGACCCCATTTTGGACACTAGACGCCTCAAGGATTATATCTAGGGGTATAGTGAGCATTTGGAACCTACAGCTACTTCACAAGATTTGATAAAGTCATATTGAACATTTTCTTTTTTTCACACAATTTCTCACTTTTAGAGCATGTGCACAAGATGCGGAGACACCGTGTCCTGGTGGTCTCCTCTCCTGCTTTTTTTCTTTTAGTATTTCTTTATTAAATTTAAAAAAAAAACGACGTGGGGCCTCGCCATATTTGTGGTCCAACCAGGTACAGCAGGCAGCTACGGGTTGCCACCAACCCCTTCTGCCTAGTTTTACCTGGCTGGAAACCAAAAATATAGGGAAGCCCTATTTTTTTAAATTATTTCTTGAAATAATTAAAAAAAAATAAAAATAGCGTGGGCTTCGCCACATTTTTGGGCCAGCCAGGTACAACTAGGCAGCTGGGGGCTGGAATCCTCAGCGTAGGGAGGCCCAAGCTTTCTGGGCCCGCTTCCCGCTGCGAATTGCAGCCTGCAGCCGCCCCAGAAAATGGCGCATTCATAGAAGCGCCATTTTCTGGCGCTGTATCCAGCTCTTCCAGCTGCTGTGTAGCGGTGGCAGACTGGTAATAAGGGGTTAATGCCAGCTTTTTGGCAGCCGGCACTAAGCCTGAGATTCATAACGTCTGGCCAATATTAGACCGGACCATTAGGAATCTCTAGAAAATTGTAAAGAAGACACAACACAGAGAAAAATATTTTTATCGGAACAAAAACCCACAAAACACATATTTAGACCCCATCTTTACTACTGTGATGTCCGACGTAGTCCAGTGGGAAGGTCCGGCGTAGTCCAGTGGGAGGTCCAGCGACGATTCTCATTCAGATGATGATCTGAAGTTAACCCCCTGTGTGGTCACAAAGAGGTTAACTGCAGAACAGGTAACCCCTTGTGACCACACAGGGATGTTGATCTGCAGTTAACCACAAGGGGTTAACTGCAGATCATCATCCCTGTGTGGTCACAAGGGGTTAACGGCAGATCAGGTAACCCCTTGTGACCACACAGAGATGATGATTTGCAGTTAAACACAAAGGGTTAACTGCAGAACATCATCCCTGTGAGGTCACAAGGGGTTACCTAATCTGCAGTTAACCCCTTGTGAACACACAGGGATGATGATCTGCAGTTAGCCACAAAGGGTTAACTGCAGATCATCATCCCTGTGTGGTCACAAGGAGTTAACGGCAGATCAGGTAACCCCTTATGACCTCACAGGGATGATGATCTGCAGTTAACCATAGGGGGTTAACTGCAGATCATCATCCCTGTGTGGTCACAAGGGGTTAACGGCAGGTCAGGTCAGATCAGGTCAGATCAGATGTTCTGCAGTTAACCCTTTGTGGCTAACTGCAGATCATCATCCCTGTGTGGTCACAAGGGGTTAACTGCAGGTTAGGTAACCCCTTGTGACCTCACAGGGATGATGTTCTGCAGTTAACCCTTTGTGGCTAACTGCAGATCATCATCCCTGTGTGGTCACAAGGGGTTAACTGCAGATTAGGTAACCCCTTGTGACCTCACAGGGATGGTGTTCTGCAGTTAACCCCTTGTGACCACACAGGGGGTTAACTGCAGATCACCCCTGTGTGGTCATTCAGGGGTTAACTCTGACTCTGTCCCGGTGCACAGGGCAGCGGCGCCAGTACAGAGTCAGAGAGAAGACGGCCGGCGACGCTGCAGGACGGGTGAGTATGAGAGCAGGGAAGGGGGGTTGGGGGAGCGGAGCAGAGGGGGGGGGGAGTCTAGGGTAGGAGGAGGTGCCCAAGGGGTGATGGGGATGGGGGGGGGCTGGGACTGATGGCCAGAGGGCTGAGAAACAGGGGTACGGGGAGGCACCAGGAGCTGGGGAGCGGAGCAGGGAGGAGGGGGGTGCGGGATAGGATACAGCGGAAGGGGGGGTTGAATGACTGTGGGGGGCCACTGAGGGGACCCCCAGGAATGGCAGCATCTCTATGCGATCTGACCTCTCAGATCGTATAGAGATGCAGCAGAGGCGGCGGGTATTACTGCCAGCCGCCGCCATTTTTAGGTGTTATAGGGGTGGGGGGGTGATACCCAGAGAGGAAGGGGTGATCCCCAGCACTGGGGGTCTTGGTGGGCTAGGGGGTTTATACTTTCACTTTGATCCGACATGTGTTTTCATGTCGGATCAAAGTGAAAGCATTTTTACCGGCAGTTTCACTTTGTGTAATGTGATGATCAGTAAACGGTGCTTACCAGTCATCACATTACTGGTGCCGGTAAAACACCAGCCGATTCCTAATCTCTGGTGTCTCAGCTACCCCCGGTAGCTGAAACCCCGGAGATTTTAGCTCCATGGGCGTCAAACCAGGGCTTATTCTGTTGTGACTTATTTTCACATCCTAACAGAATAAGGACCCTGTTTTGACGACGTATATATGCAGTGGGCCGTCACTAAGGTGTTAATATTATGAGAATACCCCTTGAAGATCGATCCATAGGGCTATTGCATCCCTCATGTGGTTTTGTTTCATATTTTACATAAAACATTTACTACATGTGATG
Organism: Allobates femoralis; assembly: GCA_033576535.1. Taxonomy (NCBI): domain Eukaryota; kingdom Metazoa; phylum Chordata; class Amphibia; order Anura; family Aromobatidae; genus Allobates; species Allobates femoralis. Next base: position 128,594,401 of record JARQOC010000006.1, read on the forward strand.
AAGAAGATTTGCAAGAGTAAAATAAAAGCAAGTCAACATATGAAATTGTTTTTAGTAGACATAACACTTTTTATACACTCATGTGGTAAGTTCAGTCTGCTGGGTCCTGGCATCAAGGGAATTTTGTTTCTTAGAATATCCATATTCCCGAAGTGGGAATTATTGACAGGGCTTATCAAAAATACTGATGCCAGAAAGTCTGCTTATTCCAAGTAAATATTAATAGATTTTAGTTCCGCAGTTACAGGGAATCTGTCACATCAAAAATCCATATGTAACTGATATCATTTTCTAATTCCTCTAGTGAAGCTCTTTCTATTCATGTATTTCTCTTATATATACTCCCCCTATCCTCTGTGAACTGCAAATAAAGAGATTCCTTCCATCTGTCAATCACAGCGAGTGATCACTTAATTCTCTGCTGCACACTCCCCAAGGAATGAATATTCATGTAGGACATCACTGCATTGCACTGCCTTTCTCTGCAAGAATACAACCAAAGTGAAAATGAAAGCAGGTGTAAGACACAGAGCACAGGGGGAGGGAAGGAGTAGCTGCCTGAAAGGAGTGAATTATAAATGAACATTTACATACTGCAGACTATTCAGCAGTAAAGGCAATAAGCTGGACTAGTGCAGCAGCTGCCTGCTAGGTGTGAAGGTGATTATTGCAAGAGAACTACAGAGAGTACAGTAACAATTTTTACATATTCTGAAAGGGCTGCCTAGGTACTATTCAAAGGCACTTAAACAAAACCAGGGCGGGTAAATAAAATGTAATCATGTAGTGGGTGCTTGTTCATATTGGCCTTATAATAACAAAAACAACATAACAAAAAATGTGCACGAAGTCAAGTTGACCTCATCGGGACGGACCCTACTAACAGTGTTAAAACCTTACCATGTGTATGGCGACGTGTATGGCGAGGGGTAGTAAGTTTGGGCCCCACAGAGAACACTAGCAGTAGGAGGCTTTGCATATTACATACTATCCAGTTCAAAGACAGGCCACACCTCAGATTGCAAAACTGCAACAAAACATAATCAACAATAAGGAAAAAGGAGTATATACCCTAGAATAAATAAAAGTAAACTGCTAAAGTGCAAGTACATGGTACTTGGTGACATTATTTGATCAAAAAATGTGTGAGCATTTTTTGTCACCAACGACAAGGTGACCCCATCGGGACAGGCACTATTTAAGGGTACTATTAGTATCATACTGAAACATGACCTGACAGAGTCCCTTTATCTTTAATCATGAGACACATTTTGGTGGAAGAGCTGAGTCCTTTTAAAAATAAAAGGTAAACATCATAAAGAAATTGGTTCAGGTTTGAAATTCATCCTCCTAATTATAATAATAAATTAGTTATTTATATAGCATTAAGCATATTCGGCAGAGATTATACAGTTAAGAGGGGACATGTGCAAACAATATGAGACAATACTGAATAACGCAATTCAACAGATATTAACAGGAATGAGGTCCCTGCTCACAAGCTTACAGTCTATGAGGAAATAGAGGATGTACAGAAGGTAAATGGTAAAAGGTGCCATCGTGTATGATCCAGCCATCAATATAATAAATAGGGGATTCACATAACGCTGCACAACCGGGATATGTACAAGTACAGATTAAGTGCTAATAAGTGCAAGGAGGGTGTAACCAGATGACAAGGGACAAGATTTGGAAGAAAATATTAGAAATAGTTAGATGGGTGAGGTGAGGTGATAGAACAGTATGAAGAAATGCGTTTTTAGGGGCTATTAAAAGTGTGGGTATTGGGTGTGGGTAATAATCAAATTGTTTTGGTAGTACACTCCAGATATTGGTGCAGCTCATGAGAAGCTTGGAAATGGGAGTGGAAGGTTTGGATGTAATAAAATTCACTGTGGACTGAGCAGGTGTCCGTGCATAGTGCACCGATGTGATCTCGCAAGACATCGACACTGTTCATTGGAGAGCAGACACCAGCTCCACTGCGCAGTTACAAAGTGTGGCTGTCACTCAAGTGCCGATCACAACAGGGGCGGGAATTTTTAAAAGTGCAGGGTGGGTTTTGCAGCCAGGGGGGCGGCGAGGACATGATCCACCTGGACTAAATAGCGCCTCCGGACTCAATAGGAGGTCAGCGCTGGACACAATAAAAGTTATTTTATGGGGCATGAGGGCACGTCTGGGCACAGAGGGTTATAAGAAGCCCATTTACATAATGCGTAAACTGGTGGGCACAGTTTAAAATACTCTAAAGGGGTGACAGGTTCCCCTTAAGCAGAAAGTTGCAGTTCTGTGGAAGACATCATTATGGGGAAGGAAAGTTAAGGATCTATCTTCTAATAGAGACTAGATGATTCTTAGGATTTTCTCTTATCCCCAGATTAGTTAATTAATGCCTAGTCTCTTGATGACAACTCCATTCTATTGATTTGTTGGGGACCCATGAATGGGGTCTCTGCAGATCAGTGGAATGAAGCAATGGTCATGCATGTTTCTTGGCAGTTTCTGTGATCATACATTGAGGAGGAATAGTAAGCTAGTGATCATAGGTATTTCAACTGTAGGGCCTTCAGCAACCTCACATTTTACAATTATACTGAAGGGAATATGTCAATACTATCAGCCCCCCCAAACTGTATATATGGTCATATAGGTGTTTAAAATGTAAGTCCATCAACACCTGTATACTTTTATTTTGTAACAAGCACTGTGGTAATCGTCATCAGGTTTTTGCTACCCTGCCTAAGTGCCTCATAATGTAGGGCAGGCCTTGATTCCAGTGATATGTTACTTACTGAGCTGCTTGCTGTTATTTTGATAAAATATCTATTTTAACTGCTATAAATCTAACAGTTTTCTGAATGCTGAACTCTGTTTATCCCCACCCACATAACTGATTGGTAGCTTTCTACCCATACAAAGCTGCCAATCATTGCTATGATATGCTTGACTACCTAGCAACATGTATTATAGCAGTCTTCTAGTGATAATCTCCGTTGATAAAACAGTGATTATATTAAAGCTAAACTAAGCAGTTCATTAAGTGATATATCATTGAAATCAGGGAATCTGTTTCTGGAGTATGCTGCCCTTCAAATTAGATGGCAAAAACCTGGTGCCAGTATGCCTTCAGCATTTGTTTCTTTGTTCTATCACCAGCCTCTTTAGTTTGATCTCAAATGCCAGGCAAGCAAATCAGATAGTGAGCTATCAATCAAGCTAAAGAGGTGATGTTGGGTGGGGAAAGAAGCCTTGGAGGGTGGGGTTTGTTAGGTGCTGTGTAGCACCCAGAGCATTAATACTTATTTGCATATGAATTAAAATACTAATTACTTGGGAATGCAGCAACAGATGGAAGATATAAAGGTGGTGATGAATTTATATTATGAGAAGTTGATCTTACTGATATATTTCCTTTAACCGCTTCACCACCCAGTCTGTTTCCACTTTCCTCACCAGGCCAATTTTTTCAATTCTGACCAGTGTAATTTTATGAAAAAATAACTCTAGAATGCTTCAATGGATCCCAGTGATTATGATTGAATTTTCTTTGTGATATATTGGACTTCAAGTTAATGGTAAATTTAGAATTATATTTTTTTCATTTACATGTGAAAATATCAGTTTTGCAATTTTCAAACTTTTAATTTTTATGCCTTTGAACTGGAGAGTTGTCACACAGAATAGTTAATAAAAACATTTACCAAATATCTGCTTTACACTTCTTTAAACTTACCGTAATTTTTTCCATTAGGAAGTTACATTAGAAGTGTTCAAAGTTTATTAGCAATTTCTCAGTTTTCCAATAAAATTTGTAAAACGACTTTTTTAGGGACCCCATCACATTTGACATGATTTTGAGGGGCCTATATCACAGAAAACACCCAAAGGTTACACCATTCTAAAACTACACTCCTCAAACTACTCAAATCCATATCCAAGTTTATAAATCTTTTAAGTGCTTCACAGGAACTAAAGCAATGTGGAAGGAAAAAAAATAAAATTGGACTTTTTCCCACAAAAATGTAACTTTAGCCCTAAAGTTTGTATTTTCACAAGGGTAACAGGAGAAAATGAACCATACAATTTATTAGAAAACTTCTCCTAAGTACGCTGCTACTCAATAAGTAATGGAAAACTACTATTTCTGTGCACAGCAGGGCCCGGAAGGGAAAGAGCACCCTTTTGGATGGAATACATTGCAGAATCCATGTCACATATCACATGCCAAATCAGCAGAAAGCCCCCACAAGTGAACCCTCAGCACTTCCTGCCGACTCCAGATCAATAACATTCCCGGATCCGCACTTTCCTTGACCATGACACTGCTAAAACACTTGTTCATGCTGTCATCATCTCCTGCCTTGACTACTGCGGCCTTCTGCTCACCGGCCTCCCTGCTACTTCCCTCGCACCTCTCCAATCTATCCTAAACTCTGCTGCTCAACTAATACACCTCTCTCCCCACTACTCCCCTGTCTCCCCCCTCTGCTAAGCCTTTCACTAGCTCCCCACCTCTTAGAAAGCCTGGTTTAAAACTCTAACTATGACATACGAAGCCATCCATTACCTGTCCCCTCCATACATCTCTGACCTAGTCTCCTGATACCGCCCGCAACGCGATCCTCCCAAGAGCTCCTTCTCTACTCCCCCCTTATCTCCTCTGCTCACAACCACATACAAGACTTCTCCCGTGCATCCATCATACTCTGGAACTCTCTCCCTAACACATTAGACCAGAGGTCCCCAACTCCAGGCCTCGAGGGCCGCCAACATGCGGGATTTCGGGATTTCCTTAGTATTGCACAGGTGTTAATGGGATCAAATGCACAGGTAATGATTCCAACCCCTGTGCAAATACTAAGGAGATCCTGAAAAGATGCACTGTTGGCAGCCCTCGAAGCCTGGTGTAGGGGACCCCTGAATTAGACACTCACATACCCTTGGTAACTTCAAAAGAAACCTGAAGACTCACCTTTTCAATCAAGCCTACAACCTACAATGAGACCCGGTCACCGCACCATCCCATGGTCGGCGCTTTCCCCTCCTTCTGTTTCCTCGCCCGACCCTTGTAGACTGTAAGCCCTCGTGAACAGGGTCCTCTCCCCTCCTGTATCTGTACGACTTGATTGTCCATATATAGTAACTGTCCTCATTCTCCCGCTTCATATGTAAAGTGCCATGTACTCAAATGGTGCTACAGTATATACATAAATTATAATAGTAATAATAATAATAATAACCCATTCTGGAAACTACACCTCTTTGAAGGAATTCATCTTGAGGTGTAGTAGTCAATTTTGACCCTCAGCTTATTCATGGAATTGTGTACCATTGGGTGGTGAAAATAAAAAAATACCATTTTTTTCAATAAAAAATGTTTTGACCCCAAAGTTTACATTTTTAGAAAGTATAATAGAAGAAAATAGACCAAAGAATTTTCTAGATTTTCACAAGGGAAATATGTAAAAAAGGCACCATAATGAATTACACAATTTCTCCCAAATGTGGCAACACCCCACATGTGACTGTACAGTCCTGTTTGACCACACTGCAGGACTCGGGAGGGAGGCAGTGACATTTGATTTTTGATTATAGAGCTTTTGTGCTAACAGTAATGTGGAAGCCCCATATATTTCTTCATATATTAACAGATGACAGACCTAAATGGGGACTTTTTTTGCTGGTTGAGTTGAATGCATAAGGTGGGAATTTTGGGGTACATAATATTTATGGATTGGTTAACATTTATCCTGTGCTCTATATGGTGCACTTACTAGTGCATCTCAATGAATCAGAATATCATCAAAAATCAATATCATATTGCCATGTTTCAGGGCGTTTCTGGGAGCCCTTAAACACGTTGACTAATAAATCAACATTATATTCACCCTTTGATGTTTCATGGAATACAGCAGCGCAGTATTTAACCCTTCATCCTCCCTAGTTTAATTTTCTGAAATAATGACCTTCGGGTCTTCATTAGCTGTAAGGCTAAGTCCACATCATAATCAGCTCTGCGTTCGGCAATCCGCTTGCAGGCCTGCTCTTGTCATCATAATTAACACAATGAAACATCAGCGTTTTATTGCGTTAAGGCTGGGGTCACAGTTGACATGAGTTTTTTTAGTGATTTAACAAAACTCATGCGTTTTTTCATGTCATCATGAGTTTTTTAAGGTGTGTGATGGCTCCCTGCGTTTTTGGCTGCGTTTTTAAATCTGCACCAAAAAATAGTGCATGCACTATTTTTTGGTGCGTTTTGAAAAACGCAAGCATTTTTGTAGAAAACGCATTCGTTTTTATAACATGGGCCCCTATGGAAAACGCATGCAAAAACGCATGTACAATTAGTACCTTTTAGTGCCATTCAAAAACGCATGCGTTTTCTAAAACGCTTGCGTTTTTTTAACATGGGCTCTTATGGAAAACGCATGCATTTTTGAATGGCACTAATTGTACATGCGTTTTTGCATGCATTTCCCATAAGGCCCCATATTAAAAAACGCATGCGTTTTTGGAAATGCACCAAAAACGCATGGTACAGTCACACATGCGCTTTTGCTATTAGGGCATGCGTTTTTTAATATGGGGGCCTATGGGTGCGTTTTTACATGCGTTTTTGAAAACGCAGGTCTCCAAAAACGCTTGTAAAAACGCTACTGTGACCCTAGCCAAATGCAGGAACAATAGTGCCTGTGCGTCAGTGCATGTGTTTTTTGAGGCGCACAGCTAAACGCTGCTCGCAGTGTGAATACGCTTTGATTGACCCATGCATTGCTATGGCAACATTAACGCAATAAAACGCTGATGTTTCATTGCGTTAATAATGATGACAAGCGCAGACCTGCAAATAGATCCCTCTGTTTGTAATGACTCTATATATGTGTTTCACTTTTTGCGTTGAATTACTGAAATAAATTAACTTTTTGATGATATTCTAAGTCATTGAGATGCACTAGTACACTTGGGTTTCCATCTACATTTCCGAAATACGTGATTCATATGAAAGTGACAAATCCATTTACTAAAATGCGGCAGCAGAGTCACTCTGGACTCATTTGGCCTCTGTTCAACAGTGTCCTTCTTTTCAAAGATGCACATAACTGTTCTTGACCACAATTTTGTGTATGCCTAAAAAGACAAGTAAAAAGATGGACACAATCGGACTAGAGTTCAAAGTGCCTCATTACATTGAATTTTCCTATGAGATTTTGTCTGAATCACCTTTTTCAGAGATTTATACATAATTACCAGTGTAAATGCAAAACATAGTGGGCAACATAAATGTGAGCAGAGCTTTACACTAGGGTCAGACTTGGGAGATTGCATCCGTTGGATCGGAAGGATGCATTAAAGGATCCTTTTTTTCCCCTTGCCAATTTCATGGCATGAATGTTCATTTTTAGCGCATGCATTTTCCACAGACTCCTATGTTAAAAAAAAGCAAAAGCACCAAAAACACTGCATACCATGTTTTTTGGTGCACTTGCAAAAACGCATATCGTCAAACGCATTGCACTTTTGCAATGTGTTTTTTGCATTGGAGTCGATGGCCTTGTTCACACATATCAGCTTTTTTGCCATTCTCTGCATTTTTTAGCTGTTTATAAAAAACGCACATGCGTTAACGCATGGTGAACTTAAGTGTAGCTGCGTTTTTTAGCAACACATGCGTTTTTTTCCACCATTACAAAAAACACTGCATGCAGCGTTTTTTGGGTGCTGTAAAAAAAAATGCATGGGTTGTTGAAAAAACGCATGCGTTTTTTTAACATGGGGCCCTATGGGAAACGCATGCGTTAACGCATGGCACATATAGGCACCTGTGTTAACGCATATGCGCTTTTAATGAAAAAATGACTAAGTCCAAAAACTTCTCAAAAACGTTCAGAACCACAGGGGACACTATTTGGCACCCTAGAAAAACTGATCAGTTTTTCAAAGGGCTAAAAAACGCATTGGTATGTGTGAACAAGGCCTATGGGTACATTAACACATGCGTTTTTCAACATTTGCACATGAAAATAGCGCATGCATTTAGCAAATGCATGACGCAAGTCTGACCCTAGCCTTACTGAGATCTTTGCGAACCAGAAAGAAGAAAACAACTACAGCTGAAGAATTTGCTTTATTACTATTTTTAAGCCGTTCACTTTGGCTTTATTCCTCAGATCAGAATAATTTACAGTAATGCCAATTTTATATACCGTAGTTATTTTTAGGTTTAGCTATTATCACACTAAAAACGCTTTTTTACAAAATAGTTTTTGCATTACCGAATTTTGAAGGCTATACATTTTTTATTTTCTGCCAACAAAGTCATGTGAGGATTTGTTTTTGTAGAATAGGTTGGAGTTTTTACCGGTACCATTTTGGGCCACATAATGTTATTTGGTTCATTTTAGATTCTGCTTTTCAAAGGCAGAATCAAAAATAAAAACAGCCAATCAGGACTTTTTTTTATTGTTTTTTCGTTGTAAACGTGTTATGACAGATTTATTCTTTGGGTCAGTACAATTAGAGCAATACCACATTTATATTGTTTTTATTATCGTATATACGGTACTCGCATATAAGCCGAGTTTTTCAGCCCAAAAATTGGGCTGAAAAGTCCCCCCCTCAGCTTATACGCGAGTCACTGTATACTGTATACAATGTATACAGTATACAGTGCCTCCCCCATATCAGTATACAGGCCCCCCCTTGGGTAGTAATCCTGTAAAGGAAGAGATTAGTATACTTATCTCTCCGCTGTCCCGCTGCCGCTGTCCCGCCACCGCCATCTCGCTCTTCCGTCTTCATCCAGCGTCTTCCGTCTTCTTCCGGCTTCCTCCGATGGTCGCAGGCAATGACGTCATTGCCTGCGCGACAGTGGAGGAAGCCGAAAGAAGACGGAAGACACTGGATGAAGGTGGAGCAGCGTGATGGCGGCGGCGGCGGGACAGCGGCAGCGGGACAGTGGAGGGATAAGTATACTAATCTCTTCCTTTACAGGATTACTACCCAAGGGGGGGCCTGTATACTGATATGGGGGGGGCTGCTTTATATACCTCTGGGGCTGCATATACCTCTGGGGCTGCATATACCTCTGGGGCTGCATATACCTCTGGGGCTGTATATGGGGCTGCATATACCTCTGGGGCTGCATATACCTCTGGGGCTGTATATACCTCTGGGGCTGCATATACCTCTGGGACTGCATATGGGGCTGCATATACCTCTGGGGCTGTATATACCTCTGGGCCTGCATATACCTCTGGGGCTGCATATACCTCTGGGGCTGTATATACCTCTGGGGCTGCATATACCTCTGGGGCTGCATATGGGGCTGCATATACCTCTGGGGCTGCATATACCTCTGGGGCTGCTGTATACTACCACTGGGGCTGCTGCTGTATATACCACTGGGGCTGCTGCTGTATACTACCACTGGGGAGGCTGCTGTATACCTCACTGCTGGGGGTTGTATACCTGTGCTGGAGTCCACCCTCGGCTTATACGCGAGTCAATAAGTTTTCCCAGTTTTTGGGGACAAAAGTAGGGGGGTCGGCTTATACACGGGTTGGCTTATACACGAGTATATACGGTATATGTTTTGCTGCTTTTACATCATATAAAACAATTTAACTGAAAAAAAATAGTTTCTGCGTTGCATTCTGAAAGCTAGATATTTTTTTTTCTCTGCTGACAGAGCTGTATGGCAGCTTGTTTTTGCTGGACAATATGATATTTCCAGTGATACCATTTTTATTGACACGCAACTTTTTGATTGGGTTTCATTCCACTTATTTTTGGCAGTACAATGAAAAATCATAGTTTTTTGGCCACTTGTTTTTTGAATGGGTTAAATAGTGTTTAATATATATTGGGTCATTCCAGATACAATTATACCAAATGTGTAATTTTTGGTTTGTTTATTATTTGACATAAATATATGTATTTATTGATGTCATTATTTTGCTCCTTATTTTGTACAATTTTTAAAATATTTGCACAATTTTCTTTACCTTTTATACTTTTGTAAAAAAGTAGTTTCTCTATTGGACTTTAAACTTTAGTACTCTGATCACTGGTGTAATCCATTGCAATGCACTAGCATTGCAATGAAGTATATCTGTCAGTTTTACACTGACAGAAGGTTCTTAACCCCTTCCTGACCCATGACAACATTATGGGCCTGTTACCGGGGTTTGATGTGAGCTCCGGCGCAAAGCTTACATCATTTCCCTGACATCTCAGCTGATCTCATAAGCTGAGATGTCGAGCTTACAGCACCGATCAGATCTGGGATCCAATCGGTGCTAACCCTTTGGATCTCGCTGTCAATCACTGACAGTGGGATCCAAAGGTGACGTGGCGGGGAATGAGCTGTTCCCCGACTGCACCAGAGATCCTGTGATAATATTGTGGGATCTCCAGCACTCACGGGACAACCCGGGGTCCGGGCTTGACCCTGTAAGCTGTCACGGAGCAATTACGGTGAGTGGTTGGCAAGATCTTGACTGGCCCAGAGTATGGGGACTCGGGTATCTGGGCCCTCTGCTGAGGTAGGAATGTCACTGGTGGCCTGCCCAGACCCGTGGCCCTGGTGGTCAACTGAAAAGGGAAAATTGGAATGGGAATAAAAGTTTATATGTTTATCATGACGCCACCCACAGATTCTGGTGATGATCACCAGCGCTGCTTCAGACCTCCGGAATGCGATGGTACAGCAGCCGAGGTGGTACAGCTCCCTGCAGGACAGCACAGCTCTGGGGCAGGACAGCACATGTGGTGGTGGTGCTGAATATGGTGTATGGGTAGAGCAGCGAGGAAATAATTATGCGGAGACTCTGTCACTCTACCCGGGTACTTTACTGGAACAATGCTGGTGGTGGTACAGTTCACAGTAGACAACAGTTGTTAGGTAAGGGTAGCTGGCCGGGTAGTCACAGTAGGCTGCAGAGTCTCTAGGAGTCTCCCGTGGTATGCCTTCCTTGCTCTAACCTGTGCCCCGTTGCAGCTGCCTGTCCTGGAACAGGCCTGGTTGGGGTACTTTCTGAGTGTCGTGGCTTCCCGCTGTCCTCTCTCCTGCACTGGAACTCGACCCCGGTGGGATATCCTGGTGTTGCTGGTTTCCTTTCTGACAGGGTGTTGTGGCCGGTAAACGGACCCGCGACGACCGGTGTTACGACTCAGGGGTTGAACTCCCTGTGCCTCGTCTTCAGAACCGGCACTCCAGTGTATGGACCAGGGCTCCCTCCTGGAGTATGGTCGCTCCGATTCGGGTGGTCCCCTCAGTCTCGGCTGCCTGTGCTCTTTCTCTCTCCAGGCCCCCTCTTTCGGAGTCCCCTTCTCTCTCTCAGGGCTCCTGTACTTCTTCATCCCTCGAGGCAAACTAGAAACCCTCGTTTTTCTACCTCTCTCCTCCCCTAACTCCCCCCCTAGGGTATGGGCCCTTACCATCTGCCTAGGTGGGTGTGTGGGAGAGCTGGGATGGGTCCTCCTTACAAACCCTACATTCCACTGTGACAGGGATAATATTATGGGTGCAGTACCCCAACTGTGACGCTTGACCACTGGGTGCACCACACACTGCCAACCACTCATTGTGCGCAATTCTGACAGATATCGATGTGCTACAGCTCATCAGTATCTGTCAGAAGCAATCAGCCACTGCAGTGTTGTGGCGCCCTATAGGGCTATAAAAAAACAAGAATTAATTAATAAATAAAGTTTTTAAAAATATGAGGAAAAAAAAATAAAAGTTCAAATTACCTCTCTTTCCCCAGATTCAAAATAAAAGTATTATAAAAAAAAAAAAAAAAAACACAATTTGGTATCACCACAAGTCAGAAACACCCAATTTATCAATATATAAAATCAATTAATGAGAGCCATAAATTGCTAACGGAAAAAAAGGTCCAAGCGCCAAAATTACGTTTTTTATAAAATGCAATAATTGGCGATGAAAGCAGTGTATCCACCCTACAATGGTATCATTCGAAACGTCAGCTCGAAGACGCAAAAATAAGCCATCATACGCCAAGATCCCGAATAATGAGAATGCTACAGGTCGCAGAATATGGCACAAAAAGTGTGATTTTTTTTTTTAAACCTTTGAATTTTTTTTCACCACTTAGATGCCAGTAAAAGTATACATTTGGTATCTACGAACTCTTACTAATCTGAGGCATCACACTGTCATGTCGGTTTTACCATATAGTGAACATGGCAACTAAAAAAACATAAAAAACAATGTGTAATTGCACTTTTTTGCCATTTTCCTGTACACTATAAGGTAAATAAATGATTGCATCTGAAAGTACAACTTGTCCTGCAAAAACAAGTCGTCATATGTCTATATTGACGGAAAAATAAAAAAGGTATGGCTCTAGGTAGCAGGGGAGCAAAAAACTAAAATAAAAAACGAAAAATTCACAGGTTATGAAGGGGTTAAACCATGTTCCTTGCATGGTTTAAGAAGTGTGTTGAAGCTGTGTGACCTGGAGGTTATTATGACACCATGATGATGACATCAGGGTTCCATGGCAAGGATCAGGCCCCCATGATCACTTTGTGGGGATCCAGATTTCTTGCTAGAGGATCTCACTCCCTCTCTCAGCCTCATAAATGCTGCGATCATGATTAATCGCAGCATTTAGATTTTTTTAAATCAGATATTTTTTATTGACTCAAAATTTTGTATTGGGAGCATTACAACTTACCAATTATCATATAACTTATACATTTAGAATTCCCTGCAATAGAGCTCAGGATCAACCCCCCTTCTCCCTTATGGACAGCAGTTACTGTATCCGCCTTCCTATAGATAACTAACGGCAATAACATCGATTACATTATCAGCACATTGGACAATCATTACAGGAGTCAGAAAAATGTTTGGACCAGTCATATATGTGTCCTCAGCTTCCCATTACCCATTTTTACGTTACCCAACCATAACTCCCAAATTTTTTCAGACATTTTCATACCATTCCTTCTCCGATATATACTTTCTTCTGTACGTACTATATAGTCTACTTGTTGCAGATATTTTGTCCTACAGGGCAGCTCAGCCCTGATCCAACACCTGGCAATCAATTTCTGCCTATAAACAGTATTTAGCCACCGCTATCTTCTGCAAATTTGTAACCCCAATTTCTTCCATGTACCCCAACACACACACTATTGGCGTTCTGGGCACAACACATTCATACCGTCCTTCAATTAGATTGAGCATCACCATCCAAAAAGCCTGCAGCCGCGGGCATTCCCATATCATATGTAGGATTCCTGCACCCTCATTGATATATCTCGGACATTCAGAAGTGCTTCTCACACCAATCCTATATATAGAAACTCGGGTGATCTGTCTGCTCTATGGATAAGATACAGTTGTGATAACCTACCTGGCTCACTCAAAGACAACCTCGGACCATAATCCAATATAGAATCACAAACTATCATCAAGTACCCAATCTTCTCCCATTCCGCACGAATAAGTGTGCACAAAAGTACTAGTAGATCCTTATAAAAGGTAGAATACCCTTCATGCCCTCCCATATATGATCCACAACTACTTCTGACCCTCAGATCATCTGCTTTCTGCACCATAGCATGCTGATCATGATACAGAAACCTATCCTCTGGTATCTGAAATTCCTCCTTAAGAGTCAATGACTTCAATCCTGATTAAATTGGATATGTATCATTCTCATAAATGCCCGTACCCCTTGCATGGTCCCCTCCATACATATATAATCCAACACACTAACTTTCTGTACCCTCAGATCATCTGCCCTTTTCTGCCACCTATAAGCATGCTGAATCATGAGATACAGAAACCTATCCATCTCTGGTATCTGAAATTCCTCCCTTAAAGAGTCAAATGACTTCAATGCCTGATTCACCAGGATTTGTGATATGTATCCTATTCCCTTGCATAACCATGGCCTCTGTACCCCTAATTGATAGAATAACCCAAGTTGTCATTCATCCAGATACAGTAGGTGTATAAGGGGCTGTATATGGTCAGAGGACAAAGGAACGTTGCTCACAGGACCCATAGCTACTTGACGTAAGGGAATGGCAAACACAGACACTTAGGAAAGGAAAAGGGGTAGCAAGTGTCAGAATGAGAAAAGGCAGCTGGAAGGCCATATAACCTTTGAGTCACAAGGTGGACTCCAATTACCTCTGGGCTGGCCAGGCTGCAATCTTGGTGAACATTGCACCCTGGCTGGGTTATATAATACTACACTTCAAGTAAATGTAAGAACCACAAGAACTGTGTGTTGTCTGATCCTTCCTGTGTCTGCCTGCACCACAACGCTCCTTCCAAGGGATCCCTTCCTGACTGGAGCGGGCTTATCACTTTACTGCCCTACCATCTCCCTTGGAAGCCACCACAGTAGCCCCTGGCCATCTATGGTCAGAACTCCATTTGGCATAACAAACTACTACTGTCCCCCCTTAACATGTCTGGCCAGGACCACAACCACTGTGGACCGGCACTGTGACTTCTGAACTGTTTGCCCAGATGGCTGAGTACACCGGCACTTACGGTCATGACACTGGCCACATCTGGGCCTCTGGCTGTTCCAGTCTGGATTGCAGAATGAGACAGCCGAAACTAGTGGATCATGGGCCGCACAACTCTTTTCCCTTCTGCTTCTGCTTGATGTCACCACTGCATCCACAGGATGCAGACAGTGGTGAATACATTAGATGGGGAGGAGGCGTCTCTGTCTCCATCTTTCACTGATCAACATGAGGACCAGCAAACTTGAAGACGTCACATCATCATGCATGCTGTACAGAGTGTTAGTGCACCAGAGACTGATGCAGAACACCTTTTTTTCATGTGTATGGGATGTTTGAATGCATGTAGGAAACTGTGTGGAAACTCATACTGTGTAAAGGGGGATATATTGGGTCTCAAAGTATATAGGTGGCTATGTGGGTCTAAAATGTATATAGGTGGCTATGTAGGGGCTCATACTCATATTTCAGGCAGTCAGGCTTATAATGTATATAAAGTACAAGGCTATATGAGGCCTATGCTTTATTTAGGAGACTATGTGAGGATCATAATGTATTTAGGAAACAGTGGGGGCTCATAAAGTATATTAAAGGCTATGTGGGAAGTCATGCTATAGTTAGGAGGCTATTTGGGTCTCCATATCTATATAGAGTAGCCTATGTGGGGCTCATGCTGTATTTGGGAGGCTATGTGGGGCTCCTGCTGTATATAGGAGGCTTTGGGGGCTCATGCTATATGTAGGAGGCTATTTTGGGCTCATACTGAATATAGGATGGTATGTGGTGGTTCAAATTGTATATAGAAGAGCTATGTGTGAGCTCATACTGTATATAAGGGGTTATGCTGGGGATCATACTGTATATAAAGAGGCTATTTATGGGGGCTCATACTGGGGCTGTGTGGGAACTCATATGATATGTAGGAGCTATGTGGGGCTTATACAACTGCAGCATGGTTGTTCATTGGTTAACAGTACAGTCTTGCAGGGCTGGAGTCCTGGGTTCAAATTCCATGACGGGAAACATCTGCAAGGAGTTTGTATGGACTTCCTGTGTTTGCATAGGTTGCTTTTGGGTACTCATAATTGGGGAACATGGAATATTAATTTTCTTTAATAGCAGACACACTGACAGCCATAGACGTCGGCTTTATGCAGTGGCTGGGGCAATCACGTGTCCGCTATTGAAGAACACTTTTAATATTTCTCAAACCCATAGTTCCTGGCATGTGAAGCAGTGAATATTAATTTTAGATTAAAACTGCAGCTGACATCAGCATGTACCTGGAGGTTCATAGCAATAATATCATGCGTTGCCCCGCTTACCAGCCCAAGTCAGTTGCCGGCATCAGAAAAGGATGCCATGCATTGGGAAAGCAGATGGAAGGTGAGTAGAATTGTTTATTTTTTTCTGAGTAGATTAATGGGGGCATATATACCAGTGTTGGCTCAGTGTTTGCCCAAATTGCGGATCATTTATGCCACAACGAGGCTGTTATATACGAGGGTGGGAGACATATATGCCAGGATGGGACATCCAGTATATACCAAGAAAGGCCACATATATACCAGGATAGGCCCATGATGGAGGACATCTAGAACAAGATGGGGAAGATATATGCCAGCACGAGGGACATTAATACCAGTATGGCAATCATATATACCAAAATGGAGATCATATACACTAGGATGGTGATCGTATATACCAAGATATGGATCATATATACTAAGATGGGTCACATATTTATCAGGATGGGCCACATATATACCAGGATTTGCCACATATTTACAGGGATGGGTGACATGTACACCAGAATAGGGGTATTCACCCCCATAACAGTGTCAGCATTAGATCTCCTCCATTACAGTGTTAGCAGCAAATCTCCCCATAACAGTATGTGACAACCACATTTTTAATTTACATTTTTTTTAAATATTTTCCTCCTCTAAAACCTGGGTGCGTCTTATGGTCCAGTGTGCCTTATAGCCCCTAAAATACAGTACATAGGAAATGTAGGTAAGACACATTTTGTGTTCACTTCTGCATTGTGCTTTTCATTTTTAAAAGAGGTAGAAATAAAGTGCTTTTCAGGTAAGGTCCAGTCATCAGTATAATAAATAGAGGTATTCATGTAACACTGCAGGAAGCAGTCACCAGCAAATATCTGTACAAGTACAAATACAAAGTGCTATTGAGTGAGAAAAGGGGACAGTTGTATAGATTCAGTCAGGCAATAGGCTTGTCAAAATAAATGTGTTTTTTAGGGCATTCTTGAAGTTGTGGATACTGACAATTGACTACATTATATGGGGTAGATCATTCCAGAAAACTGGTGTAGCACAAGACAAGTCCTGGAGACAGGATTGGGAGTTTCGGATTATTGAATGTACTAGACTTAGGGAACTAAGAGAATGGGTAGGGTGGTAAACAGAGATGAGGGAAGATATGTAGGACAGTGCAGAATTGTGGAGAGATCTAAGGGTAAGAGTGTTAAGTTTATATTGGACTCTATAGCAAAGGGCAACCAGTGCAAAGACTGACACAGAGTGGTGGCATCAATGTAGCAATTAGACATGAACATGATCTGGTTGGCTGTATTCATGATGGATTGGAGAGGGGAGTGTTTAGTGAAAGCGAATCCAATTTGTAGAGAGTTACAGTAGTCCAGGTGAGAATGAATCAGAGCAACAATAAGAGTCAAAGGTAAGGAATGGTAGACAATAACTTGAAACTTTGGGAAAACCCTTTTAATGTATTTTCCAGGCATTTATTACAATTCAGAGCACAGAAAAAATAATTTATTATTCTACTTGTGATTATTTTAGACTAGATGGGTGCCGATGCACAATGCATCGGGATTCTAGCAGAGCGAGTCTCTGACTCGCAATGGCCGCTTCGCGGCCAATGCTTCGCGCTGCTAAGGCGACTCGCCATGCCGCTGCGCGGGCATAGCGAGTCGCCTTAGAGCTGCTCGCAATGGCCGCTGCGCGGCCAATGCTTCGGTCGTATCCACATGACGACATTGACTCGCAGCGAGAGCGGTCTCAAAAGGGGCAAAAAACCCATTCGTGATAATATAATAGATGTAATAATTTAGCAATTCTATAGTCTATTTAAAGGGGATGGGAGGTCCTAGTAAATTAAGACAGATAATTAATTAAAAGGCCTTTATTTCTGCCCTGCGCTTCTGAAGAAACTCCACATGATGCTCGGTTAATATAGATAGACTTGCGCTCTGTCAATGTTCTTATACTGTAATAGCCATTAAATAAGGGAGCAAACTATTTCCAAAGTCATTTTCTTAAAATATTATCCTTAATAAATCCATATACTTTTATTCTGGGTCTCTGTGATGTGCATTACATTTAAGCTTGTAACTGAAAAGTGCTCAAGTAAAACTTGGACAGTCCGTCCTTTGGGCTTTTCTCGACAAGTCAAACAACACTTCATCAACTTTGTCATTGCCAATACTTCGGTGTGAACATTATATTTTGATGCAAGAGGCTGGGCACAAACCTGTGACAATTTGCTAAATGGTAAATTAACTTAACAGTAGAAAACCTAAGGAGTTTCAGTGAACCAATAATAGAGGAACAAAGCTGCAAATGTGATCGCTTACAGTGGAAAGTTATGATTTTATCAACCACGGAAGAGTCTGAAATGGAAGCTCGAGGCTAAGCAGCCAGTTGGATCTGGAAGTTGTCACTAGTTCTCTATGAACTGACACTTGAGAAGTTTCATGTTTTTACTACTCAGATTCATAATACCTATTACTGTGTTTTTCATTTTTTTTAATGCGCTTTTTTGTATTATTGCTATTATTATACAATATATCCAATATAATTTTATCATCCTAAATTAATCTTCTAGGTAATGGATTATGCTGTTAATATATATCCTCTAAGCTTTAAACTGGAAAATAGGCAGTGAAAATGTAGAAAAGTCATGCATTGTCCTGCTTGTGTTTATATCTGGGCAGAATTAAGACTCCCTCTGCTGGGAGTTTGAAGCATCCAACACAGTCTGATCTTTAACAAGGAAGTTGAGCACTGAAGAGCCTGGCTTGGGCTGGGACTCAATTTCTAATTGGAGGAAGGGGTTAGGGTAGTAAGGCTGAGTTAGGCAACAGGGGAGGTTCTGTCTGGAGGATGCTGGGAAGCACTCCAGAGGGTCTAGCTGCAAGACAGGATTTCAGGCCCTAGGTTACTAGGCTTCCAAGGTCTAGTGACAGAAACTGGAGGCTGTTGAGTTTCATGTTCACAAGCCACTCATGTGGAACCTTCCGTGGCATCAGTAATACAGAGGGCCAGATAACTGCTCTGAGTGGAGTACGGATACTTACAGGGTCTTCATTATCTGCCTGGCTGGAGGTAACACAGAGCATCCAAAGAGGGAGTAAAGGATAGCCCAAAGGCACCTAAAAACCTACAATAAGGACAAGTCAGTGGGTAGACAACTATATTCACCGATCAAGGAGGACAGCAGTTCTTCCCAGACTGGCTGGACAACATACCTCGTGTTACCTGTATACCCTGGACCTGCTTGACCACCTGCAGTAAACGGTAAAATCAGCAAGACTGACTCTTTGTGCATCCTTTCTCCACTACACACACTACTACCACCCCTATCATCACCATCCTCAGGGAGCCAGCCCTGGTTGGGATGGGTTTAACAACTACATTGCCACTCCACCTATTACTCAGGGATCTCCTGCAGTGTCAGCCAAATCTGGCTGATTATCCCAACTGGTTTAACAAATTAATTTATTTCTTTATTATTTGTATTACTCCATTTTTAATACACCCTTTCAGTGTGAACCAGGGCCACAGCACTGGGCTTTGCTACTGTGATCCTAAGTACTGGCCCAGATGTTGAGTACCCCAGCCCTTAGAGCTCCACACTTGCATTATGGAGTCCTGTTGGTGTTCCCTTCAAACTTTCTGGTAGTCCTGATGCCAAGGTTCATTACTATATTACATTTAGAAATATTACAAAATTATGAGCAGAAACCATGATACCAAGGTACTAACTCTCCAGTACCCACTTGCACTGAGCAACCACCTACTCCTGGTATTGGTTATAAAGTACATGTGTAATATACTATGGCATATAAAAACCTGCTCAGAACTTCTCATTTATCTATTAAATGCATTAAACACCATAGTACAATTCCTTTTTATTACCATTGATTCCATATAGAAAAATACAACATACAAATTTAAAAACACAAATGACCCATGGGAATGTAGATTGTCACAAAATGATCTGGGATCTAGATGTGGCTCACTTGTCTCTTTAAGTCATGCAAAACAAATGTCCAGGGTTGAGTTGGTCCTGAGTTTTGGCGCTGTCCTGGACTTGTCATTGGTACAATGTTAGGTTAATTGTATGTGATAGGTTCAATGATTGGGTAGTTCTGCTTTGATGCCATTACTTTGCTCACACTGTTATTTGACTTAGTTTGCTTCAGAACTAGAACACTGGGGAATAGACTCCAGGTAGGAACTATACGTCTCTGCCGCGACTGCACCAGTCACAAGCTGATGTGGCAAAGCAATGCTGCCAAGTTCTAAACAAAGGGAAGTATGTTTTATTGCATTCGTAATGCTGCATTCTCTTGGACATTACTGTTAATATTCAGCTGATTTATCTATTTTATGACAGAATTATGGAAGGTCCACTGAACAACTGAGAGGAGCCTAATGTTATTTGCAACATATGGGAGTGGGGATGGAATCGTATGATTGATATATATATATATATATATATATATATATATATATATACATATACATTTCTATATATGTGCATATATACATACTCGTATATGTAAATATAAGTTTTGGATTAGTATGAGTAGTAGGATTAAAGTAAAATACTAAAGCTGAGAGTTTTAGGGTTGGTTGGACCTAACTTGGCAACTGCTTTATGCTGCACTAGGTGCCTAAATCAATCCCCGCTAAACACATACAGGCAGGTGTATTTCTTTCTAAAACACTTTGGCATTTCAGGGAACATATAGTTAGAGGATTTGATCCAGGGACCATAGCTTGAGACAATTTGCAGGCTCGACCCCAGGGTCAGCTTCTCTCAGCACTGTTAAAGGTGATTGGCAGGTTTATCTCACAGTGAGAGATCTGTTAATAATTGTTATTATTATAAAGATTATTTTCATACCTCCATTGATTCCAAGGTGCTGTACATGTTAAAGGGATCCTGTCACCTCCAAAACGTCTCCTAAGCTAGCAAAACATGTCCCTGCAGCATCCTATCACTAATCTCACACTCCTTTTGTCTCCTAAAAGCATCCTGTGAAAGTGCATAAAAACGTTTTAATACTCACTCATTAGTGATTATAATTAGCAGTGACTATATTCTTTAGTCACCAAGGCGGGCTGTTTTGCAGCTCCAGGATCCACCCTGTCTCTGTGTGTTCTGCTGTGATGTGCAGGCATTGCCCTCCCCCCTCTCTATCACTCACAGAATGCAAATCATTAGTCCTGCCTTCAGTTTCAGTTTTACAGCAGCACAGACAGAGAGAGGCTGGATCCTCGAGGCTGCAAAACAACACCCCCTGGTGACTAAAGAATATAGCCCCTGCTAATTATAATCACTAATGAGTGAGTATTAAAATGTTTTTCTCCACTTTCACAGGATGCTTTTAGGAGACAAAAGGAGTGTGAGATTAGTGATAGGATGCTGCAGGGACATGTTTTGATAGCTTAGGAGGCGTTTTGGAGGTGACAGGATCCTTTAAAGGATTTTACATTAAAAATGCAAATATAACTTGATAAGAACAGATGATAACAGTTACAGGCTGGAACAGTTGGGGGGAGGGCCCTGCCGTCCTGGGCTTAAAGACAACCTGCCAGTTAGTTTAGACCCCCAAGCTATCACTATGTATCCTGCAGCTTTCTAATAAATTCCCATGCATCCCTATCTGAGCTAAAAATGTAGTTTAATAGTTGAAAAAAAGCATTTTATAACTTACATTTTCTGCTGTTAATGAGGCACAGTCTAGACTATGTGGGTATTATTTCAGATTTCCATGCCACCTTCCATCCCTGGTTATCACGCCCTGGTGGGAGTGATGACCTAATGTGCAAATGCTGCCCCTTCTGTGTAAATACTAAAATCTATGGCCTGCTTCCAGATATGACACTCCTGGAACGTCTATGTATGGTCCTGCACATTGTGGGGGAGTATTGCGTGGACTTGCTAGCTCCAGAGCATGTGCAGTGTGCATTCTGAAGCCGGCAAGTACACCCAATACTCTCCCACAATGTGCAGGACATGTTTATTTCTGGTTATGTGAAAGGCGGCATGGAAATCAGAAATAATGCCCCCACAGTCTAGACCTTGCCTCAATAACAGCAGAAAATGTAAGTTTTAAAACACAGTTTTTCAACTATTAAGTTACACTTTTAGCTCAGACAGGGTTGCTTAGGAATGTACTAGCAAGCCTCAGGGAAACATAGTGATAGCTTGGGGGGTCTAAAGTAGCCAACAGGTTCCCTTTAATCACCTAGAGCGATGCTAGGAGAAGCTGTTAGGGTACCTTTACACGTCACAGCATTGCATGCAATTTCACTTGCAACTTACTGGTTGCAGTGAAATCATGGACTCATTGTTCTATTTTATTGCTGTGTACAAATGGAACAATGTGTCCATGTTTTCACTGCAACCAGTAAGTTGCAAGTGAAATTGCATGCAATGTTGTGATGTGTAAAGCTACCCTCAGGGTACAAAGACCAATCTATTTCAAGCCATGGAGCATTTCAGTGAAAAATACAACTATCTTCAATCAAGCAGCCAGGCTCTGAATCATGCTGCTCACGGTTTGGGCAGCATGAATTAAATGACAGGGCCAAATTTTTGCTCTTATTTTATTCCCAGGAGTATTTTGATGTTTGTTTCATTTTTTAATCTGACAAACAGATCAAGAGATATGCAATTTTGATTTAGTTCTACATTTTTAGTCTTTACCAAGTGGGCAATGCTCACATTAGGAACTCCTCCCGTGAGCAATGACCCCTTGTGAAAGGCCGTAACAATTAGCATCAACTGAAAAGGCCTATAACCCTGGAACTGTAAGGGAGAATACAAAAACAATGAATGCTCAAGGGGGGTAGCGGGAATAAAGTAAAAGCAAAATCTGGACATTAAATTATGATCTCCACATGGCCGGAGCGATGACGGTTTGGACACGGTGCTGCAGAATATGTTGGTGGTGTGCAAGCAACAGGACACCATTCATTTTGCACAGAATCTGTCCAGTGGATCCCTGCCCTCATTAGCACTTGGATCTTTAGATAGATTGTGATTCATAAAACTATTTTTTTTCAATACTGTTATACTGCTGCAGTTGCAATGTGACTTTGAAGCATACCAGAATTTGGTTTAATGGACCTTTATTTCATTCCTATGGTGAGTGATAAAATTTAATATGTAGAGATTTTTGGTGAAAAGGTGAAACAGCAATAATGGAAGAAGAAAGACAGTAGGAATAACTATCTAGATAGTCACAAATGAGATCAA
Organism: Allobates femoralis; assembly: GCA_033576535.1. Taxonomy (NCBI): domain Eukaryota; kingdom Metazoa; phylum Chordata; class Amphibia; order Anura; family Aromobatidae; genus Allobates; species Allobates femoralis. The sequence continues at coordinate 128,617,465 of JARQOC010000006.1, forward strand.
TTAGGAAAATGAGGTTGTGAGCCCCCTGAAGGTCTGGGACTGATGGGTTTCTGACCTCTGTACTGCGCTTGGAATATGTTGGCACTCTATAAGCAATAGGAAATAAAACTAGTTGCGATCACATGACCATATAATGACCAGTCCTTAAGCTTTGCATCTTCTGAATTAATCGAACATATCTACATAATTTAATTATTTGAATACAATTAGAAGACGGAATAGAAATAGTTAAAAGCTGCTTTACGTCTCAATGCAAATGAGCGTGATAATGGCTTCTGAGAAGTGCAGGCCAGTCTTAGAGATAGGACAGCCGGCAGCTGCCTCCAACTGAACTAGGAACATCGGAGGCCGCACAAAGACTGAGATTAGATGTAGGGAGAAGCGAACCACACACCAGGCGGCAGGCAGCTTTCAAGGAGCCACTTCACAGGACAAGAAAAGCTGTTAAGCTTCTTAATTTCCCCTGGTCCAAAAAAAAAAAAGCCCCTGGTCCAAGGGATTTCAATATATGACTTCAAAAAGAATCTACCACATGCATTTATAACACTGGGAATAATTTGATATTTACTGGAATCTGGGAAATGATTATTTTTTGTGCCTACACATGTTTATGACTTTTTGCATAATAAATCGCACAAGCAATGTGGTGAATTAAATGGTATTTTTTTTAATGTAAACAGCAATTTTAATTAGAAAAGTTGTATTTTTTCCACCTTGAAGGAATGCAGAATGTAAACATTTTCCATTGCGTATTTAAATTCCATGAAATGCGCATTTTTTATCATTACTCTCCACTCCCTTTAGTATTCCTAATTTATAGATGAAGAGATTTCGCCTCTCTGAAGTTGATTCATAAAATCAGTTGACTGATCTGCATTTGCGACTGAATAAGCAGCCACAGTTGTGTGGAGAATGACTGCAGCGCTCGGCAAGGAGAAAAGGCTCAGGGGGAACCTGGAATCTCAAAGGGAAAACACAGGCACTCGCACAAGCACATAGCCTTATACTAAGAGCAATAATAGAGGAGGATGGCAGAAAAATACTATGTCTAAAGAAATCTAATGCAAAATAGATTAATGAAATATTGGGCACTCAGTAGTGTCTCTGAATTAAAAATATATATACGGTATGTATATTCAAGTGTGTGCGTGTACATGTATGTGTACTTATATTTGTATACACATACTTCTTTACGGAGGCATATAGGTTATAACACATTCACACTTGTGTGTATCTATCTATATGCAAAATATACTAATAAAATATCTGAGACTCAGTAGTGTCTCTGAATTAAAGATACAGATATGTATAATCATGTGTGTATGTATATATACACACACAAACTTTTTAACTCCTACTTCTTTACCAAGGCATATAGGTTATAACACATACACACATCTTTTGTATCTATCAACGGTATATGTCTATATACAAAATATACTAATAAAATATTTCACACTCAGTAGTGTCTCTGAATTAAAAATATATATTCATATCTATCTATCTATCTATCTATCTATCTATCTATTATCTATCTATATCTATCTATCATCTCTATCTATCCTCTATTATCTATCATATAATATAAATATACACACAAACATTTTAACTCATACTTCTTTATAGAGGCCAATAGGTTATAGCGCATACAAACTTGTGCGTATCTATCTACTTATTTGTATATATATTTACATATGTGCATGCCTGTATGCTTTATTTCCTATTAGCCTTTGTGAAGAAGGGTAAGAGTTAAAAAGGTTGGCATATTTATTTAAAGCAGAGATAATACTAATAATATTTTCGGCATATGACAGGTATTACAATTATTAGATATGTACTAAATAATAATAATAATTATTATTATTATCACAAAAAAGCGCCATGGAATATAATGGCGCTATATAAATAAATAAATAATAATAATAATAATTAATTATTATTATTATTATTATTTTTAGTATTAATAATAGTAGTAATGGTAATAATACAATCTTTGGATTTCTATTAGTAATAATAAAAATGGTAAATTTAGTGACATTCTATATCATGAAGTAAAAGTAGCAAATAGACAGAAAATTAAGACTTTACATTAAGAATAATAAATCAACATCTTATTGTTAGCATATCTAGTTTACAGTGTAAACTTTACACTGTGCTTACAGCTATACTGTAACATTTTGAGTTGCATATTGTTCTGTCTTAATGCTAGAGTAATTAGATAATAAAGTATGGATGCCAATAGTAATAATAATAATAATATTATTATCATCATCATGATTATTAATAATTTCTCTTTACCAAATTAACTGAAAAAAAATCCCTCACTCTTTTTTTGTCCTATATATATTTTATACTCAACACATTAGTTCTTAAAATGTGCCTTTTTCTCAGTTTAATTATCCATTATACTGAACTACTTACATTAATATTGTTACCATGACAAGGACTCACAGGGAGCTAGAAAATATTTCACATTCTCATTAATTTCCATTCTTCATAATAGTAGCACTTGTGACACCTCTACCATTAATAATCGTGTAAGTGAAAACATATACGGATACATATTTTTAGGAATAATAAGTCGTTGGGCCTTTTATTCCACCTTTGAATTTGATCAATGCTCAGATTTACAACGGGCAGGAATTATTACCATTATATGAGTGACTTTTATCCTTACTGTCTGATCTATCCTTTAGTAAGTTGACCTTATATTTATTTTAAACATTTATGTTTTCTTTTCTTCCTCCTTTCCTCTTTTCTTCCTCCTTTCCTCCACCTTGTCCTACGTATATCCGTATTTACAGCTGTGAATGAAATAGTACCGGTGGAACATGACATTGACTTGTTCCTTCTCTCTCTCCGATGTAATGGCAGCCTATAAAAGCTTCATCAGATATCATCAGACTCGGTCTACTTCTAGATAATATCACACTTCCACAATCATTGGTATGTACATTTCATTCATTATTTCCTTACGGCTAGATATGACTGCTCAATGAAAGCAGGAAGAACACGACTAGGTTTTTACGGTATTTAAGAAATGAGAAGAGAGAGAAAGTAAACCTCAGTATTTGTTACAATGGTTGTGTATTAGAATATAATCTATTATTATCTATATATAGTCTACTTAAACTGGAAGAGGCGGACAGTGGTGACCTTCATTGGGGTGAACAATAATGTCTGCCCCCGTGATCTCTATGAAATATTTCCTACTTAAGGATATAAAGTGCGGCTCAGATTTGTGTATATGTTAAATACACAAGGAAGACATTTCAACTTCATACAAACAATGTGCAGCTTTCTTATCCCTTGTAGAGTACCGTCGCCTCTTTTATACTTATTTGCTTTTACATAGCTTGTAGTGTTTCATTTCACTCTTCTTGGCAGTAACGGTCAGATCTTGCATTCTTGGCTTGAGAGTGGTAACTGCCTCCATTTTGGCCATGCATCCTCCCCATCTGTCCAAGCTTGTTTTTAGTTATTATTCTTCTGAACATAGCTGGTTCATGTGTGTCTTGGATTCCATTTTTAGGCCCATCATAGGTAAACCTGATAGTGTGGGGTCACATCTGATGAGTTCTTCATAGGCAAAGAATTTAGGCAATTTGAATGAGATGTGTGTTATAAGAATTTAAATATCTATATATGGTGAATATGGCAGCAATGCAATTGAAAATAGACAAATATCATTTTAACTTGTTGTTTAGAGCTTAAAGAGGCATTTTCCATAGTTTTGATATTTTGCTTTTGCATTGCATGTTCCTATATAATTTTTATTGTGTCCCTCTTAGTTATTAAAGGGGTTTTCACATGAATGTCTATATTGTCTGTATACTCTTTTGTGTCCTCCCCTGTCCAAGAGATGTGGTAGGATCAGACCATGTCCCTGTCCGGCAGACACAACCATTACACATTACATAGTAGGGACACTTATATAAGATTATCTCAGCACAGGAGATGTGGTATAATCAAACCATGTCCCTGTATGGTCAGACACATCCATTACACAGTACATAGCAGGGACACATATACAAGATTATCTCAGCACAGGAGATGTGGTATGAGCAGACCATGTCCCTGTACGGTCAGACACATCCATTACACTATACATAGTAGGGTCACATATATAAGATTATCTCAGCACAGGAGATGTGGTATGATCAGACCATGTTCCTGTATGGTCAGACACATCCATTACACTGTACATAGCAAGGTCACATATATAAGATTATCTCAGCACAGGAGATGAGGTATGATCAGACCATGGTCCCTGTATGGTCAGCCATGGCCATTACACAGTACATAGCAGAGACACATATATAAGATTATCTCAGCACAGGAGATGTGGTAGGACTAGTCCATATCTCTGTACGTTTAGACATATCCATTACACAGTGCATAGCAGGGACACTTTATAAGCTTATCTCAGCACAGGAGATGTGGTATGATTAGACCATGTCCCTATATAGACAGACACAGCCATTACACAGTACATATCAGGGACACATATATAAGATTATCTCAGGACAGGAGATGTGGTATGTTCAGACCATGTCCCTGTAAGGTCAGACACAGCCATTACACAGTACATAGGAGGGACACATATATAAGATTATCTCAGGGCAGGAGATGTGGCATGTTCAGACCTTGTCCCTGTAAGGTCAGACACATCTATTACACAGTACACAGCAGGGACACATATATAAGATTATTTCACCACAGGAGATGTGGTATGATCAGACCATGTCCCTGTATGGTAAGACACAGCCATTACACAGTACATAGCAGGGACACATATATAAAGATTATCTCAGGGCAGGAGATGTGGCATGTTCAGACCTTGTCCCTGTAAGGTCAGACACATCTATTACACAGTACACAGCAGGGACACATATATAAGATTATTTCACCACAGGAGATGTGGTATGATCAGACCATGTCCCTGTATGGTAAGACACAGCCATTACACAGTACATAGCAGGGACACATATATAAGATTATCTCAGGGCAGGAGATGTGGCATGTTCAGACCTTGTCCCTGTAAGGTCAGACACATCTATTACACAGTACACAGCAGGGACACATATATAAGAATTATTTCACCACAGGAGATGTGATATGATCAGACCATGTCCCTGTATGGTAAGACACATCCATTACACAGTACATAGCAGGGACACATATATAAGATTATTTCACCACAGGAGATGTGGTAAGATCAGACCATGTCCCTGTATGGTAAGACACAGCCATTACACAGTACATAGCAGGGACACATATATAAGATTATTTCAGCAAAGGAACATTTAATTAATCACATCCAATTGTGGAAATTATTATTATTCCAAGATCTATTGATAAAAATCAACTTGGTTTATGGGATATCTAAGCTTTAGGATTACACTGTATCCAACAATGAGACATAGGGCAGAAAATATAGATACAACCTAGCTTTGGTATCTTTACTGTGTAAAACTGAGAATGTGTTTTAGCATAGTATGTTGGATTTTTTCTTAATAATTTTTCCATTTCTTGCAGCAATGTTCGTCAGGTAAAATTTATACTCCTTTACTATATTATAATAGTGGTTTTCAACCAGACTCTTACATCCGTTTCAGTGAGTAGAAACCAATACTTGAAAGGATTGGTATTTATAGTTCCCACAACATAAAAAAGCTTTTACAGTATTTGGTTATTCCAGGATCAAGACAGAGGGAGTAATATGCACAAAATTTACACTGGGTCACACTTTGATTCTTACATTTAACTGCTCTAAAATCGGATACATAGCAGTACCCAGGTGGAAACCAATAAATGGGCCCCTCTGCTTCCATTTACACCAGTTACACAACAGATCTGTTTTGGGGATGAATTCCATGTCTGTTCCTAAAAAAAGCAGAAAAGCTGAATGTAACAATGCAAATGACAGAGAGAGGAAGAGAGAGGGAGAGAGAGGAAGAGAGAGAGAGAGAAAGAAGAAAGTGACAGCAGGGATATATTTGTATAGTGGTTGGTGACCGGAGACCCCGTAACCAAATTCTTTATAAAGTGCTGTGCCTGGTAATGGTTACGTAACTTAATGATCATGGGCCCCCATGCGAAAGCTCCTATGGGGCTCCCAATTATTGCAGATCTTTAATAGCAATAGTATTTTTCTATGGGCCAAAAGGACTTTTAAGGCCTCCTAGGATCCAGTGTCTGGTTGCGATCGCAACCCCTGCATCTATTGTAGTTACACCCCTGCCTGGAAAGACATCATGGGAGATCCATTTGTTCTCATTGCCCTTATAATACTACTTTTATTCGAAACCCAGGACATTTACATACATTTTTAATATTGTGTCCAATGTTTGAAAAATATGGAGAACTTAGATAAGAAAGTACAACTTGTATCTATAATAATTAGATTGCTTTGCCAAATCCACCTCCCTTCTACTTCTCTAAACATTTCACTTCCAGAATAAACATGTAAAAACACAAATATTTCTTCAAGAAAATCTCTGCCGTAATTTACTGACCCAGCCAAAATATTCTGAAAATACCCTTCTGACTCAGATGATCTTTGCACCAGAGAGACCATGTTCTGCCCGCTTCTTTTTTGTTCCCTTCACATGTACTTTTTGATTAATGTTGCATTCCTTCTGTGAAATTGATACATCAATTTTAATTATACTGTATTTCTTTTCACTTGTAGGAGACTCCCATCCTCAAAGACTAGTTTTCAAACATTAACTCTTATCATCCTCTCCTCCTCCCCATACTCAACCTGTAAATTATAGTAAAGTTGCACAGCTTGGGAAACTACCTTGGGAAGCGTTACTTGGAGTCTTCTGATGCCAGTGTGTCCATGAGTGTGTATGTCGATGCCACATCTGCACGGATATGGTATGTTCTCCACATGTGTGTAGGTACGGAGACTACAATCTAACTGCAAAAAAATACTGCAAATAATTGTATTCACTGAATGGAAAGAACAAGTACTCTCACCTGCAGGATAAGGATACCAACTGCACAGAGACTTGTAGCACTGCGAGAGTCAGAAGAAAATGAGATTCTGGCAAATATATTTTTTAAAACACTATTTATTGTGAAATATTAAAATCCATGTAGAATAAATCCTTCCACCACCATAGACCATAGAAAAAAGCAGACTCATTTCAGGCTCAGACCTTGGATATATTCCGACTTTCTTTTCCTTTTTCTTGCATGCTTGAAATGTCAGCATCATGAGAACCCTTGATACATTTTGACTCTAGACACAAGTCTTAGTCATAACAGTTATTCACACGCCACAATCTAGCCTGGCGATATGAGGCGATCTAACGTGCGCGTGCACGTTTTTCATGGTCTCCTCAGATCGCCGATGGCGGCATTACACGCCGCAATCTCACCCTGAAAGTAAGGCAATGTGTCGCTCCGGAAATCGCCTCACCTACAGCGGAACCAATCTTGCTTCATTCCATCACCGCTTCACACACTGCAATTCCAAAGGCAATGTGGGCGGATATGTTCAGCGCTGCAAGGATATAGGCATGCCACAGTGGTTTACACCGCACCCCATACGCGCACATTGGACAATGCAACAGCGTTACTATTGGTCAGCCTGCTCTGGAAGGCTGGCTAAAACATGACGCCATTGAAGATGTGTGTTGCTGAACTGACATCTCTTCAAATATGGTGCCCTGTCAACTGACAGCCAATGGGAACACAGTAGCCAACCCTAATCATCACAGACTGGGCGTGGACTACAGAACGGTTGAGGCACACCTATGGGAAATTCTAGGCAACGCTGGTTCCATCACTATCACCTTTATGGTTGCAGCTGATTTCTGAGCACTGTTCAGGAATCAGGTGACGGCCGAGAGGCGATTTATCATCGCAAAATTCCCCAAACACACGCCGCAACTGTGAGGCAATTTCACAGCGATTGCTCCGGGGTGACATATCGCATTTAGGATTGCCAGGCGAGATTGCGGCGTGTGAAGGTACCCTAAGACTTGTGTTCGCTGAGTTGCTATACTCGTTTCAGACACAGTCCTTAGCATTACCATCTAAGGCAATGACCAAGGACTGTGTCTGAAATGCGTATGCTTTTTTTATGGTGGTGGAAGGATTTTCTCTACAAATTCATAAATACTAGCAGCATTGTTTAAAGCAGAAATATTACTCCAGTCCCGGACTGAAGTAGCATATCTTGCATAGCACAAGGAGAAGAGGCACCAAATTCATTAAGTGACATGTGCCTCTTGATGAATTCAGAGAATTCTGCTCCAAAAACACCAGTCTTAATTAATAGGGCCTTTTTTTGTGTTAACATGAGTTAGGAGTTCTTGATGGTGTGACTCAATTTGAACAGATCTGATATTAATAAATGAATCTCTATGTACAGCAGTACAGGGATCATTGGTGGTAAAACAGTATAAAGCCGGACCCCAACCCTTGTTGTGCGTGGAGGCTGTCATGACTATAGGGTTGGTGGGAGGTGACCCTTACTGCAATGTTGGGGCAGGTTAAGTGTTGAGGTTATATAAGTAAGCCTGGGGGGGTGAGGGTTTCTCTTTGGTCCGCTCTCCGACAAGTACAAACAGTCTACAGGCCCGATGATGAAAAAAAGAAAAAGAAATTGCCATCAGCATAGTTTTGCTGCAGATGCTGAATTGTCCAGTTTTACATACCATGTCCTCCCTTGAAGGCCTTGTCGAGTGCTTGGAAGCGGCAGCCAACGGTCATCCCCCAGGATGGCTGAACAAGCAGCTGAGAGAGATCCTGGGCAACAGCGTGGAGTAACTGCTGGTTCTGTCAGCTCATCAATTCTCCTTGATTTACCCAGCCTAGGTTGGCCTGCAAGGGCTTGCAGAAATATATTCTTCACATCACATCTGCTTGGACTTCAGCCAGGGACTGGTGTGTGTGGCTAGTATGTAGTTGGGTTTTATTCTTTCTACATAAGGGAATAGAGATCTGGTAACCAAAAAAATCGATAATACCAGAGTCATGACTTGAGGTCCAATATAAGTTGTATTAAATATGTATAAGGCATTTTCAGAAATACAATGGTACATAGTTTAGAAAAACGTCACAAAAGGTACATTAAAAAGGAAGAAATGGCAGCTATACGAATACCCTATTACTAAAGCAAAGCTCACACTGGCTTTATGGCTAATGCTCATGATGAATATAATGAATCTGTTTGGATCTATACTGTATTTGGTGAGTCCATGAACAAAATGAACACTTGCCACAAGTGTGAACTGAGCCAGTGTTGTGTTTACTTTCAATCAATAGTTGCATATTAGAGTGTAGTTTTCCCAGAGGCAGAACATGTGTCCACTCTGAGTAACTTGGAGGGTGGGATCACAGGCTTGGTTGGTCCCATTGCTATTGTGTAGCCATTACCTATGCTAGATTCCTTGCAATGGAGGAATTGCAGTATTTGCAAACAGGGTGCATGAGAATTGGTTTAAAGACTAATTAAAGAGTCTATTCTGGATAGACAACCTGCCTATCATAAAGAGTTTTTTGGTTTGAAACTTCGCTGTAAAGCCAGTTGTCCTTTTATGTATGTATTAACACACCTAACATTGAAATTGCAAAAACAAGAACGATAAGTCATGGAACTATGGAAATCACAGAATCGTTAGACATGTCAATGATATGCAAATGATGGAAAAATGGAAAAAAAATTCAAAGCATCTTGATTTGTTCAGAATCGAGTATGAATGCCTCATGCAGAAATCCCTGCTTTTCATGGCTTAGGGTGGAGGCACACTGGCAAGAGAATCCGCGAGTGCAAATGTGAGAAAAACTCACATTGCACTTGGACCAGTATTAATAAATTCTTCTGGTCATATTTGTGCGTTTTCAATGCACTGAACTCGCATTGTGAGTCACATGATTTTCACGTGTGAGTGGCCAATCAAAGTATATGGGTGCGAGAAGATCTCACACCCATACACCACACTGTGCAATTTAGTAGCATGGTTTTTGCCATGCTGCTGAAAGTTAGACTAGACAGTAATGACAGATAGATATATAGATGTATAGAGCGATTGGTAGTTATAATAGCAAGATCGGGTTTACTGCTGCTGCAGTCAAAGCAACAGTGCTTGAATTTGCCGGGTTGCCGGCAGATCAGCCAATCGGGTTTACTGCTGCTTTGACAGCAGTGGTTTTTGAATTTCCCGGGTTACCGGCAGATTAGCTATTGCGGCAACCTGTCCATGGGAATTATATGGATGAAGTGTATAGCTCAGAGGGGAGACAACACCTCCATTTTACAGAGTACAAAAAATACATAAAAAATAAAACAAAAGAGTATAAGTTGATATATGTACAATAGGAGCAATTCACACATATGACCATTTCACAGAGAAAATCCAAGAGAAAAATACAAAATGAGCATATACTCTATAGTAAATAACAGTAGTACATTTAAATAACATCAGTTACTTGGTTAACACTGATCAAAGAGCATAAAAACCATCCCACCGCTACAAGATGTGCCCATTGGGATGGACCTACTCTAATATTAAAACCTTACCATGAGTAAGTGACTTTAATGTGAATAAGAGCAGAAAAGCACAGTGGTCTGACTACAGCAAGCTGCCAATGGGAAGCTATATAGATGCAATATCTAGCTCAGATGGAGGGACCACACCCATAATTGTATAAGAAAAAAAATACAGTAAAGCCCAAAAAATGAGCCAGAGCATTAGCTTAAGTCACACTAGTAGCATATGACTCATGCGAGGATTGCATTGCACTGTCCGGACAGGCTGGCGGCTCTCCTCACCCGAGAGTGACTGCTGCGTAGAAAAATATGACAGCTGACATGATCAGGTCAGGAAAGCCACCCGACAGTCCAGGCATCTTTATGTGATCCTTGCTCATGTCATAAGCTTCTGTGACCCCAGCCTAAGTTGGTATATGCACAATAAGAGCATGTTCACACTGGGGCCATTTCACAGAGAAAACCCAAGAGAAAAACACAAAATGAACATATACCCTATAATTGAAAAAAATAAGTAATTAATCCTGTGTAGTCAAACTGCCATCACAATGAGTTAGGCCGGCTTCACACCACAATTTTTACCTGTCAGGTTCTGTCTGGTGTTTTGCAGGATGCATCGGACAGAACTTAATCAGCTTTTGCTTCCATGTGTCCCTATGATGCTGGATGGCAGTTATTTGCCTTCTGGTTTTGTGCCTGTCCGGCTGGATCCGGGTGTTTTAGTTTTTTGCCCGGACACAAAATCGGAGCTTGCAGCATTTTTTGTGTCCAGGGCAAAAAACGAACAAAACCGGATCCTCCTGGATCCGGCGCCCATGACATCGGTGTCTATGGGCGCTGGATCTCGGTTTCCGGACGCCGGGTGCGAAAGTGCGGCGGCTCTGAAATTCAGGCCACGCTCGTTCAGCACCTGGACAGCACAGCATAACAGAGCCGCCACTGAGTCAGCATGTGGAGAGCTCCACTGCTGAACTTTCAGCACCGCGGCTAGCTCCCCTGCAGCCGCAGTGCTGACATTTCAGCACTGAACAGCTACAGCAATGAAGTTGGCAAAAAGCAGGATTTGAGGCAGATTTGCCCTCTCATTCTGCTCGACAGTGGCTGTCAGGTTCTGTCCGGTGCATCCTGTAAAACACCAGACAGAACCTGACAGTCAAAAATCATGGTGTGAAGCCGGCCTTACTTGGTTTGAACTTTGCTGCACATCCAGTTGTCCTTGTATGTATGTATTTACACACCTTGACACTGAAATTGCAAAACCAAGAATGATAAGTCATGACATTATGAAAATCACAGAAGTAGTAGACACGTTAATGACATGCAAATAATGCAAAAATGAAAAACAAATTTTCAAAACATCTTGATTTATTCAGTATCGAGTATGAATACCATGAGCAGAAATCCCTGCACAAACATGGTTTAGCCTGTTATTATTGGATGTCTGATTACAAGGAATGTTCTGCCACATTGAATGCACTTGGGCAAATCATCAAGATCCTCTGATGGCAGCTCCCTTTGCAATTACCAAGCAATGAATCTATAGATGTGCTCAATAGGAGACAAGTCCAAAGACATTACCAGTCATGGTAGTATGCATAGGCTTTGTATGTGTCCCTCTTATATATACGCCCAGCAGGGTTTTGAAAATTTTGGATCATTGCCATGTATAGACGTGTATATATGTTTATATGTGTAGATAGCTATCCTGTGATTTCCAAAACTCCATTACTTTTCCTTCTGGTGTCGCAGGTGTCGCAATTTCTATGTTGAGCAGTATATATATATATATATATATAATATGTGTGTGTGTGTGAATATATATTCACATATGCATACAGATACAAACGTAAGCATTTAATACTAATAACATGATAAAATTATGTCAGTGTTACCTCCCAAGTTGTTAAATACCATAATAATTGTATAATAAGACATTTTTATCTGTTCCAGAGTGGGAGGCGCAGAATAGGGCGATGTGTAGGCCGAATCTCTATTTAATAACAAAACAGGAGAAGTTTGGTATGGGAGGTTGAGCCAAAGAGACTTGTATGACCTAAAGGTTATTTAGAGAGATGAAAGTAAAGCCTCTCTCTGTCTTTATTGCTGTCAGCACTTTTTAATGTCAAACTTTGTGAATGATTGTCCAAGAGCTGAGCTGGTATTTTTTTTTTCGGCCTAAAGTTTCCCAGGATCGTGTGATGTATTCATTGCTTTATAATTAACGTGGAATCCAGTGCGGGTGGGCTATTGCATTACAGAGTCCTGGATTTAAAGTGGCTGCTCACAGTCATTGTTTTGTGACGTCTGTCTCAGTTATGACAAGGCCTTTCTCTGACATTAAAAGGAAATTCACATAAATCTCACAACAATGTCCCCATCTTCCAACAAACTATTAGAAGTCAATGCAAAAGTAGAGATCACCTACGTTACCTGGAGATCTACCATAACAATGTTGATGGCGCTTTATCAAACGATACTGACACGTACTGTTCAATGCATCCGAAAACAGATTGTATTAATCAATGAAGCTGAAAAGGTGAAGCTAGTAAGCCCAAATTTCAATAGGTCCAATTACTTTCTGTCCTTGTTAGGATAAGCTTATGATGTGGTTCATCAAAATGGTAGTGACTGCAGCATTGTTTTTCTGTGATTTTTAAAGTATATATTTGCAAATCAGCATATCACACAATGGAGGATATTAATCAAGAAAAACATATTTTGTGGACATCTTGCATACAAAACATACTGTTATAGAAAAACGGTGACAAGGGAACACAAAGTCCCCTGCTGATCTCCATCTGGTCCCCTCAGATATGGCATTAGTGTTATGTTTAGTTTCACTGGCTGCCAAATGGAATTTTAAGTTACAACAATGGTCAAAACTGCTGAAAATGATTTGTAACAATAGACTTCTAGTGAACTAGATACACTAGATAATAATATTTCACTTACAGTAACAGGAATATAGGTGGATAAAAGAAGTAGAAAGGATTAGGTCATACATTTCAAGCCATGAATAGACTGAACCCAGATTGTGACATGGTAATGTCATTCATAGACTATTCCAGAGAATAATTTAGTATAAATGAGGGAAAAACAGTCTTCAAATTTGGAAACGAGCCTGATTAAGGGGCCTCCATGCTCTACAACTTTGCAAGTATAAATTATCTGGTCGGCCACTTCTATAATATTTTGATCTTTTTGACATAAAATACTCCGATACTGTTTTAAAATCTTATTTCAATATCACACATCATTTAGTCGTACTAAAGGCCAGTTAGTTACTAACAGTTTTCCAACAGGTCCCTTAAAGAATTATATTTAAGTTGTTTCTTGAGCGGCTCTTAGCTCGGCAGTCTCCTTACTTCCTTGTTTCTAGTGTAATAGGGCACGGGGAGGTAGTCACTCCTCCGCTCTCACCCCCGCCCACTACAGACAATGGTGGTTAGGTGGGTGTGGAGGTTTTACCTGATTGCAGCAGTTCTTCTCGGTCACGAGCCAGCTTTGTGTTTGTGTTGTCCACAGCGATTCAAAACTGTACACACTTTACTTATGACACAGTACAAACATCGGTTAACCTTGCGGACAGCAGGTTTCATAGTTGGCCTCTCACAAGACATTAACATTTTGATACAGTGCAGCTCTTTCATTATGGTTACAGGTAAGATCACACTGGGCACCAAGGAGGATGGTAGGAGGCCTGCCGTCTTGATGTCGTCTGGGTATCCAAGAACACATTTCAATCTGTATCGGTGTGGAGGACCCACCCTACTCAGCTATGTTACTGACAGGTATGGGGAAGGAGGGGAGCAGATGACTGTTGTGTAGAAAATAATGGGATGGAGATAGGTGGCTGGGATCTTAGGAGTTACCTCCTTTACTGGAATGTAACCATTGCTCACACTCGGCCAGGTACTAGTGACTGAGCTCCATGGAAACAAACTGTTTACTATGTAAGATTAAATCTCTCATTGCAGATATAAAAAGCAAGTCAGTTGCAAGGTTGCATATTTTCATGCTGCCTATATAATTAAAGCAATTAAATAAATAGAGAAAACCTCTCTAAAGAACCCGAGCTGCTATCATTACGGTTACATAGCACACCTGATAAAACCAATTTTAATATACAGCTCATCATATACACGGTGTGCAGAATTATTAGGCAAGTTGTATTGTAGAGGATTATTTTTATTATTGATCAACAACTATGTTCTCAATCAACCCAAAATATCGACGCTTAATGTTTTTGGAAGTTGGAGTGGGGTTTTTTAGATTTGGCTATCTTAGGAGGATGTCTGTTTGTGCAGGTAACTATTACTGTGCAGAATTATTAGGCAACTTAATAAAAACCAAATATATTCCCATATCACTTGTTTATTTTCACCAGGTAAATCAATTTAACTGCACAAAATTTAGAAATAAACATTTCTGACATGCAAAGACAAAACCCGAAAAAATTAGTGACCATTATAGCCACCTTTCTTTATGATGACACTCAACAGCCTTCCATCCATAGATTCTGTCAGTTGCTTGATCTGTTTACGATCAACATTGCATGCAGCAGCCACCACAGCCTCCCAGACACTGTTCCGATTGGTGTACTGTTTTCCCTTCCTGTAGAATTCACATTATATGAGGGACCACAGGTTCTCTATGGGGTTCAGATCAGGTGAACAAGGCGGCCATGTCATTATTTTTTCTTCTTTTAGACCTTTACTGGCCAGCTAAGCTGTGGAGTAGTTGGATGCATGTGATGGAGCATTGTCCTGCATGAAAATCATGTTTTTCTTGAACGATACTGACTGCTTCCTTTACCACTGCTTGAAGAAGTTGTCTTCCAGAAACTGGCAGTAGGTCTGGGAGTTGAGCTTCACTCCATACTCAACCCGAAAAGGTTCCACAAGTTCATCTTTGATGATACCAGTCCATACCAGTACCCCACCTCCACCTTGCTGGCGTCTGAGTTGGAGTGGAGCTCTTTAACCTTTACTTATCCAGCCTCTGGCCCATCCATCTGGCCCATCAAGAGTCACTCTCATTTCATCAGACCATAAAACCTTTGAGAAATCAGTCTTAAGATATTTCTTGGGCCAGTCTTGACATTTTATCTTATGTTTCTTGTTCAAAGGTGGTCGTTCCTGAGTATGGCACACCTTGTGCTTTTTGATACTCCAGTAATGTTGCAGCAATGAAATATTGCACTGCCTTGGGCTTCCTCATAAAAGCTGCATCCATGGTAAACATCGGGTTACTATGGAGCAGCGTTCACAGGAAGCGCCCGATGTTAACTGTGTGCATTACAAAACATAGGGCACAGCAATGTTAAAATGACATTGTTGTGCATAAGTTCTGTCTTATGTTACTTATTTTAACTGTTTAAGGGTTCAGAGACTCTGGAGTGGCTAAATAAGTGACAGGCTCATTCAGCTATTTATACTTCACAGCATAAAGTGAAGGGTGCTGATGGTAGAGCCACAGCCATCAGCGTTTTCCTTAAGTAGCATGGGAAGACTCAGTAACATTGCCAAAATCTAAAAGATACCATGTGTACACACTAGCATAAGACTACATTCACAAATCCATAATGTGCAGACTGACCGTGGGTCTCATGACAAAAAGTCAACATTCTAATATCTGTCTACAAGGCTGCTTGTTAGGTTGGTGGGTGTGAACCCACTGTGTCAAGGGGCCAGTCTTACCTTGGAGAGGCATTATGTGGAGCCCACTGGGACGGGGTACTCGGTGCCGGACCGGGGTACTGCTGGGGGATGTCACGGCGGTCCTGGTCCGGACCGTGTCCCGAGCCCGCACAATAAAATGGGGGTTATTTACAGGGGATTTGTCACTCATGACGCCACCCACTATATACGGCCAGTAATGGGGCCGCCGCTGCTGCAGAACCTCCGGGGATGATGGGATAGCAGCTTGGATAGAATAGTTCCTGTGGGCAGAACTGGGTTCCCCGGGGCAGTGGTAGTAGTAGTTAAAGTCTGTGAGGATAGTTATTGATGCTGCAGGAGAGTAGGGGTAGCAGTAGAGATGATGAGAGTAGAGGTAATCGCAGTATATGAGGGCAAGTGGGGCTTCAGTATAAGGATCACACACACTCACGGTTTCTGTTGTTTTCCAAGTCTTTACTTGCAGATTGTATATCACAATATTGTCCACGGAGTCTTTACCAGGTTGCTCCCACCCTGACCGGGTCCTTGGCTTCCTACTTAAGCGCTGTGTGTGGCCCTGCTGCTGCTTGTAGCTGTACTGCTGGCCCTTTCTCTGCTCACGGGTACCAATATGCTGGGCAACTTGAGTCCTCTGTGTCACTGACCCCTCCGTGTTGCTTTGCTATGGTGCTGTGAAGATGGTGGACCTTCACTATGCCGGTGTTTACTGTCCTGTCTGTCTCAGGCACAGCCTCGGATCCGGTATCCGTCTTAAGCGCCCCCCCAGGGTCAAGTTTGGGGTAACTCTTTATCCCGGGTATGTTCCTCTGTTCCTCTGTCTCCTCTCCTCAGACCTCTCAGGACCTCCACTTCTACTTGACTCCGCTCCTACTCCAGACTCAAACTGAACTAACTGTCACTCCTGCTCTGTGGTAAACAACTTAGCTCCTCCCACCAGTGCAGGTGCCACCTAAACTCCTCCCACTTTCTAGTGTAGTGTTGTGTGGGGAGTAAACCTGTGTTGATGTTTCTGTGGCACATTAACCCTTGGGGTGCCACAATTACTAATCTGCTGCCTCATCTTCACTAGAGCCACTGATGGTGTGGTTAGACATGTGTTGGAAGGAAGCCACCAAGTGCCACTCCAGTGCAGTCCCCAGTACTGTGGCAGCACACCCGATGGGTCAGGAATGTAGGTACGGTACAGGTGCAGGCAAAATGGCAGGAACATCCAGACAGGTTGGTACAGGCAGCCAAGCTGGTACTGGCAGGCAGGCTGGTACTATCAGGATGGCAGGTACTGGCATGACAATAGGTACTAGGAGGACAGCAGATACAATTATTGGCAGGATGGCCGGTACTGACATGTTCAGGTACACTGGATGGATGCTAAAACACTGTTAGGGTACCTTCACACGCAGCAATATAGCTAGGCAATTTTACTGGCAATTTGCTGGTTGCAGTGAAATCAAAGACACATTGTTCTACTTTATTGCTGTGTACAAATGGAACAATGTGTCCATGATTTCACTACAACCAGCAAATTGCCAGTGAAATTGCCTAGCAATATTGCCGCGTGTGAAGGTACCCTTACAGGTTAGCAGGCACAGGATGCAGGCACAGGTTGGCAGGACATGACAATTAGCAAACATGCAGATGAACAGTCTAAACATGTTGCTCAGGCACCTCCTAAAGGGGGAGGGTGCTAAAAATACTTAGTTACTTCCACCCATCAGCTGAGGATGCTTACAGAGTGCGTGCACTGACCCTTTAAGAGGCAGGGCAGTCCTAAGTGCACTCCAGAACACCTGTGCAGTGTGCACAGGAACCGGCACCAGGAACAAGTGTGAGGGATGGAGACACCGCTGAGAGACTGGGAGGGTGAGTGCACCAGTGTCTTTGCTGCAAGGGTGCTGGGGCACATGTTACAATGCTAAGTTCTGGTAATAAGACCTTCTGCTGGTCTGGACATCGCAGTCCATACTCTAACCACAAAACATAGATATGTGAATGTAGATTAAGGCTCCGTTCATATACAGAGGTCATATTATGATTGCAAAGTGCCTGAAAGCCACTTGGTATTTTCATTTGCAAGAAAAGAAGCGGTATTTTCGGGCACTGAGACCAGGGGGCGGGTTCTTCTAGTTGAGATGTTCTTTATCCATGGATACATCACTATACGTTTCAGCGTAACACTTTGACTTTATTAGGTCCTGATAAACTATTTTGGTGGTATTTCAAGCATTTTCCAGATAAATGGGTGAGTTGTAGAAATTTCTGCTACAGACTTGTTACGTGTGACTGTTTCCTTATGTGCAGGTTTCTGAGGAGAAACGCATGCAGTACTATACTGTACAGAATATGGTGCATAGCGGACCACACAAGGTGTAGTCTGTCACCACCCTTATCAGTAATGTCTAGCACAGTGTTTCCATTGATCTACTGCACTTTTATACATTAGTAAATGATCCTGACAGAAGAAAGTAAAATACAGTCATGACATTTTTCATTGTATCCTTCCAATTTCTCTCATCCTTTTCTTTATGAATGCACCATGGAGCATTTAGGAACCATCCATGTGTATGTTTTTGTATAATTCGCCGGTTATACAAGTGCAAATTTCGCATGTGTGGGTTCCTTATGTGCCTGCTTTGTGTGTTTGTGTCTGCATATGTATGTTCAGAGAGCGGCTTTGTCTGTTTTAAGCACCTTTTGAATATATTTGTCACAGCTCATTGAATCTCTTAACAACCAGGCTCCAAACCTCCAATCCTCTCCTTGCAACATGGTTACCTTATTACATAAAAGGGAACAAAAAGAGAATGAACTGGTCCTGTAGCACTCCCAAAGGCTCACACCATCCTGATATATCATCTGATCACTCACAACATCTCATTAGTTTCAGAAAAAAAAGTTTTTAAAGATTTCTCCCCCCCACCACCTCTGTACTTTTGTTTTTTAATGTTCTTACCAAATGCAGTCATTTTATTTGATCTTTCCTCTCCTCGCATGTAGGAAACTAGTTGATGGCCCATTAAACATATTAGGACGGCTCTGCAGCGAGCAGCAGCACTTAAGACAGACAACAAATATCAACAGGAGAAGTTTAAATTTCTGGAGGAAAGAAAAAGCCCTCGAGAAACAGATTAACTAAACACAAGAAGAAACTCATTTCAAATAATTTATTAATGATTAAATGAATTTACATGATAAGTGTATTTCTTTTTTTTGTATCAAAATATACGTAGCTCAATGAAAATTACAGTATTGTAATTGAGGCACAGGTCATTAACCAATTAGGTCCCCCTCGTTTAAAATAGCTTGTTTAAGCAAGGTTTTATTTTCATGAATGTACAAGATTTTATGTCTACTACCCACTGAAAACTGAACTAAAGAGCTAACTATAGTACCAATGGCGTAACATGAAGCTCAAGGGCCCCGATGTGAAAGCTCCAACAGGGCCCCCAATTATTGCAAATCTTTACTAGACATAGTCTATTTCTTTAGGTCAAAGGGACTTTTGTTGACCCCTAGGCTCCACGACTCGGGTGCGATTACAACCCCTGCACTTCAGGTATTTTGGACGAAGTACCTTAATGTCCGCGCTGCTGCCAGAGAGGAAAATACACCAACGACACTGGACGTCTTAGTACTGGTAGTAGAGGTTTATTTCTCTACTAAACCTCTACTACCAGTACTAAGACGTCCAGTGTCGTTGGTGTATTTTCCTCTCTGGCAGCAGCGCGGACATTAAGGTACTTCGTCCAAAATACCTGATCACAGCATCACACCTCGTGGAAGTACAGTCCCTGCAGCAGCTGCATTGTTTGAGCGATTATGCTGGTTGTGTGCTACACAACCTGACCAGGTGAGCAAATCTGATTTTTTCACATTTACCTGTCTATAAAGGATAAGACCCTATGTGCGCATTCTCAACCCTCTAGATAAACCCCTGCACTTGTCATAGTTACACCCCTGTATTGTACTATCCCAACCTATATACTGTAGGCCTCGTTCAGTTCATGAATCACAGATGTGCTCTAGCCATGATTTCCCTTTGATACAATACGCACCCATTAAAGTCTATAGTGCTATCTATATGTCCTTGTTTTTTTGCAGACTGTGTCTACAAATGGAAACATGTCCACTTTGATCTTAGTCACAGATTTTTTGCACAAGAGAAAAATCACATAAATATGAATGAGATCTTAGATACAAACAATCATACAAATATTTTTTTGTGTATATACTCAAGGGGCCAGACAATGTTGCCAATATGGGGCCCTGATATTCCTGGTGATAGCCCTGTTTATGGGATCATCACATAAGCATCAGGAGGTGAGTGGTTCTTACGCTGTTGAGTCTACTCATACCTACCAGAATGTGCACACAATCGGCAGATATTGAGCATGTGTCCTATTGAAACATTTTCTATACTAATGCTGTGTAGCCTCAAGTCACTGTGTAGTCCAGGGGTCTCAAACTCGGCTGGGTTGGTGGGCCGCACATAGAAAAAAAATTTATATCGGGGGGCCGCATCCCTTGGAGGACTAAGTGATATTTTTAGTATTAGCAGAATATTTTCCTCAATGTAGTAAAGTACAAATCCTGATCCCCTTCTTGTAGTAATGTCCCCATCCTGTAGTAATGTCTGGTCCCAATATTGTAGTAATGTCTCCATCCTGGTCATCATCATGAAGTAATGTCCCCATCCTGATCCCTGATTTTGTTGTGCTGTCCACCATTCTGATGCCTTTTTGTAGTGATGTCCCCCATTTTGATCCCTTTTCTAGTGATGTTCCTCATCCTAATCCCACTTTGTTGTGATGTTCCCCATCCTAATCCCATTTTGTAGTATTGATGTCCCTCATCCTGGTTCCCTTTTGTAGTGATGTCCCCCATCCTGATCCCCTTTTCTAGTGATGTCCCTCATCATGATCCCCCTTAGTAGTGATGTCCCCCATACTGATCCCCTTTTCTAGTGATTTCCCTATCCCGATCCCTTTTAGTAGAGTCCTCCATTCTGATCCCCTTTTCTAGTGATGTTCCCCATCCTAATCCCATTTTGTTGTGATGTCCCCCATCCTGATCCCCTTTTCTAGTGATGTCCCTCATCATGATCCCCCTTAGTAGTGATGTCCCCCCATCCTGATCCCAGACACTGACTGACACACACACACACACACACACTTTGTTATACACTCATCCTCACAGACACTCCTACACACTACATACACACACTCACATACTCACCCTCTCACACTTTTCTCACTTTAATGATGCATCGCTCCAGTGCAGGGGGCTGTTGCGGTCCCCGCTGTGCTGACTTACAGCCTCTGCTGTGCTATGACTTCCTCCAGCCGCCGCTCATATAAGCGCTGTTGCTCAGCAAGATCAATGCAGTATGTCAGCCAGAGGCCAGCAGGTGACGTCATACGCCGCTGTCAGCTGCGAGCCCCTCATTGGCTGGCGGCTTGCATTGATGTTGCTGTTGCTGTCACGGCCAGAAGTCATAACACAGCGGGGACTGCAGCGGCCCACTGCACTGGGGCAATGCATCATTGAGTTGTCCAAGGTGCCGCGGGCCGCACAGTGAAATCCAAGGGGCCGCATGCGGCCCTCAGGCCGCGTGTTTGAGACCCCTGGTGTAGTCACTGGTTTACAGGAATACTATGTCTCACACTATTACAATTTGGTAGATTCTGTCACAGGCACTGTGAATGGCATAATGATTGAAGAACAGTGCTTGGGAGCTACAGAACTACCTAGAAATATTGTTATGCACTAGGCATAAAGAATAGAGATGAGCGAGTACTAAAATGCTCGGGTGCTCGAAGCTCGGGCCGAGCATCCCAAGATACTCGTGTACTCGGCCCGAGCACTGAGCCCAATGTAAGTCAATAAGTAATGGCTCTGCCCACAGACTTCTGGCTATAAAATGACTATTTCTGGGAAAGGGCGGGAGGGGGGGCTTTTTCAAATGGTCGCAGCATACAACACCTTGCTGTGCCCCCCAGAGGGACCCTAACAATCAATCTGCTCTCTGTGAGATGCCAGCTCACTGTGTGCACTGAAGGGAGCTGTGTATTTGTGTCAGAGCGATAGTTATTAGTGAAGACTCCGAGCATCTCGGTGGTACTCGGTGCTCGCCGAGCATCCTGAGTACCGGGATACTCGTGTGAGTAATGAGTAGCGCCAAGCATGCTCGCTCATCACTAATTGTTACCCTTACTGGTATATGGGGCCCAGTGAAGAGGGGCACCAGACGCCGGGTAATTACTATGCACCTAACTGAGTTCTGGTGCCTGGGCCCCCTTCTTCACAAGATGATCCATTTAGCTTGGATACTACAGTATATGCCCTATCTTAAATATATATCAGATATATTATCTCTCTCTCTCTTTCTCTCTCTCCTCTTGGCCGCTTTCTTATGGGCAAAATTTTGTGAACGCATGCAGATAATTTGCACTGCGTTCACAGAATTCTGTCTACGTTTCCACATGCACATGAAACGCAGCATTCACAAACGCTAATGTGAAAGTAGCCTAAAAGCCCTGTTACACCTAGCGACATTCCAGCAATCCTGACAACGATACGACCTGTCAGGGATCACTGGAATATCGCTAAGTGGTCGCTGGTGATATGCCACACAGGCAAATCTACTCACTGATGCGGCGTCCCCGACGATCGTTGGCATCTGTCACTGTCATGGGCGTAGCATGGAGATCTTTGGTCGTTTTCCCTGTTACACACACCGATGCAGTTTGCCCAGCGGGAGACCGACGATGAAAAAATGGTCCAGGCCATTCCGTAACAATCAGCAATATCACAGCGGGGGGCCACTCACTGCTACATGTCACACGCAGTGATGTTGCTGGCGAGGTTGCCGCAATGTCACAAAACCTATGATGTTGCGGCAATATCATTAGCGATATCGCTACTTGTAACGGGGTCTTAAGAACCACCCACCTCCTGATGCTTATGTGATGATCCCATAAACAAGGCTATCACCAGGTATTTCAGGGCCCCATTTTGGCAACATTTTCTTGCCCCCTTGAGTCTCTGCCAAGGGTCCACCCCAGCTCCACCTCAACCCTTAGAACCTTCAATTTTTTACAGGCTGCATATAAACTGTACAGTATAATATGCTGCTAGTGTTATTTATATAATATGGCTGCTAGCGTTATTTATATAATATAAAGAATACAGGCTGCATGTATATAATATAGAGGATACAGGCTGCTGGATGCGTATATATAATATAGAGCATACAGGAGGCTGTTGTCTGTATATTATATACACAGCACTATACTGTACACAAAAGACAACACTATATACACATAGTATATACTGTAATATAGGATATAGTGTGTATATAAAGTACAGAAGGGTGCTGTGTACGAGGCAGAAGCAGGAGCTGGAAGGCAGACAGACAGATTATACACACCAGCTGTGAGTGTATCCGACGCTGAAGATTCAAATGCAGTCCATGCGCACTCTATGTTACTTGGAGGACCCAGTCTCCTCACAGCGACGCCATTCTTTTCACCATACACCAGTAACGGCAGTAATGCCCTCATGGCGTATCTGCACATAACCCCGTGAATATGATGTGTTAGTGCAGTATTACAATAATTTGTTGCACTAATTTGGACCTAGTTCTGCCATTAAATAAACTTACACCTATTTAAGATGCCAGTTTATATCTTGTACTTGAATAAAGGACCAATTTCCAACAGTGTGTTGGATCACATTTTTATCAGTGTTTGATCTGTGTCCAATCTTACCATCAATGTTTCATTCACTTTTTTAATAATCAAAAAACATATTCCAAGCCAATCCTACCTATTACACTTTATTTTTACCACAGATCAATGGCTTCAAATGGGCTTCTGTCTGAAACCCTGAAAAACAGGATTTAAGAAGAACCCTTTGGCAGGGCCATTTTCTTTCATGAAGCAGACGAAGTCACAATCTGCTTTAACTTTGTTAATGTCCATCTTCTTCAGGGAGGCACAAAAGTGTTGTTGCCTGCTTTTTTGTACCCACCTCACGATGTCAGACTTTCTGGATACTAAGGCCAGAATAAGCACAAAGTAACTCCGTTGTGTCTATCTAAAATAAAAATGGCAAGACAATGGTAAATATTTAACACTAGCTGTACTACCTGGCTATGCCCAGATTAATAAATAACTGATGTTAGCTATAACAAAATAGAATTTGAATATGTCATATTAATGACCTGTAGAAAAATATAAGCTGAGCTGTGATTGATTGCTATAGGCAGCCTAATAAATCTCCAGCCAACAGTAAACCCTCCCCCCGGCCGGGCAGTATATGTTACCTCACACATACACCTAATACTATAGATAAAAGGAGACACAAGAGGTGCAGATGGTGCCCTATCAAAAGGACACCTGGTTTGTTTATAGGTCACAAAGGGGTCCACTCACCTTTTCAGGTTGTGTCACCCACAACCAGTTTGAGCGCTTTAGCAGCTGCTGCAGAACCTCCACCTTCTCGCCAAAACCACGGGAAAAACTGAAGTTCAAACAAGAATGGTTTCCAAGGTCCACGCTGCTGCTTCAATAAATGTACTCCAAAAGGATTTTTTCCTCCATCACTTTCTTTATTCCACCATAAACCAACGCGTTTCGGTGCAACCCTCGCACCTTAGGGTACCCTGAGGAAGGTGCGAGGGTTGCACCGAAACGAGTTGGTTTATGGTGGAATAAAGTGATGGAGGAAACAATCCTTTTGGAGTACATTTATTGAAGCAGCAGCGCGGACCGTGGAAACCATTCCTATTTGAACTACATACACATAATATACAGGTCATGTGACTGACATCTGCCTTAATTCCCTATATGGCACATGTGTTGCACATTGGCTGCTTTTAATCAGATGTTTATGTGGCACCCCAAGGGTTAAATTGCCACAGAAACATCAATACAGGTTTAATCCCCACACAACACTACACTAGAAAGTGGGAGGAGCTTAGGTGGCACCTGCACTAGTGGGAGGAGCTAAAGTTGTTTACCACAGAGCAGGAGTGACAGTTAGTTCAGAGGAGAGTTCAGTTTGAGTTGGAGTTGAGTCTGGAGCAGGAGCGGAGTCAAGTAGAAGTGGAGGTCCTGAGAGGTCTGAGGAGAGGAGACAGAGAAACAGAGGAACATACCCGGAATAAAGAGTTACCCCAAAAACTTGACCCCGGGGAGGCGCTTAAGACGGATACCAGATCCGAGGCTGTGCCTGAGACAGACAGGACAGTAAACACCGGAATAGTGAAGGTCCACCATCTTTACAGCACCATAGCAAAGCAACACGGAGGGGTCAGTGACACAGAGGACTCAAGTTGCCCAGCATATTGGTACCCGTGAGCAGAGACAGGGCCAGAAGTACAGCTACAAGCAGCAGCAGGGCCATACACAGCGCATAAGTAGGAAGCCAAGGACCCGGTCAGGGTGGGAGCAACCTGGTACAGACTCCGTGGACAATATTGTGTGATACCATCTGCAAGCAAAGACTTGGAAAACAACAGAAACCGTGAGTGTGTGTGATCCTTATACTGAAGCCCCACTTGCCTCATATACTGCAATTACCTCTACTCTCATCATCTCTACTGCTACCCCTACTCTCCTGCAGCATCAATAACTATCCTCAGAGACTTTAACTACTACTACCACTGCCCCGGGGAACCCAGTTCTGCCCACAGGAACTATTCCATCCAAGCTGCTATCCCATCATCCCCGGAGGTTCTGCAGCAGCGGCGGCCCCATTACTGGCCGCATATAGTGGGTGGTGTCACGAGTGATAAATCCCCTGTAAATAACCCCCATTTTATTGTGCGGCCCAGGACCGCCGTGACAACCCCCAGCAGTACCCCGGTCCGGCACCGAGTACCCCGTCCCAGTGGGCTCCACATTTATTTTTGGAAATTAAAGATAGCACACGTATGAGGCGAGTTATGTGAGGCGATTTGTGCATATCTGTGTCTGTCTGTGTGGTGTGTGTGTCCCCCTGGGTTGTGTGTGTGTGTGTCCCTGTGGGGTGAGTGCATGTGTCGATATAGGGTGTGTGTGTGTCCCTGTGGGGTGTGTGTGTGTCTCTGTGTTGTGTGTGTCTCTTTGTGATGTGTGTGTGTTCGGGTGGGTGGTGAGTATCCAATGTTGGGGCTGCACCTTAGCGACTATACACTTGCTGTTACTCTTTGTGTGCGCGTGGTGTGTATACATGTCCCCGTGCGTGGTGAATATCCCATGTTGGGGCCTCACCTTAGTGACTATATGCTGGTATATGCTGTTAGTCTTTGGCGCTGTCATTAAGCCCCTCTCATTCACAACTGTCAACTGGTAACTGTCACCTTTTTCCCCATTATGTAGATAGGGGCAAAATTATTTGGTGAACTGGAATGCGCAGGGTTAAACTTTCGCCTCACAACATAGCCTATGACGCTCTCGGGGTCCAGATGTGTGACTGTGCAAAATTTTGTGGCTGTAGTTGCGACGGTGTAGATGCCAATCCCGGACATACACACACACACATACACACATTCAGCTTTATATATTAGATAAACTATATGTGGACCCAATGCTACTGCATCGGGAAGGTGGTGATATCACTGTGTGGGCTGTGTGGTGCTGGGCACGTCAGCTGTCTCCCCCATCTGAACTCTCTCTCCCCCCTGTGTTGTCTTCTCCCCTCATGTGCTCTCACCTTTGAACTGTCTACCCTGTCTGAACTCTCTCTCCCCCTGTGGTGTCTTCTCCCCTCATATGCTGTCTCCTTTGAGCTGTCTCCCCCGTGTGTTCTTTCCCCTGTATGCGGTCTCTACTCCACCCTGTGATATTTACCCCCCTCTGTTTCCTCCCTGTGCGCTCTCTCTCCCCAGTGGCTTGCACCTCCCCCTGTGTGCTCTCTCTGCCCCCCTGTGTGCTCTCTCTGCCCCCTGTGTGCTCTTTCTGCCCCCCCTATGCGCTCTCTCTGCTCCCTGGTTTCTCACCCCCTGTGATTTCTCTCTCCCTACAGTGGTGTCCAAAGATGGCTGCGTCGTAAGTGCACATGCGCACACCGGGTCATGCCACTGCCATCTTTATGGGTGGAACGGTGGTTCAGTGGTTAGCACTGCAGCCTTGCAGCGCTGGGGTCCTGGGTTCAATTCCTACCAAGGACAACATCTGCAAGAAGTTTGTATGTCCTCCCCGTGTTAGCGTGGGTTTCCTCCGAGCACTCCAGTTTCCTCCCACATTTCAAAGACATACTGATAGGACTTTTAGATTGTGATCCTCAATGGGGACAGCTGTAATGATGTATGTAAAGTGCAATGGAATTAATAGCGCTATACAAATGAATAAATATTATTATTATTATTTATATACCCAAGTGTTCAAAAATGGCAGCTGCCTGGATAAGTGCGCATGCGTGCTGGGTATACACATGTGCCAGCGGTGGTGGCTGCGGGCAGGGGCAGTTGCAGCTGGAGGTACTTTGCAATGTGCCAGTACCACCAGGGGGCACCACATTTGCACACACATCACTCTCTGCCCTCGGTATGGTCTCTCTGCTCGCTGTGCCTCCCTGTGCACTCCCTGTGCCCCATATGCTTTCTCTGTGCCCCCAGTGTGCTCTCTTTGGCAGCATATGTGGTCTCTGTGCCCCTCCTGTGCAGTCTCTGTTCCCCTTCTGTGCGCTCTCTGTGCCCCCCTGTGCACTCTCATTGCCCCCTTTGTGTCCTCTCTGTACCCAATGGAGAGTGCTCTCTGTACCCTCTTTGTGTGCTCTCTGTGTCCTCTGCATGCTCTCTGTGCCCTCCTGTGTGACCTCTGTGTGCTCTCTGACTCCCTATGACTCCTTGTGTGCTCTGTGTGCCCTCTGTGTACCCTCTGTGCACCCTCTATGCCCTTGAATTGCCCTACTGTGCACCCTCTGTGCCCCCCCGTGCATCATGCCGCCACCATCATCTTTGGACACTCACCTTGGTGTCTAAAGATGGTGGCGACAAGACTAACTGGGCATGCACGCACCTGGCGCAGGCATGTGCAGTTTGTGTCCAAAGATGGCGGTAGTCTGAATAACTGCACCTGTGTCTGGTTACATGCATGCACAGTTAAACATTCAGCGATGTGAGGCGGTGATGTCAGGTGAAGTCTGCGGGTGGTGTGAGCCGGAGATGGTTTTGAAGCGACGTGTTCCTAGCTTGGGTTTCGGGTGCCGTAGGGTTCAGTTATCAGTGGCACTGCTTGCGGTAATGTGAAAGGGGCCACTACCACTAGTGGGTGCCATATTTGCACACCTATCTCTTGGCGCCTGATGGAAAATCATTGGGATGGAAGTGGATGATGGACGACACTTTGCAATTATGTAAATAGATGTTTTCTTTTTCTCACCTTGCAATAACTATCTATTGGTGGTCTATCTATTCTTAAAATGAGTTAAGGGGCAGTTGTTCAGGAAAATGTTCCAACAAATGGTGACCCCACAAATACATGCCATGAACATAATTTATGTGTTGTTTGATAGTTTCTTAAGAACATGTTTATAGCTTTGAAAAGTGTTAGGAAATAGGATGTGACATAATTTTTTTTACAGATTGAAGCTATTTTGGATGCACAATCCAGGTGTACAGAATACATGTATATCAGCCAAAAGATGTCATAGGGAAGACAACTGATGTGATGTGCCAAATACATGAACCATTATGATACATTTGGCACAGTGTATTGATATGGATAAGCCAGGAATCTCCTTTATATTTCCGCAACTAACTGTGAGATACATTCAAGTACAAGAACGATTTGATGTCAAACTCATAGACACAATTCCGATTACTGTAATTAGAAGGCAAGAGGAATATCAATGGCATCGTAAAAGCAATATATAAAATATTAGATAAAATATCAATGAGCACATCTAGAGAGTCAAATGTTTTTTTTAATTTTGCATGGGAAATGCAAGTAAAAGTGTACTTTATGTCACAGCCTATCAAATAGGAAAATGAAAATTGGTTAAGAGTCATTATTTATATGAGTATGCAGAATGAGGAACCAGTGCTTTATGGCCTGTGGTTTATCACTCACCATCAGATCCATGGGATCCTATTAAGATGCTTTAGCAAGAATAAAAATGTAAATTAATAAGGTAAATGAATATTGTATTGTTGGATATTTGCAGTTTTATTTTTTCTACTAAAATATCAATAGGAAATTTTGGCTTTTTCTCATATAATACACACCCTAAATGATCACTCATGCCTCCTGCAATATCATAATAAGGCAATGCTGGCAATAGTCAAATAAATATCTGGGTAAATACATTTATCTACATTCTTTTAATAATGCATTGCAATGGACTCTAGTCACACTGGACAATAAATATATATACTGTATATTACAATCATAGATCAGAAGTATACCATTATGAAAAATAAGATTCTTACATATATAGGCAGCAAACATGTAAAAAACTCACATATTTTAAATATCTACAAATCTCTGTTTCTGACATTAAAATTAAAGTACTATTACTGAACATACAATGTTAAAAATAAGTATTCGATACATTGCCGATTTTGCAAGTTTTCTCATCTACAAAGAATAAATAGGTCTGTAATTTTTATTATAGGTTTACTTCAACTACGAGAGGCAGAAGTAATAAAAAAAAATATGGAAAATCACATTGTATGATTTTTACATAATGAAATAGCATTTTATTGCATGAAATAATTTTGATTACCTACCAACCAGCAAGAATTCTGTTAACATATGCAACAGCTGTAGACTTAATCTGAGTAAAGGAGTACTTTTTACTGGCATGACAGTAGATGGTGATATTGTGTAAAGTTCTATATTTGCTGTGTTGTGGGGCAGGGAATCTCTATTGTTTTGCTTTTGAACTTTCGTTTTAGTGTTTCAACAGCACAGAGTGATTGTGCTCTTATCCTGTATCTCATTTTACTAAGAAAGAAGTAAACTTGTTTTCCATATCACTTGCTCACAGAGACGTTTCTACTGCATCAGTGGGGATTCAGAAGCTGCACTCTGCAACAAGTTATGGGCCCAGGCACCGAAGGGACCAAATACTGATAATCCCAGGCAATAGAGGGACCTAAGTACATATCCTAGATACCGGAGGGACAAAGGTATTTATGATCCCAATCACCAGAAAGCCTAGACACTGGAGATAAGCACAGAGAATCCCAGACACCCAGGACACTGGAAAAGCAGAAGAATTCTTCACTACAACTCTCTACAAACAAGTAACACTATTTAAAGATGATGAGTAGCACAGAGTTAAAACTCACAGTAAATTAAATAAACAATTAGAACTATCAGTTAAGGACGTTCAAAGTAGAGGTGTTGTTATCTAAGGATGATTTATGGGAGGTAATCACTACAGATAGACCTGATGAAGATAAACAGACATGGGATAAGAAAAATAGATGAGCAAGAGCCACCATTAGCTTATTATTGGATGATGCTCAATTAATACACATAATAAATGAGGATACATGAAAGACCTAGCTTGAATCACAAGTTATTTCTACTAAGAAAACTTTACAATATAAGACTGAGTGCAGATAATGACATACAGAAGCACATATTCTCTATGATAGAAGTGATATCACAGCTGAGATCAATTGGTGAAAACATTAAAGAAAGTGATGTAGCACCTATATTATTGTGCAGTTTACCAGATTTATATACAGCTTTGATAAATGCACTTGAAACAAGACCTGAAACAGACATTACATTGGAGTGAAAACAAGAATCATAGATGAATATCAGAGAAGGAAAGAACAAACAAATGATTCTTCTACTGAAAAGGATAATGGAAATACTCTTAGAGCAATTGAAAAAATCCTATAATAAAGAGACAAGAGAATATTTCAAATGTAAGAAAAAAGGTCATTTAAAGAAAGACTGTACTATATGGAAAGCAGAACAACACTATAAAGAGAATACACAGAAGGTGAAAAACAATTCCTGATTCATGTGAATATAATTGGAATGGCACATTTAAAGTAACTGATTAGAAATAATCTCTGGGTTGGTTTATTGACTCAGGAGCAACAAATCACATGACAAGTAACAAAAAATTCTTTACTGAACTTGATTTAGATAGAAAGAAGCCATTTATCTTGCAGATGGAAGCAAAATAGCTGCAGAAGATGTTGGACAAGGTATGTTAAACTGTTCTAACAAATTTGGACAAGATTCAAAAATACTTGTACAGGATGCGTTGTATGATCCAAGATTGGAAGGCGGATTGTTATCTGTGAAATGTTTAACAGCTAAAGGACTTACTGTAAGATTCAAAGACAATGAGTGTGCAATTCTATCAGGAAACAAGGTGATAAACAATGTCAAGACAGATGAACAATTATATCATCTAGATACATTAAACAAACAAATGAAGATATGTACACATAATAACAAGAATTGTATTCACGTATGGCATAGACATCTAGGACACAACCACCCTGAAAGCATAAGAGAACTACAAAGAAAAGAATTGACAAAAGATCTAAAGATATCTGATTACTCAATTATTGTAAGATGTGAATGTTGTATAAAATCTAAAGCCACAAGAATATCTATTCCTAAAGAAAGTGAAACGAAAAGCACAAAAACACTTGATTTGGAGCATACTGACGTATGTGGACCCAAGAAAGTGACTACATCAGGATGCAATATATTCATGGTGACTTTCATAGATGACTACTCAAGATACACAGTCACATACTTGATCAAGAACAAAAGTGAAGTTTTTGATAAACTTTTAGGGTGCTGTTACACACAGGGATGTTCCAGCGATCCCGACAACGACCAGGATTGCTAGAACATTGCTGTGTGGTCGTTGTGGAGCTGTCAAACTGGCAGATCTCCTCAGCAACCAGGGACCAGGGAGCTGACCTCCACATCGCTGGGGGAGGGCGCTGGTAATAAACAGTGGGTATCTAGGCAGCGCGCGCTGCCTAGATACCCGCTGTTTATCATGGTTACTAGCATCCTCCCGCTTAGCGCTGGTAACCATGATAAATAACGGGTATCTAGGCAGCGCATGCTGCTTAGTTACCCGGTGTTTATCATGATTACCAGACTGTGAGGTTGCTGAGCGCTGGTCTTTCCCTGTCACACACAGCGATGCATGCTGACCAGCGGGAGACCAAGCACCAAAAAATTGACCTGAAGGATGTGCAGCGATCAGCGACCTCACAGCAGGGGCCTGATCACTGCTATAGTCACACACAGCGATATCGCTGGCGAGGTCGCAATATCTCTGTGTGTGACGTACTCCTTAGACTACGTAACAAGATTGAATAACAAATTTCAAAGGAAGCCAATTGTCAACAGAAGTAATAATGGAGGTGAACAAATGGAGGTCACAAAATAGGAAACTACTTAAGACAAAATGGTATAGAACATCAAAAACTGTTCCATACACACCTGAACAAAATGGAATAGCAGAAAGGAAAAACAGATCTCTAACTGAAATGATAAGATGCATGCTGACAGTTTCCAAACTACCAGAGAAATATTGGGGTGAAGCAGCAATGACAGCTACATATCTGCAAAACCAACTTTTTTCCAGAAAAATGAAGAAAACTCCATATGAACTGTGGCAAGGTATGAAACCAAGTGTAAATCATTTAAGAGATTTTGGATGTAAAGTTTTTGTATTCATTCAACAGAAAAACATTCCAAACTTCAAAACAGATCCATGGAAGGAATATTCGTTGGATATAGTGAAAATTGCAAAGAATAGAAGAGTAATTTTTTGTACAAATTTTGTTAGGAGTCGTAAGCGTGGGGATCCGTGATGTGGATTACAAGCTTAAGTGTCTTGGCCAATACATGAACCAATACCCCATATAAAAGGTTTTTAGTTTACCATAAAAAACTTTTTGCACTTTTTTATTATCTGCGGGGTGCGGTTGGGCCCCTTGGGGCACTGTTCTTCCAGTGGTGTGGATGCATTGTGCTGCGCGGCCCATTTGGTCATGTGGCAGGATAAATGGGTAGCTATCAGACACTCCTCATCATGTGTATCAGTGTGAATGGCGTCCTATGCAGGCCCAATGGCAAGTCACCTCCCACATGTATTTGTAGGTAGAGGTGATTTTATCTGCCTGCACCTGGGCTTGCTCTACATAATGGGGTTTGACTGCATCCTGCCAAGTGCAGTGTTGGTTTTGTATCTGGCTGTTGATGGTAAGTTTTTTTCTGATGCTGCCTTTATGAGTAGAGAAAGTAGTTAAAATTGATAAAGAAGAGAACACTGAAAGTGAAGAAACACAGCTACAAACAGACACAGAACCAAAACGTTCAATGATAGAAAACAAAGGAAAACCACCAAAATGTCTCTCATACAAGGCAAGCACAAGTAAAATTTATGAGCCTACTTTGTGGGAAGACATATCTCAACTCCTTAAAGAAGCTAATAAATGAATAAAAGCAACAGAAACAGAAATGAAATCCATGCATGACTCAAAGATATGGACATTAACAGAATTACCAGAAGGAAGAAAAGCCATAGGATGTAAATGGATTTTTAAAGTAAAATACTGTACCAAGCAGATGGCACACCTCAAAGTTACCAAGCAAGACTCGTAGCTAAAGGTTATTCTCAAAAATATGGAGAAGACTATGATGAAACGTTTGCACCAGTTGTCAAACATACTCCAATAAGAACTTTGTCTACAGTTGCAGCAATGAAACAAATGGAACTGATACATCTGGATGTAAAGACAGCCTTTTTAAATGGAAGTTTAACAGACAATATTTACATGGAACAAACACCAGGATTCAAAGAGGAAAGTAATCCAACCATGGTTTGCAAATTATAGAAAAGTATATATGGTTTGAAACAAGCAGCTAAAGCGTGGAATGATAAAATCACCGAAGTGCTCACGAATGAAAAATTTCAAAGAAGCAAAGCTTATCCATGCCTACACACAAAAAGACTAATGAACAGATGGATCTATGTACTCATATACTGTATGTTGACGACATTTTGATTTGTTTTGAAAAAGAAAGGAATAAAGAAGACATTCTAAAAACCCTGAATCAACATTTTGAGATCAAATACTTAGGAAATGTGAAACAATACCTAGGAATACAGGTAGAAGGAGAAGAAGATGGAAGTTTTCTACTTAATCAAAATCACATGATTCAAGACATATCAGAAAAATTTGGATTGAAGGATGCAAAACCAGCAAAATCTCCAATGGAAACTAATTATCTTAACGAGATGAATAGTGAGAAAAATGTTACCAAATAATGAAGAGTACAGAATGGCAATAGGAAAATTACTGTATCTGGCGACTGTTACAAGGCCAGACATCGCAGCTGCAGTAGGAATTATGAGTAGAAAAGTATCCAAGCCAAATAAAGCTGATTACAAAGCCGTGAAGAGAATAATGCTATATTTGAAAGTAACTAGCAACGTTAAGCTGAAACTACCTACAAGTGATAAATGCATTTTAAACAGGATAAGTTTGATGCAGATTGGGATGGAGATCCACTTGACAGAAACTCTACCGGTGGATATATTTTCTTTCTCTCAGCGGGACCAATAAATTGGACAAGTAAGAAACAGTCAATTGTAACGCTGTTGTCAACAGAAGCAGAATATGTTGTGGCAGCACATGCAAGTCAAGAAGTTCTTTGGTTAAGATAATTGTTAACAGACTTAGGACAACCACAGTTGGAACCAACAAAATTGAATGAGGACAGTCAAGGATGTCTTGTTCTTGTTCAGATGGAAAAGTTAATCCAGGATCCAAGCACATTGATTTGAATATTTTTTAGAGAGATCATCAGGAACAAGGAACCTTGAAACTGGAATATTGTCCTACTGAAGAAATGACAGCAGATATTTTTTACGAAGGCATTGAATGTTGAAAAACATCAGAGACTAATAAAGAAATTAGCTTTGATTGAATAAGTCCTTACTGTTGAGAAAGGGTGTTAACATATGCAACAGCTGTGGACTTAATCTGAGTAAAGGAGGATTTATACTGGCCTGACAGTAGATGGCAATATTGTTGTAAAGTTTCTATACTTGCTAGTGTTGTGGGGGAGGGAATCTCTACTTGCATTTGCTTTTTGTAATTTCGTTTTAGCGTTTCAGCAGCACAGAGTGATTGTGCTCTTATCCTGTATCTTATGTTACTAAGTAAGAAGTAAAACCTGTTTTCCCATATCACTTGCTCACAGAGAAGTTTCTACTGCATTGGTGGGGATTCAGAAGCTGCACTCTGCCACAATTTTTTCTTTAAGAAGCCTCCCTCTCCGTACTCAGCCACATCCAGGAGGGTCTGGTCAGCCTGGAAGCAATCGAAGTCCACCTGCCAGGTGGGTTTGGAGGCCTGCATATTGCGCTTCTCAGTTGCGAGTCCCATTGCTTGTGAGCTATTATATGGTTTCTTTCCTTCGCTTCTGCACTAAGCTTCCGACTAGCAGAAAATGCAAACCTATAATAGATACTGCAGTCTTGGTTACAGATCCGGGCTCTCGTTATACCGTTGTGCTTTCGGGCCTCTGCTCACTGCCAGGAAACTTGCAGTCTCCTGTCCTCCAGATTCAGTTGCGGGACGTAGAGTGCCTGTACAACCCAGGACTCTGGTTGAGCTGCCTGGGGTAAGATCTTTAACAGCTCAGTTCCCAGAACCCTCTCCTTCCAACCTCTACTGACTCCTCTCCCTTCCTCTCTCTCACGTCTTTTTTTTAACTCCTCCCCCAACCAGAAGAGGCAGCTCCCCTCAACTCAGGTGCTGAAGTCCCCTTCTGGTCAGGGATCAGGACTTGTGTGTGCATGCGGGTTTACCTGACGTGGGGAGTTCCTCCTGCTTCCAAGCGTAATATCACTTCCGGTGAAGGAGGCAACACTACTGTGGAAACGGACCGTAGGGGTGCCACACTGTCTCTCACTGTTGAAGTGTACCTCAGAAAAAAATTACAGACCTCTCGATTCTTGTAGGTGGGAAACTTGCTAAATCATCAGTGTATCAAATACTTATTTTACCATTGTAGATGTTTCTGAATAATTTTTTTAATGTACTGTAGATGCATCCTCTATATCAAAAGAACAAATAATGGCCCTTTTTTGTTGACATTCCAGCAGCAGAGACATTATGACTAGGGATGAGCAAGCATGCTTGCCGGTACTCAGTGCTCGCCCGAGCAACACAGTACTCGTGATGCTCGACGAGCACCGAGTACCGGCGAGATGCCAGGCTCATGCTAGGCTCCCCCTCCCTGTATGTGGGCACTCTTTACAGAGGACAAATCTAGCTGTATACAGACAGGCAGGGTATATAGCACTATGCGGTGTAGCACAAGAGGCTGTATACTGACCTGCCCCAGGGCCAAGTGGTACTTGGTTCCAGGTGTTGATTGAACGCGGGATGTCACGGGGTCTGTGCCCCAGTCCCGTGGCCCTGGAGGTCGATAAAAGTCAGTAAAAATAATAAAAATAACAGTAGTTCGTGACGCCACCTATGGTTCCGTGTGGTTACTGGAGCTGCGGGTCAGACCTCGGGGTGATGGTGGAGCGGGATCCCCAGGGCAGTTGAATTAGTTTTTACACAGTGAGGCAGCTTACCACACGGCCTTTATTCTTTTACTTGTCCCTTCAATGCAGCACTGTATGGCTCCTCATGCGGGGGAATAAAGTATGTCATACCAGTCATTAACTCTGATCAGGTTTTACTTGCAGCTCTTTAGGCAGGAAGACAGGTTACTCAGTCTTTCGGGTCTTTCTGGCCTGGGTAGTCACCAGGGAAACCGGGATGATTTCTCAGACTCTCAGTGGTGTACCTGCCGTTCCCAACCGTCCCTTACTGCGCTCAACTTCTCCTCACAACCATGTAGCGCCTCTGCGCACACAGCCTCGAGACAGCTCCCCCGGGTCTTTGGTGGGCGACTTTCCCTTAGGTCCCCTGACCCTAGTTTGGTGTGCCTTTTCAATGAATACGCCAGGACTTTTCCGGGAATACGCCGGACTTTCTTGCAGAAGCTCGGGGCCTCCGGTTTAACGGTTCGCGGTCAAACTCCCGCACCGTGTCCAGAGTCGGTTCTCTGTACGGGACCAGACGCTTCTGGTCGATAGTACTGGGTCCAGATTCTGGCGCACTGTAACTCCTGGTGCCCATAGGATCTCTTTCAGTCATGACGACCTTCCCCTGCGCCATCCTCTGCTCATCTCTCTCCCTCACTCACTAGCTGCCACCCATACACTTTTACTACCCACGTGACTCCTCCCATGAGACTGGGTCTCCCCTGCAGTGGGGTCACCCACGGTCCTCTACTCTAGGGTGTGCATGAATGGGTGTTGTGAGGGTCCCTTGTTTACTATCCCAGTTCCCTTAAACACAGGCATACCACACACTCTTAATTGGGTGCAGTACCCCTGTATGGCATCCTGACCAGTGGGGCGCCACAATACCAGTCATCACATTTGTGACTGGTGTACCAGGCTTCTAATATCCATCAAAACAACAGTCCTTTTGAGGACTAATCTAGCTGTATACAGGCAGGCAGTGTATATAGCACACTGCGGTGTAGCACAAGAGACTGTATTCCAGTCACATCTGGGGCTGGTGTAGCAGGCTTCTAATATCCATCTAACAGTCCTTCTGAGGACAAATCTAGCTGTAGACAGGCAGGCAGGGTATATAGCACACTGCGGTATAGCACAAGAGGCTGTATAACAGTCATCACATCTGGGTGGGGCTGGTGTACCAGGCTTCTAATATCCATCAAAAACAGTCCTTTTGACGACAACTTACTCATCTTTGTCTGTTCTGGCATGGGTTAATGCACCAGGAGCAAACTGGTTATTCTCACATTGGGTGTGTGCCGTTCCATACCGTCCTTTAACACCTAACATCACTCACCACCATGAGGCCTCCGGTCACATAGCTCTCGTAATTCAGCATTCTCTGGTGTCCTATTAGTGGGCGGTGACAATGCTGAGGTCTGACCTAGTTTGGTGATGTCCCTTTTCAAGGCAAGCGGGCAACTCATTGCAACAAGA
This sequence comes from Allobates femoralis, assembly GCA_033576535.1. Lineage (NCBI taxonomy): Eukaryota > Metazoa > Chordata > Amphibia > Anura > Aromobatidae > Allobates > Allobates femoralis. Next base: position 128,655,673 of record JARQOC010000006.1, read on the forward strand.
AACGCCGCCGACCTTCCTGCCCAATCTAGGACCCAACACTTTGAAACCCAGGCGTTCAAAGGTATGTCTGGATAATAAATGCTTCGTTTCCACTATAAATGTCTGTCAAGGCAATCTCCTATCCTGGGGCCTGGAAATATCCTACCCGTCCTGCACCTCTCGTTCACAATCAGAAATACACAACGATCCGCAACATGACCTTTGTTTGTTCCAGGTATCTATTCAGTTTGGGCCCATTGCCCGCATCCCTTGAATTGCAAGTGAAGAATATGACACCCCAATCGCCTTCACAGGCGACAGTACATTCAAGAGCATGATTGGACTGCATTGCCACGTCAAGAAGGTGCCTAGGGCAATGTGGGGGATGATTCTGACAACCTGATGGGCTGCAGCCATCACTTCACTAGAGCTGGCCCCCAACAGCCAGAATCTCTGGTGGGCTAGACCGGGCATATTCCATAACAACACATGTACTAAAACAGTACCGTTGCTCCTCACAATGGCAGTTTTTCAGACTCTAAATCCACTGAAAAAACGGGACAGTTGTGTTGTGGGCAAAGACAGTACATCTCGCTACTGAGGTTATGGCTTAACAATATGGCGAAGCTGGCCCATCGGATGCTTGGAGCATAGAGAACTCCATCATCTGACATAGGATTGCAGGCTCTAACACAACATGGATTTCCATACTTTACAGTCCCTGAGACAAGACACATTGTTACACATTGGCCTGGTATCAAATACTGCTTGGTGGTCTTTCCATCTAGACCTAGGCTTTTTACACATGTATCTTATACATTTGTGACATTTTTAGGGTTTATACAGACTGCTGGGGGTGCCACCTGAAAAATGCTCAGGTTTCCCATAGGTTAACATTGGGCTCGGTGCTCAGATTGAGCACTTGAGCATCTCGATATGCTCTACCCGAGCATCGAGCACCCAAGCATTTTACTGCTCGCTCATCACTAGTTATGACTATAACGCATTACAACTGCAACTAAAAACTGAACTCAGTGGCCATATTGAGGTAGGCAGCATGAGACACACTAAAACCAGAGATTGGCTGCAGTGGTCATGTGTTGCCACGTCAACTCATATTGGGAGCAGCAGTGCCAAGCCAGCACTAGAACAGCACGGGTAAATATGAATATACTAGGACTGAGTAACAGTAGCAACAGGCACAGCCACAAAAAATAATTTCATATATTATTTTAAACTGTTGGGTAGACATTGTATCAACCCTATTATATCAGCTAATTACGGAGATGTTTATGTAGATATCCTTAACAAAAATAATTATCATCAATAATACCATCTCAAAAACACCTTTAATTCTTAGTGGATATACAGGCTAATATAATGTAGTTGAATAGTTACAGTACTTTAATTAACACAGTTAAAAAACAGAAATTGTCCAACATTTCAGCTGAGGCATTGGGAAGCACATGGAAATGGGCACGTGGCACAGGGAAGGGGTATAATATACTAGTACATTATAATTTAATAATAAAGGTCAGAAGAAAAATTAATTTAAGTTCCGTGATGACCTTTTGGTGATTTTTTCACGATAAATATTTTTTTGCAGAATTTCTACACCTATAAAGTAATTTAGGTTACTGGCGGTTTTATATAGATTATTTTTTGCATGCTTTTTATCGCATTCTTTGATACTGCTCTTTTCGTCTCATTGTGGTATGTCACATTTAAAAAATCAGCTTTCTTGTTGATACTTCCAGATAAATCCAACACAGAGAAATGGGATTATAACCACGTTCCCATCCACGTAACTAATGATTCTTCCAGATGTTAATCAATAAATAGAGTGTGATTTATTTCTACGCATTTCAGGGCATGCAAGCCCCTTCTTCAGGAAAATCACAGATGTACATGCCATTGTTTTTGATACTTGATACCTGCTGTTTAGCTTGGACAAAACATTATTGATATAGCCACATGCTGATTACATGCATTTCTACTTGCATTTCCACAGCAGATTTTCTACATCAAATACGAGTCTATAGACAAAATCTGCCCAAAAACCGGGACTAGAAGTTATAGTCGGAGTCGTAGAGTCAGTGTCTTGTCCATTTTGGGCGGAGTGGATTCAAAGAAATTGAGGGGTTAGAGTCGGATTTTGGCTTATTGACTTAACATCCCTGGTTGTGGAGTCGAGTTGTGGGGAGTCCGGAATCTCTTTGTGGAGTTGAAGTCAGAGCGTGCGTCAGATTCAGGGAAATTGAGGAGTCAGATGTTTGGCTGACCAACTCCATAACGCCTTCATAAAACTCAGCGTATCTCAATAGAAATTGACAGTTGCAGGATTTTAAACTTGCATCACAGGTCAGTTTACGCTGAGTAAAAAGAAAGCACAGGGCCAGGAGATTTTTAGAAATCCATCCACTTTGCTGGGACTGTTAGACACTGTGTTCTATTGTGTAGTAAAAATAGCAGCACTCAATACTCACCATTTATGGGCACACAGCTTAACAGCTTTGGGTTTCAAAAAAAATAGCAAAAAATGCAATTTTTATTTTACACAAATAAAATAATAATATATTAAAAATCAAATATAATATAAAGATATATAGGTTTCAAAACTGTTACATCACGTACACAAGAAAACTGCGGCACTCAATCCTAGTGTCTACTGGTGCAACACTAAAACACTATAAATTGTAACAAAAAGTCAACTGACTTTTTGCTACTATGTTACATCATGTCAAATCTCTCAAAAACAATAAGGTGTGACTCTAACCATATAAATTAAATCTACAAAGAGTGCACAATTAAGATATATTCTTTATTTAGTTATTACTAAAAACTGTCAGTGGTGTGTGTGTACCCTACACCTGTATCTGGTAAAAAGCTGAACAATTGTGGGGGCGGATTCCTATAGTCCTATCCTTCTCCTACCAACTGTCCCTGCATGGCTACGGAGATTTAGACACATAACTTATCTGGTGTCCCCGTTCCTCGGTGGCTCACCCTAGTGTCCGTATGTTTTCACTAAGGATGTTCCCTACCGACAGGGCTCCTATGCTGTTCAAAGTGTTGACCTAATGAGGGCCTGGGTCAACCCCCATTGCCCTCAATGTGTGTGTGTTTTGCTTAGTGTCTTGAGTCGGAGGGGTGCTATCTTCCTGGGTATGTGGTTATGCCAATTAGGGCCACTACCAGATTCAAGTGGTTAGCACTGTAGCCTTTGCAGCACTGGGATCTTGAGGTCCTGGGTTAAATTCCCACCAAGGACACTAACGACAACTTCTGCAAGGAGTTTGTATGTTCTCCCCATGTTTGCGTGGGTTTCCTCCGGGCACTCCGGTTTCCTCCCACATTGTAAAGACATACTGATAGGATGTTTAGATTGTGAACCTCAATAGGGACAGCATTACTGATGTATGTAAAGTGCTATGGAATTAATAGCGCTATATAAATGAATAAATATTTTTATTATTATTATTAATGAAACCATTAGCTCCCGTAAATCAATGGCACACTATTCCAATAACTGGCGTGCACTAAGGGGAGGGGGGAGACATCAATCACTCCAGATCACACCCTTTTCTATGTCGTCTAATTGGTCTTATATACAGTGTATACCCACTATCATGTAGTACTCCCCTCCTTCTATAAGCATATACATATATACACACACTGTTCACTCGGCCTCGTTGGTAATGTGGAACCACAGGTATAGTGACTAACACTTATCACACATAGATTAATTAACCCTTTCAGGCAGGTATGAATCGTTATTTTCACTTATGTGATGCACATAGATGGTATGCCAGTCCCAGTCTTAGTCATATCGACTTCTCGACGCGTTTCTGCCCGCCAATGCTGCTGGGCGTCCTCAGGAGTGACTGTGCTGTTTAAGATACCAGGTGACCCCATCTGCGTCACCGGGGGCGCTGTGAGGAGTGGTAAGGTGTCCTCCCCTCTTTTCCACATTGGTGTCAGCGACACCGGGCGCCTCCTGGAGCTCCCTTTTATCTGTAGTGTCTCCCATTAGTGATGTCAGATGTGTCAGCGTTCTCTCCATGTGTCAGGAGCGCTACTTCCGGCTTCGCGTCCGCAAACCGGAAGTGCATCATCTGACATGTTGGGCGGCGCCAGATCTGCTTGCGTTCCACCCGGCTGCACATTTGACTTCCGGTGTGCGTTCCACACACCGGAAGTACGTCATTTGGAACGTATTTCGGCCTGCCCATCATCTCTGAGAGCATACAGGAAAGTACAGCAAAATTAGGGATCCGCTAGCACTTCCTATGCGCCCAGTAAATGGGCTGTATGGGACAAGAGGTTAGGGCAAGTTGGTTCCGGGACGAATTGATATATAATAATATAGTCGCTACAGATGGAATATCTCCTATCCCTAAACAATAGGACATGAGATATAAAGCATACCTATAGAGTTTATACAATATCATTGATCCTATCTCTATAGTGTTATTCCTGTAGAACCATTTATTGCCCCCACTCTTACCCCTACATCAGATCGCATTATTCCCTTTGTTTATTATACTATCTTAGTGGATATTCATTCCACAGTTAGGGTGTTTCGCTCAGCAGCATTGGCGGACAGAAACGCGTCAAGAAGTCGATATGACTAAGACTGGGACTGGCATACCATCTATGTGCATCAAATAAGTGAAAATAACGATTCATACCTGCCTGAAAGGGTTAATTAATCTATGTGTGATAAGTGTTAGTCACTATACCTGTGGTTCCACATTACCAACGAGGCCGAGTGAACGGTGTGTGTATATATGTATATGCTTATAGAAGGAGGGGAGTACTACATGATAGTGGGTATACACTATATATAAGACCAATTAGACGCCATAGAAAAGGGTGTGATCTGGAGTGATTGATGTCTCCCCCCTCCCCTTAGTGCACGCCAGTTATTGGAATAGCGTGCCATTGATTTACGGGAGCTAATGGTTTCATTATAATCTGGCAGTGGCCCTAATTGGCATAACCACATACCCAGAAAGATGGCACCCCTCCGACTCAAGACACTAAGCAAAACACACACACAGGGAGGGCAATGGGGGTTGACCCAGGCCCTCATTAGGTCAACACTTTGAACAGCATAGGAGCCCTGTCGGTAGGGAACATACTTAGTGAAAATATAAGGACAGTAGGGTGAGCCACCGAGGAACGGGGACACCAGATAAGTTATGTGTCTAAATCTCCGTAGCCAGGCAAGGACAGTTGGTAGGAGAAGGATAGAACTATAGGAATCCGCCCCCACAATTGTTCAGCTTTTTACCAGATACAGGTGTAGGGTACACACACACCACTGACTGTTTTTAGTAATAACTAAATAAAGAATATATCTTAATTGTAGATTTATTTTACATCATGTACAACACACTTTTAACCTTAAAGTTTATTTTGACTTTTTAATGTAGGGTTTATAGAAAAAAAGAAAGCCAATGCTTTCCTCTTGCTGATAATATGCTACCATGCCTAATATGTGTCCAAAAAGCATAGAATGGGTAAAAAAATCAAACAAAGCTCTATTTCCATAAACTCTAAAATCATAGTGGTGTGAACATATTGGGAGGTTTGCTGACAGTACGAAGGACTATTTTTTACTTCTAGCCAGTATCATTGTGCCCGGTGCTGGCAGCTTCTCTGTCTACACAGCACTAGTCATTCTTTAGGAAGACTCCCTGGAGCCAGACATAATTGGAAAACACACAGCTCACAGTGGATGTCCAGTGCCCCTGTGTCTACTCATTGGCACAAACATCTTGGCATAAGCCATGCAACCCTCCAAACCAAGTTGCGACAACTGTTATTTGTTTATTTAATACAAGTTATGTTCCTGTAAAAGGGGCATCTGTTAATAAAATAATTCAATAGCTCACAAGAGACCCTCAAGAATTTGCACTTCAAGACCTACAGTTCTCAAGCCTATCCCTGAGGCATAGCATAAGGCTCAAACTAAAAAAATCTTGAAATTTCTTTTTTCTTATTTTTTTTTTTAATCTTGACTTCCTAAACAGAGACAGTGACATGCAAAAGGCTTAACAGACCAGATTTGTTTCTCTAAGCCAATTAACTGTAAATTGTAAAGCAAAAACTTTTCAATCCAAGAGCGCCAAGCTTGTCCTGCCATATGATTAGTCGTGGTTCACCGCGCAAATGTCAGACAAGATATGTATCAGAAATTTCTTGCTGGCTCTGACCTATGAAAAATGAAGGCATGTGTTGTTCTTTTTCAAGTTCTTGATTCATATTTTACTTTATCCAAATGCAAACATTGATATTAAATTATTTTGCAAGGCGATATATTAGGGACAATACATAAAATATATAGAAGTGAAAGAGTTTAGCCATGGAAAACCCACAAAGGGTGGACAATTTAACGTGTGTTTAATTGGCTTGGAGATTTAAGGTTGACTGCTTGTCTGAGAAAAAGCACTAAACCATTTCTGGGTTAGCTCTATCTATTGTGGTGGAGGCACCTCTCTTGATAATGGGTGGTTTACAGCGCTGTGTAAATTTTATTGGGCACAGAAAGGGGTTATGTTCCAGTGTCTTTCTGATTTACAGACAGGTGATGGACATACTAAACTTAGCAGAAGATGCTAAAACAGCTTATACAACCACGTGCAGCTTTATTTATATTCCTAAAAACAAACCCGACAAACAATAACAACTTATCTTTGTGTATAGGGCACTGAGTAGAGATGAGGGAGTCTTTTAAAATTCTACTTTCCCGACTGTGACAAATTTTTCCAAAATATTCCATTTGTGGCAAATCAAATTGTTCTAAATTGCAAGTACTTCAGTTACCCTTAAAAGATATGGATAACATTTTGAATCTTATCAGACTATATTCTGCTGCTGCCTTTGTGCCTGAGCGCCTCCAATTAGACCGCTTACCGTTTGTTTACCTCCTATTGGAACCAACGGTAGTTGAAGGAGTTAATGACCACAACAATGTCATCCACAACAACATCCGACAACACTGGCATAATGGGGACCCCGAGGTGATTGAGGCTATGATGATATTTGCTGAACAAACCTGCATACACAGTACTGTATATGCTGCAACTATGCTGGTTTGTCCTGAAGAAGGGGCCTGAGACCCTTGAAACACGTTGAAAAGTAAACCACAACTCTACTTTAACCTTTGATGTTTTCTGAACTCTGATGCGTTTGAAGTCCGTCGGCGTGGTTATTAACCCTTTCAACCACCGTTGATTCTTATACTCCTGCTGGAGACTGCTGCAGCTGTGATATGTTTATATGGTGCTTGTGACTCCTCACAACCACTAAAGGTGAGCTTGATACCACTATTTTCCATAGTCATTTACCCAGATAAGACCCTATTGCTAGGGTCACACAAGTGTTTTTAGCAGATTGTAACGGCATGTGCTAAAAACATAGAGATTTTCCCTGAAGCGCATATACGGTTATGACCGCCGCTTTGGGAGAACGCTGTGCTCGGTAACCCGATGGCTTCCCTGGTTACCAAGCACACACAAAACTGCTTAGCGTCCGCTTTTGCTCAGCTGACAGGGAAACGCCACCTGCAGCAAGCACCAAGTGCCAAGCACCAAGAACCAAGCACATTACATTCTCATTACCGCATATGTGCTTCAGGGAAAATTTCTACGTTTTTAGCAGATGCCGTTAAAATGTGCTAAAAACGCTTGTGTGACCCTAGCCTCTCTGTGCTTTTTGCTCTTGTTCTTTTAGTTGGCAGATCTTCCTCTATTGCTAAGATAAGACTTTTTCTCACAATCTAGATTCACCTCAAAATGGTTGCTTCATTTCCAGCCTTTGCTTTTATACAGGCTGTGATAGTCCTTCCTTACTATCTGTGCTGTACGATGTGATGTGATGGCTGCAAGGAATTTTCGGGAAGGCCAGTCAAATTCATGTGGCTGATTCAATCTTACACGTTATTTAAAATAGCAATGGAAATGTTCTGGATATTCAAACAATTTGCAATCTGATCTTTCCATTTGCAAATATTCAACATCAATTTAATTTGCATTCAGTTAGTTTGCTTATAAGAGATGAGGAATAGAGAGGAGTGGATTATTAAATATTCAAATTTGACAGCTTAGTTGACACTTCCCCCCCCAGAAATTCATAGTAAATTGAAATATTAAAAAGCCTTTCATTGCTTGGACAATACTGAACATATAAAACACTCTGTAGTCTCCTATGAGTATATTGAACCTGTTTTGAGCCAAGATTGGAATGCATGACGCACACTTTCTATGACACACAAGCCTTGGATTCAAGATTTTTAGGTGCAAAATTAGCCCTGAAGAGTTTAGTACTGCCCCCTTGTTTGCAGTGTGTGAAGAATAAAGTACAAAGCTGTTATTAATGAACTGCTGCAGTATATCTCAGATAAATCAATTCACAATTGCACTGACTATGCAAATACAGCACTTCCATATATATCAATTGAATCTTTGGATTAGGCGGCCGTCACACGCATCAATTTCCTGCACGATATCGCTTAAGCGATCTGCTTTTTGATCGCTTAAGCGATATCGTTTGTGCGTCGCTGCGTGCAATCAAGCAATTTTACACTGTAAAATCGCTTGATTGTGTGATCGCAGATTGGTGAGCCGGAGCTCATATCAAGCGATAGGCACTTGATCAATCGATGAACGATCTCCCAGCGGCAGAGCCTATGCTGGGAGATGGTATCTATGGTAAACGTCGGGTTACTAAGCGCCGCGCGGCGCCTAGTAACCCGATGTGTACCATAGTTACCAGCGATCTCGCTGCTCCACATCGCTGGTGAGTCTGTCTGTGTGACAGCTCACCAGCGATGTGAACGATATTGTTAGCGATCGCGCGTGCATGTGATCGCTAACAATATCGCTCTCAACATTGAAGCGTGTGACGGCACCCTTAGTATTCACAGACTTGGACTGCTTCTCCCATTTTCAATCTGCTTAAGCACTGAAAGTAGTACACCACAATCAGATGAAGACTTTGTATATCCCTTGATGAAATAAGCTATGCAATCTGACTTCTTATTCCTACACTGTTCATGCATAAAATGTCTTACTATGTCCCACCCTCATCATTTCTGCTGGCTGTGAAAGCTCCCCTGATTGGCTGTGCCAGACTATGTTATGTGATAGCTGCAGGACATTATGAGAAAGCCTGCATGGCCACACCTGACATCACTAGCTTGCTCTTTAAGTCTACAGCAGTGTATGAAATGGCAGGTAGCATTCACAAATAGAATTGCAGAGTGTTTGAATTCATGGGTATCTGCAAATTTCAGGAAATTCTACTCTAGGTTGATTCTACATGGACCGATCCACTCATTTCTAGGGATGAGTAATTTGTTTCCTAAAAATTGTTAAAGGGATATTTCAAGAATTAAATGTTATTCTCTATTCAAAGGACAAGGGATAACTTATTCAATTCTATGGTCCAACTACTGGGACCCCTGGCAGCTCTAGGAACAATACTCTGAATTCCAATGATGGGGCTCTGCAGAAATGAGAACATATGCACATCCTCGATCCCTTCTCCATTTATTGTTTATGGTACAGCTGGAAAAAACTTGATCACAGTCCTCAGCTATTTCTAACGTTCCGTAAACATTGTAGAGGAGTGGAGTTCAAGCATGCGCACCTTTATTCTATTCTGCAGAGCTCTCTTTTTTGAGATCTTAGCTTTATACTTGGGATTGCTGGGAGGTGATAACTTTACATTTTTGAAATACCCCTTTAAAATATTAAGGTTTAAATGGTTTGCCCACTATTCTGACACAACCTCTTCTCAATAACCATTTCCTCCAATGTAAAATAAAAACAACCTGTAGTCACCTGCAATTCATGTGAAATAACAAGATCATATAAGCTCTTAGAGTCCTGGCAATGACTTCACTGGAATGGGGCCAGCACCTGGAGTGAGGTATTAATTTATGTTGGGGACTATGGTAAATGAGAAGGGGTTGTCTAATGGTCAATTCCTTCAAGTTCCTCTATGTATTTTATGCTATGTAAAGGAGGATGTGTCCGTTCCATTTTGTGCACCAACTGTCCTTATTTAGTCGGCCATATTCTTTAATTGCTTACTTTAGCTAATCAGGTTAATATTTTTATGTCACTTTGTCTAATAGTAGAACATACCTGCCTTTACACAACAGATACCAGAGGCATCTAGATGACCACACTGACGTAAGGAAGTCCACTGTGGTGTGTCAAAGCATTTAAAGATACACAAAGTTTTATTAATAATGTATTTGCTCCAATGGAGTAAGACTAAAATCATTCAAATATCCTATCCAATAAAGCCATGGTTGAAAAAATGCAGATAATACATTGATTATCTTTATCAGGGGTCCCCAACTCCAGGCCTCGAGGGCTGCCAACAGTGCATGTTTTCAGGATCTCCTTAGTATTGCACAGGGATTGGAATCATTACCTTTGCATTTGATCACATTAACACCTGTGCAATACTAAGGAAATCCTGCATGCAAATGCAACTTTTTTTTAACGCATTGTCATCTGCAAACATTACTAAAAACACTGAGTATGCATGTGTTTCTTTGCGTTTTTGCATGCGCACGTGTTTTTTCAGCGCATGCGTTCAATAATTCTCCTGCGGCATCCGCACTGTTTTGGTAGGTTTTTTGACAGATCCCACTCATAGGGAGTAGCTTAAAGGGAATGTATGAGTAGACCCTTCCAGATCCAGGAAGGAATCCAGGAGGCAGAGATCCAACAGGGAAAAGTCCAACATGAACAGATCCAGGTGGCAATCCAGGAGACAGACATCCAGCAGTTTATCATGAGAAGGCCAGAAACACTCTTTATACAGCTTGTTTGGTGGGCTGGGATATGGGCGGGCGATGGGAGGTACTGCAAATCTCTTTTGGGCATGCGCATTGGCTTATACGCATGCGTATCAAACACAGGCATCCGCAAGGCCTTGCGTATGATTGCATATCCATAGAGAATAATGCTTTGTTTATGCGCATCCGTACACATGCGGAAGCTTGCACCTTTTTGAACACCCAAAAAATGCAACATGTTGAGTCTCCAGGCCATGGAAATTTGACGCGCCAGTACGCATACGCAGCCATACGCTTGCCAAAAAATGTATCTGCACACGAATGTGCACTCCATGTTAAATATAGGTGCGCATTACGCTTGCGTTTTTGAGAAATTTTATCCGCAGCACTTGCAAACGCAAGTGTGAAACCAACCTTAGACTGTTTATTTCATGACACGTACGGGTCATTCCATGTCAAGTGATCCAAAAATGAATATTTTTTTTCCCTGACGTTCTCAGATTTTTTAAATTTTTTTTCTATATGAAGAACAACTTTAGTTAAAGGGAACCAACCACCTCAGATGATGACTATAAGCTGTTAATACATGTCCCTGCACCCTACCTACACCATTCCACCTATGTTTTTCTTAAGAATATTGATAAATGTAAACCGAAATATACACTTTATAAAATTACATGCCTGTGTACTTCTGGGCGTCTCCTTCTGGGTCAGTTACTAGAGGGCTGTGTCTCCAGCAGCATGACTGGCTTCTCTAGCCCTCCCTCTTACTTTGCAGGACGTCACATGAAGGGACGGGAGCTGCCTTGCGTGCCCGCCCACTGATAGATAACATCACGCCCTTCATGTGACGTCCTGCAAAGTAAGAGGGAGGGCTAGAGAAGCCAGTCATGCTGCTGGAGACACAGCCCTCTAGTAACTGACCCAGATGGAGACGCCCAGAAGTACACAGGCATGTAATTTTATAAAGTGTATATTTCGGTTTACATTTATCAATATTCTTAAGAAAAACATAGGTGGAATGGTGTAGGTAGGGTGCAGGGACATGTATTAACAGCTTATAGTCGTCATCTGAGGTGGTTGGTTCCCTTTAATTACAAAAAAAGTTTTGAATTTTTTTCTTTATCAGTTAATTTTTTACAGATTTTTAAAGTTTTAAAAAAGTGCGAATTTTGGCCTGGTATTGCTTTACATTTTCTATCATATCTCGGGCTAGAAATAAGATAGAGAAACAAAATAAACACCATTCTACTCAGAACTGTACAGGCTTTCACCAGATATGTCACAAGAGTATCTTTGTTAATATTTTACCCATGTGATCGCAAGCGCAAATCTTTAAAACGCATTTCCGAAAAATCAGCGCGCTTTAAATATTTCAAAAACTGCCCATGTGTCTGCTTTGCTCTTAGCCACATCTGTACCAAATTTCAAGTTGGGATCGCGATGGGATCATATTTTAAAATATTTTAATATTAATAGCGTCAATGGGTCATTCTATATCAAGTGATCTAAATATGAATATTTTTTTTACCTGACGTCTTTAGATTTTTTTTATTCTTTTTCTTTATGAAGTACAACTTTAGTTAATTACAAATTAAAAGTTTAGAATTTTTTTCTTCATCAGTTAATTTTTTACAGATTTTTAAAGTTTAAAAAAGGGTGAATTTTGGCCTGGTATGACTTTACATTTTTTTTTTATCTCAGGCTAGAAATAAGATAATGAAGTGGGAGAGGCATCATTTTACTCAGAACGGTAACAGCTTTCATTTGATATGTTACAAGACTATGTTTCTTTATATCAAATTCAAACTATTGACGGGCAATTGTGAAAAAATGACTGATTGTGTTCTTGGTTATATTTGTGCAGAGATTCAACTTGGGACCTGTCAAATTTATATATTTTTTATTTTATGGTTGTATGAGTTATCACAACTTATTGAATAAAACATTTATATGCAACAAAAAAGAAACACAAAAAACAAATCCCATAAGTGCCAGGATAAATACATCTTAATCATCAGAACACAACGCTCAGCATTTTCAACTTGGATGTATTGAACAAACCAAAAGAAGAAAGGTGATCATATCCTCAAGTTTGATTAAACAAGATTAAAAGAACCAAAAATGTTAACCCCTATTTATACATATAAATTTGTTTTCTATTCTATCACTAAACATGTGATTTATGAAGTGTTTAATAAGAATAGTACAGTAGTTAAATCATCGTTCTATAAATTATGAACTAATCAAACAATTAATAGTATGTTTTTAAAGTGGCATTTTATCAATTTGTCCCTTCTAGTGGGTGAAATGTAATCTTGTCCATAAACGCTTACTAGCAATCGCCATTTCCTTGTGTGTCAAAGAGTATGTCCGGCCTGTCACGGTGTTAGGCTCCGCCTGAGTTAATATCTGATTTTTGTGCACTTTTAAAATGTCTGGCTTTCTTGGATACACAGAGGATGGCCCTGGACCAGAAGGATGCAATAAAGTCAATTCTACTTCTTCATTTTCACAATCTTTGGAGAGTACAGTAGCCAGCCACCAGCGCCAATCATATTCATATTTTTTCAAAAGGATTGCAACAGGGTCTATGATAAAATGCGGTTTCTTGAGAAGTAGCAGCCATTGCTGTGTGGGAAAAATACAGTTAATATTAAGTAAGGAAGATAAGTAATAAAAATAAAGATTTACAGTACACTTGAGATAGAACTGTATTACTATAAAATGAGTTTTAGGGCTAGCGCGCACAGTTTTTTCTGTCTGCAGATACACGCTGCAGTTTTGGCAGCTTGTTTTTCTACCAAGTTTTTACCACATATGTTTTAGTTTTTTTAATCGCTAGTGAAAAAAATGGCAGCTTTTTTTATATAAATGATAAATGCTGCGTTTATTGCAGCGATTAAAAAGTAGTTCAAGCAGTGATTTACTCACTCTTGAGTGTTTCCAAAAACACTGCATGTGGTGAACCCCATAGAAATCAATGGGGCTGTTTTTCTGAATGATGATCCCTAAGAATAGCACTGTGTGTATTGGCCCTTAATAATAAAAGCATTAAACTATTAATATATTTACTCACCCATATTTTAGTACACAGCCTTGATGGCTTTGTACAGACTATTGTTTGTTCAGGAGTGAAGATGTCCAGACATGTCAGGACATGAAAGGTCTGAACGAGCTGTCTTACTTCCTGAATGCAGTGGGTAGACACTTAACATGATTGACAGAGCTGCTGGCCTATCATCTGCTCTGCATTCACTGTCTATCCCTGTGCTTTCTCAGGTTGAGCCCTAACACAGCTTTTTCCTATATGTCCTCTCCTGCTTCTAAGCTGTAACATTTCAAAATAATACAGTAATGTCTAAAAATAATGGATTTGATAAATATAGACCCCACGCTTTTAGACCACAGGTTGAACAGATCTGAATTCAAGATTTTTGAATTGACACTATAATATTTAAATATTTTAAAATATGATCCCATCACGATCCCAACTTGAAATTTGGTACAGATGTGGCTAAGAGCATAAAAGACACATGGGCAGTTTTGGAAAATTTTTATTAAAACGTTTTTTTCGGAAATGCGTTTCAAAATGTTGCGTTTGCGTTCGCATGCGTAAAAAATTAAAATTAACAAATATACTCTTGTGACATATCTGGTGAAAGCCTGGACAGTTCTGAGTAGAATGGTGTTTATTTTGTTTCTCTATCTTATTTCTAGCCCAAGATAAAAAAATGTAAAGTCATACCAGGCCAAAATTCACACTTTTTTTAAACTTTAAAAATCTGTAAAAAATTAACTGATGAAGAAAAAAATTCTAAACTTTTAATTTGTAATTAACTAAAGTAGTACTTCATAAAGGAAAAAAAAAAAAAAAAAATCTAAAGACGTCAGGTAAAAAAAAATATTCATATTTAGATCACTTGATATGGAATGACCCATTGACGCTATTAATAGTAAAATATTTTAAAATATGATCCCATCGCGATCCCAACTTGAAATTTGGTACAGATGTGGCTAAGAGCAAAGCAGACACATGGGCAGTTTTTGAAATATTTAAAGTGCGCCAATTTTTCAGAAATGCGTTTTAAAGTTTTGCGCTTGCGATCACATGGGTAAAATATTAACAAAGATCCTCTTGTGACATATCTGGTGAAAGCCTGTATAGTTCTGAGTAGAATGGTGTTTATTTTGTCTCTCTATCTTATTCCTAGCCTTAGTTATGAGGAGAAACGTAAAGGCAGGCAACAGCGAAATTCGCACTTTTTCCGAACTTTGAAAATCATTTAAAAAAAAAAAAATTTTTTTTTTTAAATTTCTCTTCACATTTTGCATTGTCTGACATGCTATTATCAAATAACAAAATCTCAAAAGAATTAAAAATATAGAGGTAATAATCATTGGTTCACTTGACATGGAATGACCCGTACGGTACTTTTTGTTAGTTGTAAATTTAGGTTGCTATTTTTTGCATTTATTGGTGAAAATATTGAAATTTTGGCAAAAAGTTTTAACATTTTGCAATTTTTTTATTTTTCAATTTTTATACCCTTAAACCAAAGAGCTATGTCACGCAAAATAATTAATAAATAACATATTTCAACTTTACATTTGCATAATTTTTCATACCTCATTTTATTTTTTTTATGATGTTAGAAGTGTCAAAAGTTTACTGATATAGAAAAAAATACTAAAATCAATAAACCTTATTCATCAAATTTAAACAAGAACCTAATAAATATAGCAGACAAGTCAAAATGGATGATACCTAAGTGCACAGAAAAGGGACAAAAAGGGGGGATACCCTATTTATTTTTCTCCATCTTGTATCCTACCTGACAGTGTAGGTTGGCACCATAATTCACAATAATGGCACCCCCTGCTCCTCGTCGAGTATCCCTTGAAAGAAACAAGAAACAGCAAAAGATAAAGAGTAAATATAAGAGATAGATAATATGACATGAAAATAAAGTGCAAAGCAAATTATCACACAGGGCCACTAGTGTTGCTAAATGTAAGGTATGGCAAATATAAACAACAGGGCTAATATAAGGTCATCAGGGCTGCTATAAGGTACTGATCACTTCCACAAAGATGCCTATACTGATATACTGCTGGAACTTTTATCAAAACATTAGTATGGTCATCCTGTTATCAACATTATAAATTAGCCTATTTAGGAACCACTTTGGAAATGTGTTGAGACTACTTATAGAAGTAAGGCCCCTTTGACATCAGCGGTAATCGCTGATCGCGGCAGTTGTGGTAAAAAACCGCAACTGCCGTGGTTACCGCATAACGGACACTCTTGCGGTTCACTTGCGGCAAGCCCCATGCAATGTCTATGGGACTAAGTGTGCTGCAGGTGCGGCAAGTGCGGTTTCGGCACATGCGGCAGATGTGGCCGCGGAAAAACCGCGGCTGACCGTGTTTTTTTCACGGCCGCATCTGCCGCAAGTGCCTAAAGAGCAAGTATACCGCACTTGCCGCAAGCCCCATAGATATTGCATGGGGCTTGCCGCAAGTGAACTGCAAGTGCAGCTGTCATGCGGTAACCACGGCAGTTGCGTTTTTTTCACCGCAACTGCCGCAATCACCGATTACCGCTGATGTGAAAGGGCCCTAATTTGTACCTTATAGTATTCTGGTTGTTTATATTTGCCATTATTGTGAATTAAGGTGCCATTCTCTGCATCTGGCATGGTGTGGCGGGGCTTTCCATAGCTGGGTTACCATGACAGTGATTAGGTCCTCGTGATCACATCATGGGGGTCCCAATCGCTTGGGAGAAGAGCCCATTCCTCTACCAGCCATCTAAATGCTGTGATCGCTATTGATCAGGTTAAACTACCTAGAGTGACACGCACAACATGGCTGGCAATGAGTGCTGAGTCTCAGCTGTGACAAGAGCCAGAAACCTAGCAGCGATTGTGTGAGCACAGCTGTTGTGCTTGCAAAATTGCCATTGTGTACTGGTCAGGAATGCACCGACAAGTATGATGTATGGGGTACATCAAGGCTCAGGAAGAAGCTAACAGCAATTATTGATTTTATCAAAAAATTGACAAAATCTGTTTCTTTAGAGACCTATTCAGATTTATATAGGATTTGATGAGCCTATATTTTGGGAACCCCCAAAAGTGATACAAATTTTTAAAACCACACCCTTCAAATACTTCAAAACTGCTGTCAGGAAAGTTTTAACCTTTCAGGTTTTGCACAAAATGAAATAGAAAAAAAAAACATAATTCCACCTATAAAATGTTGCTTTAACCCCAATTTATTTACCACTATGAGGATACCATGACAAAATGGACTTCACAATTTGCACCATGTCACATTTGCAGGGCCTCTGAGGTGCCTAAACAGTAGAAATCCCCCACAGCTGATCATATTTTGGAAACTATACCCATAAAAGAATTTATTTAGGGGTATAGCGAGCATTTTGAACACATTAGAACTACACACAATTTCATAACATTGGGTCGTTATATTGACCATTTTAATTTCTTCCACAAAAAAATTTTTAACCCCTCATTTCTCACTTTTGCAAGAGATAACACAAATGTATGGACCACAAAGGTTATACCTAACAAAACCCCAAATATAGTTAAAAAGTTCTGTTTGGACAAACATCAGGAAAGATGGAGAGGAGC
Source organism: Allobates femoralis (assembly GCA_033576535.1). Taxonomy (NCBI): domain Eukaryota; kingdom Metazoa; phylum Chordata; class Amphibia; order Anura; family Aromobatidae; genus Allobates; species Allobates femoralis. Next base: position 128,673,130 of record JARQOC010000006.1, read on the forward strand.
AATATTTGAATTTTGGAACACAACTTTGGCTGAAATAGATTGCGGGCACCATGTTGCATTTGCAGAGCCGCTAGGGTGCCAAAACAGCAGCAACTCCTTACAAGTAACCTCATTTTGGAAACTAGACCCTTCAAGGATTTTATACAGGAATATAGTGAGCATTTTGGACTCACAAGTACTACACAGAATATGATAACATTAAGTCGCCAACTTGGAAATTTTAATTTTTTCATGAAAATGTTGCTTTTGCCCCAAATTTGTAATTTTTACAATGGATACTAGGAGAAAACTGGATTTGTTATGCAGTTTCTCCTGAACGCGTTGATACTTCGTATGTGGTCAAAACTTCTGTTTGGGCACATGATAGGGCTCAGACGAGAAGGAGCCCTGTTTAATTTTTGGAGTGTACATTTGTCTGGAGTAGATTGCAGATGCCATGTCACATTTACAGAGTCTCTAATGTGCCATAACAGCAGAAAACCCCCACAAGTGACTGCATTTTTGAAACAAGACCCTTCAAGAAGTTCATCTGGTGGTGTGCTGGGTCAATTGTGCCTACAGGTCAATTACAAAACTCTATAATATTTACCGTATATACTCGTGTATAAGCCGAGTTTTTCAGCCCAAAAATTGGGCTGAAAAGTCCCCCCCTCGGCTTATACACGAGTCACTATACGGGGTGAGTGGGGTGGGGGCTCTGTCCGGGTGCTGGGGAGGCAGGAGGAGGCGGGGGGAGGCTGCTGTATGAGCGGCCCCGTCACGTGGGGCCGCTCATTACATATGCACTGCATCCCCCTGTCAATCAGCGGCAGGGGGAGCAGTGCATATATGTGTATAATGCCCCCCAATCTGCTGGCACACGTCCCCCCTGTTGTAAGGCCCCCCCTGCTGAATACTTACCATCCCTGGTCTTCAGCAGCACCCCGGCGCCGGTCCTCTGTGCTCCGGTCCTCCGCGATCCCGTCCTCTGTGCTCCGCTCCACGGCTGCATCCGGGTTCCCCGCGCGTCGCAGACGCGATGACGTCATTGCTTCTGCGACGCGCGGGGAACCCGGATGCAGCTGTGGAGCGGAGCACAGAGGACGGGATCGCGGAGGACCGGAGCACAGAGGACCGGCGCCGGGGTGCTGCTGAAGACCAGGGATGGTAAGTAATCAGCAGGGGGGGCCTTACAACAGGGGGGACGTGTGCCAGCATTTGTGTGGGGCTGCAATACCACTGGGGCTGCTGTATACTGGGGCTGCAATACCACTGGGGCTGCTGTATATAGGGGCTGTATACTGGGGCTGCAATACCACTGGGGCTGCTGTATATAGGGGCTGTATACACCACTGGGGCTGCAATACCACTGGGGCTGCTGTATATAGGGGCTGTATACTGGGGCTGCAATACCACTGGGGCTGCTGTATATAGGGGCTGTATACACCACTGGGGCTGCAATACCACTGGGGCTGCTGTATATAGGGGCTGTATACACCACTGGGGCTGCAATACCACTGGGGCTGCTGTATATAGGGGCTGTATACACCACTGGGGCTGCAATACCACTGGGGCTGCTGTATATAGGGCTGTATACACCACTGGGGCTGCAATACCACTGGGGCTGCTGTATATAGGGGCTGCTGTATACACCACTGGGGCTGCAATACCACTGGGGCTGCTGTATATAGGGGCTGTATACACCACTGGGGCTGCAATACCACTGGGGCTGCTGTATATAGGGGCTGTATACACCACTGGGGCTGCAATACCACTGGGGCTGTTGTATATAGGGGCTGCTGTATACACCACTGGGGCTGCAATACCACTGGGGCTGCTGTATATAGGGGCTGCTGTATACACCACTGGGGCTGCAATACCACTGGGGCTGCTGTATATAGGGGCTGCAATACCACTGAGGCTGCAATACCACTGGGGCTGCTGTATATAGGGGCTGCTGTATACACCACTGGGGCTGCAATACCACTGGGGCTGCTGTATATAGGGAGTGCAATACCACTAGGGCTGCTGTATATACCACTGGGGGCTGCTGTATATACCACTGGGGGCTGCTGTATATCATACTGCTGGGGCCTGTATACCACTGCTGGGGGCTGCATACCTGTGCTGGGGTCCACCCTCGGCTTATACGCGAGTCAATAGATTTTCCCAGGTTTTGGGGGCAAAAGTAGGGGGGTCGGCTTATACACGGGTCGGCTTATACACGAGTATATACGGTATATGTGAAAACAAACAATTGCATTTTTTTCCACTGAAATACTGTTTTAGCACATGTAATAATGACACGCCCCTCCAAGGCCTTAGGATACTCGGAACCGGGCTTTCTTCACGGTTTGAGGCTTCATCACGGGGATTACAGGGGCCGAGTCCTGGCTCCGTGACCCTGGCGGTGTCATTAAAAGTTTGGCGTGGGTGGCTCTCTCTCTTAGGGATAGGGATCTGGCATGGAGAGTTCATTCCGGGCAAGGGATGACTGGACCTGGGGATACTTGTTAATTTATACAAGATGCCACCCGCAGGCTGTGGCTATAGATGGCTGCCGCTGCTCGACAGTCTTCCTAGGGGCCGATGGTTGGGAGGCAGCAATGTTCTTAAGACCTCTACGGGTAGGGCTGACCCCTAAGGTGGCTAAAGGTACCAGAATGAGTTGGTAGTTGTGTTTCTGGTGCTTTAGACGCGTTAAGAAAGTTCAGAGACACAGTGGGCTGCAGTCTTTAGTTCTTTACTCACAGTCTTTGTGCAGCAGCCAGCTAAGCACTGAGTTCTCAGAGGCAGGGATCCAGCTACTCACTGGTAGTAAGATGGTACATAACCGGCACCCCTTCTCTGTCCTTTCCAGGTCGTCTCACACAGCGCTTGCCTCGCCCGTCCTGCCTTGCGTCTCGCCACACAGAGCTCTGAGCCAGTGACTGTGGGCTTTTCCTAATGGTTCTCCTGCAGTGTCTTCTCTTAGCCCTATGGTTGCCACCGTTTCAGCAAATGTGGGTGATTGTCGACCGTGAAAGTGTCACACAGTCTCCGGGTTGCTAGCTGAGTTTGGTCTTCTCCACTAGTCTTATGGGTTTCCGATTCCTCTTGCAGCTTAGTTCCTCCACTTGCCTGCGCTTGACCATGGATAGAGACCCACGGGTGGATTGCTCACTTCCCGTGCCTCTGATACCCCCTCTCTCCCCTGGAGCCACTTGGGTGATGTCCTGCTCTAAGGTTCGGCCATAGGATGAGCTCCCACTTGCTCCATTTCTTTAGACACTTCTCAGGCATGTATTCCCTAGCTTCCCTCCAACTCGAGCTTGGTGTTCAATGGCCTTTCCTCAGCTGTTCTACTACCTCTCTACAGCTGTTCAACTGTCTTTCTTCCCATTGTTGTCTCCTCCATTCTAGATGTTTCTCACATATTTTATACCCTATGATATGTGTCCCACATCATGTACGTCTGTTCTTCCTGACCTGACTCCTCCCAAGTGCTCCCTCTAACTACTTCCTTCACCACCCAACTTTTTTACCGAACATGGTAGTATCTCATATGTGTTTGTACATGTTGTGAGCAGATGGCAGGGATCAGATGAGAAAGAGTACTACTTTTAGATGATAGGCTCCATTAGCGAAGTGCCTGAGGTGCCAAATCAGCAGAAACCGATAGAAGTGACCCGATATTGGAAGCATCGCTGCTTAAGGAATTCATAGAGATGTGTAGTGAGTATTTTGAACCCACAGGTGCCTCACAGAGTTTTATAACATTGAGGACATGGAAATATAACATTTTAGTGGTAAAAATGTAATTTTTTTTATTAGCTGCAAATTTGTCAGTTTCGCAAAGGTTCAAAGGTGAAAACTGGACCCCACAATCTATTGTGCAATTTCTCCAGAATGCAGTGATGCTCCATATAACCTCAGAAATTACTCCTTGATCACATGGCAGGGCTGAGCATGAAGGAGCGCTATTTGGTTTTTGGAGCATAGGTTTTGGTAGAATGGTTTGCATGCAACATTTGCTGAGCCCCTTATGTGCCAAAAGAGCAGAAAAATCTGCAAGAAGTTTGTATCAGGGTTTCCTCTGGGTTCTCCAGTTTCCTCGCACGATCCAAAGACATACTGATAGGATGTTCCCAATGGGGACAGTATTACTGATGTATGTAAAGTACTGTGGAATTAATAGTGCTATATAAATGAATGAATATTTTATTATCATTATTTTTATTATTATTAATCCGACCCCATCGGTTCCAAAATTGGTCGACACTGATACCTGTGGGTGTCAGCTGTCATGTATAGCTGCATGCCCGCCATCAGGGGGTGACGCCTCTGCCTCCAGTCAGGGCCCCGTGCTTCCCCCAGGGGGCGTGGCCATTTTTACGAGGGAGAGGGGGGCCCGGCCATGACTGTAGGGGGTGTGGCTCAGGCTGTGTGTATCATAAACTCAGAGCGAGAGGGCCCGCCCCCCCAGCCAGCATTGAGTCTCTAACTGTGTGGCTGTGTGCAGCACACTGCAGTCTGACTCTGTGCACAGAGGGGAGGGCCCGGGACTCAGAGCACCTGGCCCCGCCCACCTGCTCTTACTCAGAGTCAGAGAGAGACAGTCGACTACAGTTGCCCGGGGGCTGTGCACTGTCCAGACTCACAGCCGCTGTGCCAGGTGGCCAGCGCAGCAGCAGCCAGAGAGAGCAGACTGCAGACATCACTAGACACAGGCTGGCTGCAGCTGCAGCACAGCTTGTGTACTTTGTAAGCGTTGACTCTCTCTGACTGGAGGTGTGTGTGACACACAGGCTCAGGTGAGAATGATGGGGGCAGTAGTCCTGTGTGTGGAGGAAGTGACGATGTGTGGAGGTTTGTTATTATAATATGGTCGGTGGAGAGGAGTCCTATATATGGCACAAGGTGATTACAGAGCAGGGTCCTCCCCCAGCTGGATATAGCAGTGCTCTACAGCTCAGATGGACTACAAGTCCCTGCAGGCCCATGTCTACAACTTATTGTTCGAGAACTACAAATCCTAGAATGACCCAAGTCTGCTACGTGTTATTGCATAACTACAAGTCCCAGCAGGCCCAGAGCTTCTATCTGTTACAGATTTACAAGCCCCAGCAGGCCCAGGGCTTCTGTCTGTTAAAGAACTACAAGTCCCATCATGCCCAGGGCTTCTATTTGTTACAGATCTACAAGTCCTATCATGCCCAGGGCTTCTATCTGTTGTTATTATTATTATTATTATTATTATTACTTTATTATTTTTTTACTAATTTATTTTCTATTTATTTTCCATTCGGATTGTTGGATTAGTGGATTATTATTTATTTTTTCTTGTTTTATTAATTTTTATATTTATTTTCCACCTGGATTGGTGGATTATTATTATTATTACTTTTTAATTAATTTCTATATTCATTTTATATATCTGGATGGGTGGATTATTATTATTTCTTTATTATTTATTTTTATGTTTCCATTCGTATATGCACCAGTGTGGTGCATATAGAGTAGTGAGGATGAAGAGTTAAAAATCACGCTGCCATATTACACTAAACATCAAAGGGTGAATATTATATTGATTTATTAGTCAATGCGTTTTTGTAGCCCTTTCCACAGTGCAAATCAATATCATATTGCCATGTTTCAGGGAGCGCTGAAATGCGTTGACTAATAAATCAATATTATATTCACCCCTTGATGTCTTGTGGAATATGGCAGCGCTGTTTTTAACTCTTCATCCTCCCTTCTTTAATTTTCTGAGATAATGACCATTGGGTTTTCATTAGCTGTAAGACATAATCATCAACATTAACATAAATAAACTCTTGAAATAGATCACTCTGTTTGCAATAACGCTATATAACTTAAGGTACAATAAATGTTTGTACCGTGTTAGCCAGTAGATAGAAAAATATATATTAGAATCTGAGAGTCCTCAGTGGTTGATACCATTAAAAGGTATCAACCACTGAGGACTCCAAGATTCTAATATATATTTTTCTATATAATATATGCGCTTTATATTTTGTATTGAATTACTGAAATAAATGAACTTTTAGATATTATTCTTATTCATTGAGATGCTCCTGTATATACAGAATGTGTAAGTATGTCTTATACCCACATTGTTATGTGTTTAGCACTCCAATTTTTTTATGCAGGGCTGCCGCTAGGTCTGCCTCCAGTCATGGGCCCACCCGTCATGTCAGGGGCCAATTACACGGTGTCCAGGGGTAAGACAGGCACAGGGGGGAGACAGCGTGAAGGTGGAACACAACACACAGTAAGGACAAAGGTGCAGGGGAGAGACACAGCATGCAGGGGGACACAGTGCAGGTGTGAGACAGGCGCACAGCGGAGAGACAGGTTTAGGGAGGGACACAGCACACAGGAAGGAGATAGGTACAGGGGCGAGACAGGTAAAAAAGAGAGAGACACAGAGCGCAGGGGGGACACAGGCGCAGGTGGGACACAGTGTACAGGTTGGAGACAGGCCACGGGAGAGACACAGCATACAGGGGGAACAGTCATAGGGGAGAGACAGCAAACAGGAGGGACAGAGACAGTGCACAGGAGAGAGACTGAGCAAAGGGGGTGACAGACAGAAAGAGTGGAGAGACTGTGCACATTGGGGAGAGACATGCACAGAGAGGGGCATTCCCAAGCTGTGACTCAGCCTCTATTGCCCAGACTTCCAGAAAATGGCTGCAGAGGCATTGCATGCACAGATCGAGATCCACGGCCATTTTCCCGAAGCTTGTGGCTCCTGCCTCCAGAGCTCAGCTCACCCCCACAATGGGTGGGGGCCCGGGGAGAGATCATACATCCCTGTGGCTCCTGCAGGTCTCAGCTCACCCCCAGTCTGTGTCCCCCAGCCCTCTGCAGTGCTGTATATGCTCTCTTTGTCCTGTACATTATATTGCATATATTGCAGTCTCCTGTGTGATGTAATTGATTTACAAAACTTATTGTCACAGAGTTGACTGCGCTCCACCAACACAAACCTGGAAGATCAGTTATCACCGAACATTGCAGGACACAGACAAGCAGCTGCAGCCATCAAATTAGGTGAATTAAAGGGATCCTGTCACCCCCAAATCGCCTCCTAAGCTATTGAAACATGTCCCATGCAGCCTCCCATCAGTGATCCCACACACCTTTTTGGTCATAAAAGCATTCAGTGAAAGTATAGAAAAACGTTATATCGCTTACTCATTAGTGATGATAATGAGTAGTGGCTATTCTTTAGTCACCCAGGTGGGCCCATGTCGTCATAATAACACGCCTTAATATGCGTGATCTGCAATTCCTATTACACTCAGCGCCTCCCAGCTCTCCTCAGCGCTGGCGAGGCTGTAATGGGGCTGTAATGACGCGAATCGCGTCATTTCCGGCAGCGGGTGATGTCAGTACTCCCATGCCGCTCTGTGGGCTTCAAGCACCGCACTGCGCATGTGGCGTGGGTGTACTGACGTCACCCGCTGCCGGAGCTGGGAGGCGCTGAGTGTAATAGGAATTGCAGATCACGCCTATTAAGGCGTGTTATTATGACGACATGGGCCCGCCTGGGTGACTAAAGAATAGCCACTACTCATTATCATCACTAATGAGTAAGCGATATAACGTTTTTCTATACTTTCACTGAATGCTTTTATGACCAAAAAGGAGTGTGGGATTACTGATGGGAGGCTGCAGGCACATGTTTTAATAGCTTAGGAGGCGATTTGGGACAGGATCCCTTTACTTAATTAAATGTAGCCGGGTAATTTTCTTGGTGATGTGCGGCCCCTGAATGATGGTAGAAATTTCCAAATTCCCCCCCCGCCGGTAGGAAAAAGGTTCCCCACCCCTGTACAAGGTAATGAATAACAGCAGCAGTATTATTCTGCCTCATGTGGCATTTATTGTTCACATCCCTCCTCAGCTCTGATAAAGAACAATGTATAGAAAGAGAATAATGTGTGATTGGTGCGGACGTGGTGCAGAAGGGAAGTTTTTCCAATAGTGGGTGGTGAAACTATGGAAGGTTCGAGGGGTGGAGACGGAGCTTGGGTGGAGGTGGAGCCTGGGTGGAGGTGGAGCTTGGTGGAGGCGGAGATGAGGTAGAATCTCAGGGGGACCCCAAAATTTTGCCAGTCAGGGGCCCCGAAATTCCTAGTGGCAGCCCTCTATAGCTGTCACAAGATTTTTGCCCACGGGGGCACCATTCACTTACTCCGTATCAACGTAGTAAAAGGGAATAAGACCCCTTAACGACCACCATTTTTGTGTATCAGTGGTCGTTTAGGGGTTAACTCCTTTAAGTGAGATAGCTTTCTGAGAAAACGCATCAAGATTGCACATCATATAGTTACATTTGGCTTCATCTGTATGTTGAAAAAATAAAAATCAAGTGAGCATTGCTCAAAATGAGTTACCTATCATAAAGCTATATCTTCTATTAACCCTATTAAATACCCTAAACTTAGTAGCATCTGACCAGAGCTCCTTGCTCCATCCCTTGGTTCTGCATATTAAAACTTAAGACATTTCAGAAGCCACCATACGCATTGTTGCTAACACATATTTATCCACACATTCATCATTATTCTGCCTTTTTGTGCTGTGACAGCAGGTACACAGTCACCTATTGTCTAGTTGTCATAAATGAGCCTCGGCAACCTGCCTGAAAGTGTAATGCAAATGAAAGGCACCCTTCACCACCCAGTGTCAATCCACTCAAGAGCCCATTACTGGCATTTCAAGGAATTCATTACTGCTTTGGAACTGATGGGTCTGGAGCAGGTTGGCAAAATTGCAGTTAATGGGGCGGACTGGTTTTCCTCTCTTTCTTTTTTTTTTGATTTTTGGCTTACCCCCTTAATGAACTCTGATGTCCACCTCTGATCACTGAAGGATGACAGAAGGGTGATTGAAGGGCAGTCTCCCAGGAAATGAAACCTGTTCACACAGTCCAAGTATGCCAGCCCTACCGCTGCCCAGCTCTGATTTATACCAAGAGACATTCCTTCCTGCTGTAACAATAAAGCTCTTAAACTCCAGACCCCATCTCCCTCACATAACATAGTTTCTTTTCATGGACAGGTAATGTTAAAAATGAGAATATGATTCTGAACATACTTCTGATAATATGGCACATTGTTTTCTTGCGTCCCTTCTAGGTTTACATTTTATGACGTACACGCTACCTCCTGACGATCAGATCAATTATTTAATAGTGTTTATTTTTTATTTTTATAAATACCAAAATACATTAATTGCAGCTAGAAATGATGAAGAGATCTAATACTCAGGGGGTAGACCTATTATTGTATTAGAAGGTGTGTATATACAGATGATATCAGAAGTTTACATACACTACATAAAAAGACACATATTCATGTTTTTCTCACTATCCGACTTGAAATTAGAATAAAGCTTTCCTGTTTTAGGTCAATTAGGATTACCGGAATTATTTATATTTGCCAAATGCCAGAATAATGCCGTGGGAGTGCCCCCCCCTCCTTTCTTCTTATTTTGTCTTAATGCCAGAATAATGAGAGAGAATGTTTAAAGCGAACCTGTCACCCCCTCCAGGCATCTAAATATAACATAGCCACCTTCTGCAGCACTAAGGCTGCATTCTGACAAGGTGTCTATAGTATTTATGCTCCTTGATTCACTGAAATAAAGACTTTTATAAAATCTGTTTCAAACCTGACCCAAGACCGGGAGGCGGGTTTTCAAGTGTTTGTCTCCCTCCTCTGTGGTGTCAGTCATCCCTCTCTGCTCTCTGTGCACCACCTCCGGGGCCATCTCCCTGCATTACAGAGCTTTGTCAGCTCTGCTACAACATAGAGCTGCTGTTATAGGAGACCCCACAGTAGTAAATCTTGCAGGAGGATGAGCAGACAAAGCACTGCCTGCTACATAGCAGCCTTGAGCTGAGCTGTCAGCAGTGCAGCAGAGTTGAGTTTGTGCTTTAGATCAGGGGCTGAGGACGGAGCAATGCTGCTGGGTACAAGAAACTGAAAGTGAAAACTGCTCAGCTCAAGGGCTGCTATGTAGCAGGCAGTATCCACCTGCTAGATTTACTACTGTGGGGTCTCCTATACCAGCAGCTCTATGTTGTAGCAGAGCTGACAAAGCTCTGTAATGCAGGGAGATGGCCCTGGAGGAGGTACACAGAGAGCAGAGAGGGATGACTGACACCACAGAGGAGGGAGACAGACACTTGAAAACCCGCCTCCCGGTCTTGGATCTGGTTTGAAACAGATTTGATAAAAGTCTTTATTTCAGTGAATCAAGGGAGCATAAATGCTATAGACACCTTGTCAGACTGCAGCCTTAGTGCTGCAGAAGGTGGCTATGTTATCTTTAGATGCCTGGAGGGGGTGACAGGTTCGCTTTAAGGCTTTTAATTACTTTCTGCCAAGTCACAAGTTTACATACATTTCATTAGTATTTGGTACCATTGCCCTTAAACTGTATGACTTGGGTCAAATCTTTTGGATATCTTCCACAAGCTTCTCACAATAGTTGGTAGGAATTTAGGCCCATTCCTCCTGACAGAAGTGGTATAACTGAGCCATGTTTATAGGTTGCCTTACTCACACTTGCTTTTTCAGCTTTGCCCATAAATTTTCAATAGGATTAAGGTCAGGGCTTTGTGATGGCCATTCCAAAACATTGACTTTGTTATCCTTAAGTCACTTTGTAACCAGTTTGGCAGTATGATTCTGGTCACTGTCTGTTTGGAAGACCTATTTCCTCCTAAGCTTTAACTTCCAGGCTGATGTCTTGAGATGTTTCTTCAGTATTGCCACACAATCTTCTTTCCTCATGATGTCATCTATTTTCTGAAGTGCACCAGTCCCTCCTGCAGCAAAACTAGCCCACAACATGATGCTGCCACCCCCATGTTTCACAGTTGGGATGGCGTTATTAGGCTTCCAAGTTTCTCCCTTTTTCCTCCAAATGTAACGATGGTCATTATGACCAAACAGTCCAATTTTAGTTTCGTCAGACCACGTCACCAAAAATATAGGTCTTTGTTCCAGTGTGTATTTGCAAAAATTTATCTGGCTTTTTTTATTTTGGAGTAATGGCTTCTTCCTGGCAGAGTATTTTTTTAGCCCATGTTGATACAGTACTTGTTTGATTGTTGATAATGGCACATTCTTACCAGCTTCCACCTTCATCTTCACAAGGTCTTTTGATTTTGTTCTTGGGTTGATATGCACATGTTGGACATAGAGTCTGCCTCCTTCCTGAGTGGTATGATGGCTGGACATTCCCATCTTGTTTGTACTTGCATATAATTGTTTGTACAGATGAACAAGGCATCTTCAGAAAATTGCACCCAAGGATGAAATAGACTTGTGCAAGTCCACAATTCTCTTCCTGATATCTTGGCTGGTTTGTTTTAGACTTTCCCATGATGCTACACAAAGAAGCAGTGTATTTAAAGGGAACCTGTCACCTAATCTATGGCCCCTAAACTATCACTACCTGCCCCTACAGACCCTAACTAGCTCCCTAACCATCCCTGCCTGACCTAATAGGGCTTTATATAAGGTGAATAAAACACTTTATAAACTTACATGATCAGTGCCAGTGGGGCGTTCCTGACAGTAGGGCGGGGTCCCCAGAGCCGCGCTCCCCCCGCCTCGCTCCCTTCCTAACGCCCTAATGGGCGGCATTATCGATTTGAAGAGCGGGGGAGCCCATTGGAATCATCCCGCCCCGCTCTTCATGACGCGGCCGGAGATCGCGTCATTTCCGGGTCCGCGCATGCGTAGTGCGCCGGGTGAAGCCTAAGCCGAGTCCCGGCGTCGCTAGGCAACGATCGGGAGCGTCTTCGGAAGGTGAGTATTTGCGGCCCCCTCCCTCCCAAACCAGCACATATATATGTGTGTGTAATCCACATGTACATATGGATTACACACACATATATACATTCACTTTGATTAGGCACATTTCATATGTGCATCTATATATATATAGATGCACATATGTATAGTTAGATTGT
>JARQOC010000006.1:128690109-129117344 GCA_033576535.1 Allobates femoralis
CACACACGTATGTATACACACACACACACGTAAGTATACACACACATGCACACACACACACGTATGTATACACACACACACACGTAAGTATACACACACATGCACGCACACACACACACGTAAGTATACACACACATGCACACACACACACACGTATGTATACACACACATGCACACACACACACACGTATGTATACACACACATGCACGCACACACACACATACACAAGTATGTATACACACACATGCACACACACACGTAAGTATACACACGCACACACACACGTATGTATACACATGCACACACACACACGTATGTATACACACACACACACACACACACAATCTAACTATACATATGTGCATCTATATATATATAGATGCACATATGAAATGTGCCTAATCAAAGTGAATGTATATATGTGTGTGTAATCCATATATACTTGTGGATTACACACACATATATATGTGCTGGTTTGGGAGGGAGGGGGCCGCAAATACTCACCTTCCGAAGACGCTCCCGATCGTTGCCTAGCGACGCCGGGACTCGGCTTAGGCTTCACCCGGCGCACTACGCATGCGCGGACACGGAAATGACGCGATCTCCGGCCGCGTCATGAAGAGCGGGGCGGGATGATTCCACTGGGCTCCCCCGCTCTTCAAATCGATAATGCCGCCCATTAGGGCGTTAGGAAGGGAGCGAGGCGGGGGGAGCGCGGCTCTGGGGACCCCGCCCTGCAGACAAGAGCCGACAGGAACGCCCCACAGACGGAGAAATTGTAAGTTTATAAAGTGTTTTATTCACCTTATATAAAGCCCTATTAGGTCAGGCAGGGATGGTTAGGGAGCTAGTTAGGGTCTGTAGGGGCAGGTAGTGATAGTTTAGGGGCCATAGATTAGGTGACAGGTTCCCTTTAAGGTGTGCAGTTTCCAAACACATGACATCATATGGGCTTCCCCAAATTGTTTAAAGGCATAGTATTTTTAATTTATGTAAACTTCTGACTCTGCAGAAAGTAATAAAAATGCTCTAAAACATTCTCTCTCGCTCGCTCTCATTTTTCTGGTATTTGGCAAATATAAGTACCGTATATACTCGTGTATAAGCCGAGTTTTTCAGCACAAAAAATGTGCTGAAAAGTCCCCCCCTCGGCTTATACACTAGTCATACAGTATACAGGCGCCCCCCCATCGGTATACAGGGCCCCCTGGCTGCCGCACACCTGTAGAGGAATACATAATTATACTTATCCCTGCCGCTGTCGCCTCCGCCGCTCTGCACCGCGCTCCTCCGGGTCTTCATGCTTCTTTCTTGTTGTGACCGGCGGGCGCAGGCAATGACGTCATTGTCTGTTAATCGGAGAAAGAAGCATGAAGACCCGGAGGAGCGCGGTGCAGAGCGGCGGCGGCGGCAGCGACAGCGGCAGGGATAAGTATAGTGATGTATTCCTTTACAGGTGTGCGGCAGCAAGGGGGGGGGCCTGTATACCACCACTGGGGCCTGTATATACCACTGGGGAGGCTGCTGTATACCACTGGGGCTGCTGTATATACCACTGGGGAGGCTGCTGTATACCACTGGGGCTGCTGTATATACTGGTGGGGCCTGTATATACCACTGGGGAGGCTGCTGTATACTACCACTGGGGAGGCTGCTGTATATACTGCTGCGGCCTGTATATACCACTGGGGAGGCTGCTGTTTACCACTGGGGCTGCTGTATATACCACTGGGGAGGCTGCTGTATACCACTGGGGCTGCTGTATATACTGCTGGGGCCTGTATATACCACTGGGGAGGCTACTGTATGCTACCACTGGGGAGGCTGCTGTATACTACCACTGGGGAGGCCTGTATACCACTAGGGGGGCCTGTATACCACACTGCTGGGGGCTGTATACCTGTGCTGGGGTCCACCCTCGGCTTATACACGAGTCAATAGGTTTTCCCAGGTTTTGGGGGCAAAAGTAGGGGGGGTCGGCTTATACACTGGTCGGCTTATACACGAGTATATACGGTAATTATTGTAATTCTAATTGAGCTAAAACGGAAAGGTTTATTCTGATTTAATGTCAGGTAGTGAGAAAAACATGCATATGTGTCTTGTTATACAGTGTATGTTAATGTCTGGTTTCAACTGTATATTTATGAATTTCCATGACACTATGTATATTATCTATTATAGTATATAATGATATTTAATATATCTAACTGATGTATATATAATACTTTTTCAATGCAATGTATATGTATATATCTACTTATATAATCGGGAGTTGGGAATTCGGGCGTTGTAGCCTAATCCCAGACTCCTTTGCGCGACTGCGAGCAATGACGCGCAGCCGCACTACAGTTAAAAAAAAAAAAAATCATGCTCACCTCTCCCCGAGCCCCGGCCGTCTTCCTGCAAGCTGCCGGTTGTTCCCGGTGGCTCCCGCAGGCTCCCGGTCTCTGCAGAGGTCTTCTTCTGCACTACAGGACCTGCGGTGATGTCACAGTCACGTGACACCAGGTTACTCCATGGTAGCCTGGTGTCACGTGACTGTGACATCACATGGTCCTGTACTGCATACATAGCCGCACTCTCCTTCACCCCTCCACCACAAGCCGCATCTCTCCTCACCCCTCCACCACAGAGCCGCATCTCTCACTCCACCACCATCCACCACCACAGAGCCGCATCTCTCCTCACCCCTCCACCACAGAGCCGCCCCGATACTCTGCTAGCCACAGAGCCGCCCCGATACTCTGCTAGCCACAGAGCCGCCCCGATACTCTGCTAGCCACAGAGCCGCCCCGATACTCTGCTAGACACAGAGCCGCCCCGATACTCTGCTAGACACAGAGCCGCCCCCGATACTCTGCTAGACACAGAGCCGCCCCGATACTCTGCTAGACACAGAGCCGCCCCGATACTCTGCTAGACACAGAGCCGCTCCGATACTCTGCTAGCCACAGAGCCGCCTCAATACTCTGCTAGCCACAGAGCCGCCTCGATACTCTGCTAGCCACAGAGCCGCCTCGATACTCTGCTAGCCACAGAGCCGCCTCGAAGCTCTACTACCCACTGACCCGCCTGTATACTCTGATACCCACTGACCCGCCTGTATACACACAATTCATTTCACCGCGCTCCCGATGCAATTGCATCGGGCCTTTTTACTAGTTTATATATACTGTGAGGTAGCGTACTCCTGGGGGTTCGCTTGACAGCGTAGAATGACACCAATACATGTTTCTAACCATTATGCAGCAGTTTATTAAGCTCAAACTGCTCCTCTCACATACATACAGAATAAATACATTATATTACACTCACATCACATAACATAATACAAATAACGTCACATTACATTCCACGGTACATAAATTATATTGCACATATTCTAACACCCGGTTACCTTACGGTACCGGTACACACACAGAGTACACAGGTCAGTTGGCATCTCACAGGGTTTCGGTTGCTGCCGGTACACCCCTGTTTACGGTTACTGCCCGAATGCCAGGCCCTTCCTTGGCCCAGTGTCCCCTTGGGAGTCCAGTCCCTTCCCACAGGCTGCCAACTGTTCCCAGCCCTCTACACAGCGCTCTGGCTGCTCTGAACCAGGCCCTGACCTGGTTGTAGTCACCGGAGCTCCAGGGCAAGTCAGGCCCCCAAGAACTCC
Source organism: Allobates femoralis (assembly GCA_033576535.1). Lineage (NCBI taxonomy): Eukaryota > Metazoa > Chordata > Amphibia > Anura > Aromobatidae > Allobates > Allobates femoralis. The sequence goes on from JARQOC010000006.1 coordinate 128,693,775, forward strand.
TCGACACGTGTCTCCAGGTCACCAGCCGCTTCCAAGTCTGCCATTACCAGGCCAGACTTCCAGGCAAGCGGCTGCACCAAACACGCCTTCGCGAGCCCCTCCAGGGTCAGCCCCACTTCCCAACTCCCAGTCCTCTACCAACCCCTGTCGTCTGGCCTCACGGCTCCATCCTCCCAGGACTTAGTCTTCTCTCTCCCACAGAGGCTTCTACTCTGCCTCTATTCACACACAGACCTCCTGGTCCCACATCATACACGGCCTTTTTCCTTAAGCCGTCATATGCTTCCATGGCCCTTTTTACATAAGCCAATGCACTCACACACCGACCACATCATACACGGCCCCTTTTCCATAGGCCGTCATGCACTTCCATAGTCCCTCGTGGACTCGTATGGACATCAGCCTTGTCAGGCCCAGACCACTCACACGAGCACAGTCCGGCATGGACTTCAGCCCTCTAGGCCCAGACCAGGTTGTGAGCCACCTGAGCTTCAGGGCAAGTCAAAGCATCCCCCAAGGTCTCTTCACCCTGTCCATGATGCCCAGCTGCTTCCAAGCCCCCCACCAACACAGGCAGAGATCCCGGATGGCAGCCTCACCACCATGGACAGAGTGAGCCCCCTACAAGTTCAGCCAGGACCCCCCTTACACCCAGGTGCTCCACTAACCTCTCAGTCTGGCCACAGGCTCCACACGGCTCAGAGGGGTCGGCGTCTCTGGCATGGAGAGCCAGGCGTCCTGCCTCATCCCCCCCAAAGGGGACGGGACCCCCCTGAAACACGTCCTCTCCTAAGAGGATCATGTTTGGTCTCTCTCTGGACTCTGCAGTCTCTGGTCTGCAGCCTGATCTCATCTGCAGTCTCTGGTATGATCTCCTCTGCAGTCTGATCTGATCTCTCCCACAACTCACACCTGGCTAGCTATTATCTTGCCTGCCACACCCACACTGACACAGCCACCTGAGCTGCTAGGTAATCAGTACACACATTACTCTCAGCCGCTCATTAGGCTCATGAACTTGTCAGGTCTACAGCACTCACTCTCAGCTGCTAACTCCCTCTGTTCCGGGTAGGTTTAACACAGCACATCCACAGTAAAACCAGATACATGGGAACAGAGACATATACCGACCACCCGTGTGATGCACCTGACCATGGGTCGCATCACCACATACCTCCCCCCTCTGTCCAAGCTTGTGGGGGTGTAATGAGGTGAGCAATTCAGATTGTATTATTGAAATGAACACTGAAGTGAGCATTACACAGTCCGATACTGCCCCGTTGTGGACAATTGCTGAAATGACTGCAGAGAGAAAAAAACATTGTTTGCTGATCCCCTCCCCAAGAGCCTTGTGCTGTGGAACAGAAAGGGCGGGAAGTCAGTATAGATACAGAGTTGAGCCAGAGAAGATCTCCCTGTGGATGTCTGTTGAAAGAGGGCTACTTTGCTACACCTTGCCGGAAAAATCACCCCGCAGAAGCCCCTGTGACTGATCCTGGGCCACTGGACTTTGGTGCTGTGTATCTGGCCGCTCTGCAAAACCTTGCCCGCCGAGCACCCAGAGTGCATGTGCAGGGGCCGTGACCGACATAAGGGAGCCATTTGGCTGCTGTGATCTCCCTCCTGCTGCTCTGTGTGCCCTGAGACTGGGAGAGACATTAAAAGAAAAGTTCTGTTACCTGCGGAAGGAGACCGAAGAAGAAGACTGAGGAGATCCCCAGGTCTGCTACGTGGGAGCGACATCTTCTTCTGTGATAAACAGGTACGTGATTTTAGGGAAAGTTAGGGAAAGATACCTTCATTGTTGTGTTTTTTTCTTGCTGCGTACCCGGCAGAAGTGAAGATTCAGAGACTCTAATATATACAAGTGCGCATATAGTTCGGTTGACTGTGATATAAACATGTTTGCCAGTAAAGAAACGTTATTATCGGTTAAACCTGAGTATGGGGATTCTGTTGAGAAAAATCATACACACACACCCGCGGCCTTACCACCGGTCGCTACAGGGGTTGAACACAGTATCATACACAGACCACCCGTGTGATGCATCCGGCCATGGGCTGCATCACCACAATACATATCAGCACGGTAGTTCAGTGGTTAGCAGTTTTGCTGTGCAGCGCTGAGGGTCCAGGGTTGAGATGAGTGAACCTGTTTGGGGCTGGAGTTCAGATGATTTGCTTATCCAAAGTGCAGGAGCGTGCAGCGTTGTGCTCTTGTATACTTTGTGCCCTGTCCAGTATGAGCTGCTTGCAGCATGTGATCGGCTCGCATTGGAGATTGAGTGGCACTGTGGATTACCCACTACCACCTGACTGTCCAGCCCTCATGGGTTAATTCATCTCTCCCCCTCACCTTACAGTGGCTGATTTGTTTGTCTGTCACACCCCCCCTTATTTGCCTAACTACCCCCACCTGTTATATATGCTCTGGGATACAGCCATTTTGCCTTTTCCCCTGCTGTTTGCGTTAAGAGCAGTTTGCCTCTATGTGGCGCCCCTGCGTCCAAGAGGCCACAAGAGGGTACTGCAGCCAGGCAGGTCGGACAACAGTAAACACTACACCCTCACAGCCCACATACCCACGCATAGAAGGGGTTACATCCAGCCCTGAGGTTAGATACTATGAGACCAGAGGGGTGGTGGATGAGGAGTGGGTTGGGCACACCAGAGGTCAGGTGACTGACAGTATATAGAGAGGGGGAGGAGTGAAGGAAGACAGTAGGCTGAAGTAGCTGAGATGAAAAGACAGAAAGAGACACACTGCCTGGAAGAGCATAAGCCGAGGAGTGCAGACCCGTACTGAGCCAGTGTGAGCCAGATGGGGGGGGAAAGCCCATCCGACGCCGAAACCACCAGGAGTGTGAGAGAACAGAGAGGGACGGTGTACCCGTGCCCTAGACAGCAGCTGAAGCTACTGACAGCAGGTGGAGAAGCCCTCTGAGTATACCGAAGGAACATAGAAGGAGCCTGGCAGAGCCTCATGCTAGAGGACTGTTGCAGGCTGGGCTAAAGCAGAGTGTCAGCTCTGAAGGGGACCGACGATTTACCCGGTATCCCCAGATTCACTGACGGGGAGCTTCAGTTTCAGGCTGGAGTTCCTAACCCAAAGGACAGGCAGCTAAGTGACGCACTAGGACTCACAGAAGCCCGAGTCACTGCCATACTGTCCAGCGTTCACACACACCGTGTAAGACGGAGAGAGTAATAGCCCGGAAAGGACACTAAGAGACTGTGTGAGGGGTCACAAGGAGAGAGGAACCTGGCTGCAGGAGAGAAGGGAACCCGGAAAGGGAGCAGAGAGTAACTGTATGCTAAGAACTTATATATACCTCAGAAATGAGTTCTTTATTCTAATTCAAAACTGTGTCTTATACCCAGTAGTTTTAGAGAAAACCTGGAGATCCCACAAGTAATTTTGCTCCAAAAAACACTTTATTGAGAAACACACAGGTAACAATTAAAAAACCACAAGGTCATGACAACAGGATCACAGAGAAAGGAACGATTAAATAAGACAAGTGGAGGAAGAAACCTAGAGCCAAAACCTCAGCTAAAGATCATCCCGGTTACAAACAGCACAATGGACGTAATGCCACATAACAGAGCAGTTGAAGGAGAAGGAAAGGCGAAAATCATCTGCGGCAGAGGGTGGTGTAAATTACACCTTTTAGCCCTAACCTAACCAGCAGTGCAGCCCATACACAAAAAAAAAAAAAAAAAACCCAGCAACAAGCTCAAAAGTTCAGAGATCAAGGCACTTACCCATCATGGAGACCGGATTAAGGATCTAGCAGGAATCTGGCTCAGAACCCCGACATGTTTCGTGCCATGCAAGGCACTGCATCAGGAGGTGTGTGGGGGAAAGTGTCATTAAAGCGCTTTTTATACAGTGCTGAATAAGACTGCAACTGCTTGCACATGTGTTATGGGGGCGTGATTAGAGCTGCTTCCTGGTGACTAGGCCATACCGACGCCCCCCTGAGAGAGGAAAACCTCTTCAGACGTCATTACCACTCAGGGGGGGCGTGTCTACTGACGGCCGCATCATCAGAGGTTCAGGCCACGCCCCACCATGTGCAAATCGTCACAGCGCCATCTTGGTTGAAGGCATCAGCTGTTAATATCATACAGAGGTGAGGGAAGGGGCTACATAGATAGTTTTAACTGCAAAATAGAAAAAAAGCAGCTATTTATCCCCCAAACAAACTATGTTGCCCATGAATAAAACTACCATGGGAAAACAATTGATCTTTTACCTTCAATACACTCTGTCTATCAGAATTAGCCACCAGATGGCGCTAAAAGCACCAAAGACCAGAATAAATAGAGAAAAAAGACAAAAAAGTCTAATGGAAGCTGATAAGAATATCTATAAAAGAGTAGAAAAATCAAGAGTATACAAATAACACAGTCCAGTAGTATAAAGTGCAAATGCATTTCTTCACTAATAACCAGTATATAATAAATATAAATATAAACATGGCTGTTATAATCTTGATAGTAGATTCTTCCATAAGCTTCATAGACAATTACGTCCCAGGTGCTACAGCACAAAAAAGCGCGAAGGTAATCAGTGTGAACTAAAAAAGAAGAAATAAAGACACAAATTAAAAACTAAACACAAGAGAATGCCTATAAGGAGACCACGATCAGCCCCACAGAGCAGAGGGGAGGAGGGATCAATACTGCACAAAGCAGAAAGATGAAACACATGCGAAAGATACAACAAACGCTTCAATATGAAGTACAAATATATATGGGGACTTTTAGTACCCTACCTATCAGAGAAAGGGGGCGAAGCTTAGACGTTCATTTAAACCCGCTGGTGCAAGGGAGCCAAGCCTGAATATCCATTTGCTTTCGAGTTGGGACAAAGCTCGCATCACATTACCACCCCTAATTCCCATCTTGAGGACATCAATTCCTCTCACTTTAAGTGTTTTTGGATCGCTGTTATGATGGAGTTTGAAATGGCGTGGAATAGTTTTGAGGGTTTTAACATCCTCAATTTCAGCGGAAGCAATGATATCCAGAACATGCTCCCTTGTTCTGCGGCGCAGTTCCCGGGTGGTGAGGCCCACATAGATGCGATTGCATCCGCATGTGGCCTGATAAATTACCGCCCGGGTACTGCAAGAAATGTAATGTCTAATTTGAAACTCTCTGCTGCCGTCGGCCGATAGGAAGGTGGTTGCTCTCACGATGTTACTACAGGACAGACATGACCCACACGGATAACAACCCCACAACAGTTGTCTGTGACCAAACAAAGGGACAGTCTCGCGTACATAATGGCTATGGACAAGGGTGTCTCTGAGACTACAGCCCCGTCTAGCGGTCATTAGTGGTCTCTCAGGGAGGATATCCCTCAGAATTGGATCCGTGCGAAGAACAGACCAATGTTTTGTCAGAATTTTTCTGATATTTTCCCATTCTCCTTCAACTGCTCTGTTATGTGGCATTACCTTATCCATTGTGCTGTTTGTAACCGGGATGATCTTTAGCTGAGGTTTTGGCTCTAGGTTTCTTCCTCCACTTGTCTTATTTAATCGTTCCTTTCTCTGTGATCCTGTTGTCATGACCTTGTGGTTTTTTAATTGTTACCTGTGTGTTTCTCAATAAAGTGTTTTTTGGAGCAAAATTACTTGTGGGATCTCCAGGTTTTCTCTAAAACTACTGGGTATAAGACACAGTTTTGAATTAGAATAAAGAACTCATTTCTGAGGTATATATAGTCTGTAGAGTTCCTAATATGTTAAAAAGATGGGCTTTCTGTGTTTCCCCTGTTTTGTTCTAATTGTATGCTAAGAACTGTATAACAACTGCCAGTAACTTGTAAGCTGACTAAAACAACAAGTAAAGCTTTGGAAACCCTGCATTGCCTCTCTTGCCTGCTTCCATCTGCAGACCATTTCTCCCATACAGGCTTGCACCAGAAGACCACAACCTGCAGAGCCACAGCTCCAGCTTGTCAGCACCAGCACTGGAGAGAGATCTCGGCAGCCTGCAAAGTAAGTGTGCTCAACCTACACACACAATTGACTTTGACACCCTTACTGCCCCGGGGGATACAGTTCTCCCCACTAGAACTATACCATCTCCGCTGCCATTCCATCACCCCCGGAGGTTCTGCAGCAGCGGCGGCCCCATCACTGGCCGCACCAAGTGGGTGGCGTCACCCGTGACAAATCCCTTGTAAATATCCCCCTTTTATTGTGAGGGCCCAGGGACACGGTCCGGACCAAGCCACCCGTGACATCCCCAGCTACCGACCGGTCCGGTACCGAGTACCCTAGTCCCGCCTGGGGCTCCACATCTCCTCCCATGGTGACCCAGGGCAGAATCGCTGCTGGAACAGATGGGTCCACTGGAGGTGCGGTAAGGGAGAAGATAGTTAGGGAGGGGGCCGCCGGTTTGCTGGGCTTTCAGCGTCCTTGGTGCCCTCTCTGGTGAGGCACAAATGCAGCAGCCTGGCAGGTAGGAATCATTTATAACCTTCCCGCCTGCTGCAGCATTTGAGCCAGGGGATCTTTAGTGAACAGAGCAGGCGCAGACCCTGCGCGCGCTCTGCGGTGGGGAACGGCCACCCACCACATTGTAACCCAGCAGTGACTGCACGCCCATCGTCAGACTGGGTAGCACAGTGCAGCTGGCCAGCAGCGGGTCACCAACAGTGCACCTCATGCTGCAGGAAATTTTTATACACTCACCTCGGCTTCATGAGAGGGATGTAGATCAGGACACAGCAGCTAGATTCACTGCAGTATTCAGGTTTTACACACAGTGCCTGCATTTATCCCCCCACACCCCACCCTGGTTGCACACAGGAGATTTGGATCAGGAGCAGCAGCACTTATTCACACTGTGAGTCTCACACAGACCATCAGCCTGTCCTCCAGGAGGAGGCAGCTCCACTGTACATGATTTATCTATGCAGAGGGCTGTTCAGGTGCTTGTAAGAACTCAGTTGGCGCATTCAATTCCTTTCATATGTAAGCAGGTAGTGATTTTACACATAAATCAGTTGCCCTCCATCCCTCCCCCCCCATCCTCTCAATAATCAGCCACCTCTGTAACTAGATGGAGGCAATATGCTCCCTGGAACAGTAACCCCTGCCCCAGTCATGACTTGTGGAGCAGGTATATCCAATTTAGCTAGGCACACCGATTTTGTAAAGAATTTTTAGAAATAATCTCTTCATGAATTATTTTATTTGGTTACTAAATCAACAAATATTTGATTCCATCAACATCACAATACGTTAACGTTTCGGCATTTTTTTTGCCTTCTTCAGTTATCTTAATCTAATAAAAAACAAAAATATACAAGGTATCAATAATACAGAAAATGGATTCTCCACATCACAAAAATGAATAAAAAATGATACAATCACTTTTGTTGAATAGTGTCAAAATAACATCACAAACGAAGGAGAAAAGAAAAATACACAAAAGTTAATCTCCAAGATGCATGAGAAAAACATGATTGAGGCATACTGATACATATTTCAATATACAGATAGGTTAGGTTAAAAAGGAAAAAGAAAAAGAAAGGAAAAAAGCGGGGAGAAAAAAGAAAAAGGAGAAAAGAAGTGTAAACTAGTGAACTATGAACTATATTACCTAAATAGTAACCACTACACATCCACCATATGCCAAGAACAATTGGAACGGAGGATAATTATCCTATAGCAAAAAAGAGAAGTATAAACCAACATATGGTAAATAATTTGCGGTAAATATCACCATTAAACTTATAAAAACTTATAAAAATTACCGCATCACAGAATGTATATCATACTACATGTTAGCCAGAATTGAACTATGTCATCATTGGGCCAGAATGTACAAACAAAAATAACAAGTCACATGTAGCAAAGGAGCAAAAGCGATATTTACCTTTGTACTATATCTCAAAGTGAACAATGAGTGTTGGCCCCCTGGTGGTTAGTAGTAAATCAATGTCTATATACAAGGAGATAATTAATTACTACTATAAACCCATAACCCATCAGTTATTCCATAAATGAAATAACAACGAAAGAAATGCCAATACAACTAAAACCAATAGAAACCAAATTTAGCAGAAGCCAATGCTTGCTACATATTATTACATACCAATTTTATAGGGTAATGCCCAGCGAACCTATAATATAAAAGGTTCTTCTATTACTATCAAAAGAGATCAAAATCGCCTTAATATCAAAAAACCTCTCAGTGTCTACCTGTGTGTGCAGTCTGAAGTCCTGATAGGTGTGCACGCTATAGTATTAGGTGCGAGTCTAAATAGAGAGAAGGCGGGACTTCGCCAGACTGTCATATCCTCCTGATGAAACGCAAGCGAGTTTGACACGCAAGCTCACGCATGAATGTACCATCGTTCCCATCTAGTGAAATGTCTGCGAGCTGGCACGCAAGCGAGTTTGACACGCAAGCTCGCGCATGCGTCTACTATCGTTCCTCTCTAGTGAAACGTCTGCGAGCTGGCACGCAAGTCGGCGCGTGCGCATTAAGAAAAGAGGAATTAAAGCAAGAAACGGTGATACAGAACATGATATGCAGCGTCAAAAGCTGGAAGAATGACCATATTGCCACCAAATCTTCGTAAAGCTCAATAGTGCATCTGGAACAAAGAAGCAACCATCAGTATTCATGAATATATCATAAGTATTCTTATTTAGTAAGAGAAACTGGATTTTATCTTAAATGATCAGATTTTACCTTAAATGATAACTTATAACAAGAATAATTATCTGTATAATAGACTGTAATCAGAGTAAAAAGGAGAACAAATACTTAATTCTAGAATATAATAAACTGTTATATTATCTATCAAACCTATCCACCATAGTCTATGCATATATACGGAAATCTCAATATATTCAATATATGCTCTCTAATCTAGAGGTATACTATTCATATAAACTAATGTAGGGCAAAACACTTTTGAATATAATCAAATATAAGGAATAATATCAGGTGGTGGGAGGACATAGATAATAAAGAATTTAAAGAAAATATAGGAAATCAATTAGGCATATGTTTCATATTCACGGTTGAGACCATCTGGTTCCAAAGACTGCAGGGTATGGATCCAGTAGGCCTCTCGTTCCTTGAGCTTCTGGATTCTATTACCTCCCCTTCTTATTTGAGGTACACTTTCAATCACTTGAAAGCGCAGCTGCGAAACTTTATGATCATGTTGCACAAAATGATAGGGTACAGGCAATAAAGTATGCCTGCACCTAATGGTAGATTTGTGCTTGCTAATGCGGTCGCGTATATGCTGGGTAGTTTCCCCAACATACACGATACCGCAAGGGCATTTAATGATATAAACAACAAATGTGGAATTGCAAGTAAAGTACCCACGAATAGGAAACCGTTGACCAGTTTTAGGATGTACAAAATATTCTCCTTTAATGATATTATTACACTGATTGCAGTTCAAACAAGGGAATGTTCCTTTCCTTGCTGTAGATAAAGTAGACTGTTGTAATGTCTTGCTTCTAGGTCCAATATCGGCCCTTATTAAATTCTGTCTCAAATTCGGTGCTCTTTTATGACAAAATAAAGGCTGATTCTCAAACTCACAAACAGAAGGATAACTCCGATGTAACAAAGACCAATGCTTCAATATAATACTTCTAATCATTGGATGAAATGGATGGTACATAGAAACAAATGGTATCCTAGAGGAATCTTGTCTTTGTGATCTTCTGACCTCTAATTGCATCGGGTAACCTCTGTCTGTGAATCTAGCAGTCACAGATAGAAATAGCTTATTGCATTATCAAAGCTGCCACCCACGTCACATTAAGAAGTCCCTCCCAGTGTCACAGCATACGAGGATAGACCGCATTGTCTCAGATCCTAATCAGTGTAAAATCAGACATGATGAGATGACCAGTTCATCAGAGATCCACAACGGTTCACAGACATATACACATGTATATGTATTGCTTTTAACATCTTGTCATTCCTTGGATTTCTTGGAACCAATGGACAGACGGCAGCGCACGAATTACCACCTTTCATCTAATGCTTTAACATGTATGGTTTAAGTAATACCAAAGGCTTTCACAATATGTAGAAATTAGGTTTTCCCAATATACAGGATTTTATGTACATTAATAGTTGCAGTTGATTGCATCATGAGTTATTGCACCCTATTGACAGTGAATAAGGGCAATGTAAATACTACTAGGAAATAGAAGGGTTGACCTTCTGGTCTATTTCCTAAATCTCAAGGGCCACTTCTCAGTGATTCTTTCACAGCCCATTCTGAAGCTGTTGACCCTTTTGTAGACAGGCTACACTGTTGTTAACATAGCCCAAGGATGGAATTACTCGGATAGCATATTTTGTCTTGCAGACATGTTAATAGGAGTGTGGGTGATTAAGTGAAATCTGCAGTAAATCGTGACACGTCATTTATGAGACTATGGGAAATAAGACAAGAGAAAGGTTTAGAGTACCATATAAAGCACTCACTGCACCTTTAGTAAACACAGGTATGATGGGTGCCATTTCCTGCCAGTTGTCTAGCTGGCTAATCAAACACCGTCATTCATTGACTATATACATGAATACAGCCCTGTGTAATCCAAGCAGGAATGAATCAGTTTATTGATGTCATGGTGAATTTTCAGCAAGAGAACAAATCTAGATCCTTGATAAACTATAAAATAGAAGTCAGAAATTACTGGCATGAGTGCAAAATATTTCTTATCTTTTTAAAGATTTATTTTGAAGCACATTGCACATGTCAAAATTGACGCGTTTCGGCTGTTACAGCTCAGCCTCTCAAATGTTACAACATAATGAATCACACTGACATATATATATGCAGAGTCAATGATATGCAAAAGGAGTACACATGTGTAAGTAATCATTCCAATTTACATTCTGAGTTTAATTGATTTTAGTGAAGATATTCTAACCCTTTTGACATGTGCAACTTGCTTCAAAATAAATCTTTAAAAAGATACTAAATACTTTGCATTCATGCCAGCAATTTCTGAAGATTGAGCTGGATATGCCATCCCATTACCGAGCACAGCACTAAGGGGAGTGCCAACTGGACTATTCCAAACTGCATAAAATAGGAGTCAGACAAACAAACATTTGGATGAATAAGATTCCACCGGTCCTTAACTGTCTGGAATGCATTGGCCTTTAAGGGAATCTGTCACCTAGCTTATGACCTCAAGGCTATCACTACCTGTTCCTGCAGCTTCTGTGAGGTAGCACAAAACAGGGCACACGGAAGACACACTTGGCAGTGGAATTGATGCAACCAGTCGTGTTCTTAGAGCAACACAATGTCCAGCAGTTTATTAATAAATGTCATAAACCGCTTGTAATGCACAGTTCACACATTAATGGAACAATTCCAGCCTGTTGTCACGCTTGAACTAAGGGGATGTCCAGCAACCATGCGTGACAGTGGCGCACGGACCAACGATGTCCGGTGCGCAACTACAAAAAACAACAGACAAGGAAACAATACAATAGAGGGCGCTGCTCATAGGGAACTGGGTGTAACCTGTGGCCTGATCTCCTTACCATCCGTATACGAGTTCTTTCACCTCTTCACCGAGCAGGAAACCTAAGCCCTCCGCTGGCCCTGATGTTAACCCTCACTAGGGAAGGCCAGCGGGATTACTAGTCCCATCCATTACCATAAAAAGACATGAGGGAAGGGGTAGACAAAGGACAGCAGGACAGCTACTTCACGTCTGCTGATGCTTCACCAGTCAGCAGACGGCTTGACAGCAAGGAGTTCGCCTCAGAGTTCCTTACACCTCAGGAGCTTGGCCAGGAATGTAGTTCAATCTCCAGCAAAGCATGCTGGAACCCTGTGATCCTATAAAGGCAGAGGTAATCATAGAGTGGCTACACCTGGACAAGGCCCAGCTAGCTTGTTGGCAACAGAGACTAACATTAACTCCTCCAGTGCCAAAGGAAAAGGACATGTTTAAAATGAAGTCTCAATTCAGACATGAGACTTAGTTCCAAAGCAGTCACCAGTCTCCTAGGAAAAGGAAGACCATCGTGACACCTGTCCGACAGTATTTGCATAGTCCTTGATAAATGGGACACTTGAGACACTCCCAGCCTCCCTTGTCTTTTGAAATAAGAAAAGGTAAATCGCACCCAGGGATACAGTGGAAAATCTAAGTGGCTCAGTTTGCACTCAGGAATAATAATCCCCTCAAGCTTAATTTTCTGCTGATCAGGGTATAGAGTCAAGCATTAAGTAAATTAATTAATAATATATCTACTATAAAAAAGTTTGTCCTGAAAATAGCGCCACCTATAGGACATTATGTAAAATACAAAAGGCAGTTAAACTGGAATATGAAAAAGCCCATATGTTTGATTGATCAGCCAAAGAAAACAGTGCCACCCATAGGGCATTGTGTAAGTTACAAAAGTCAGCTCAACTGCAATGTGAAGAAGCCCCCCAATTTTAAATTTTTTTTTTGTGCAGATTTTTGCATTTAAATGTACTGATTTTCTGCGTGCAGATTTCTCATTCAAACATCTGTTTTTTCTGTATACAGATTTTCCATCTGAATATTTTGATTTTCTGTATGCAGTTTTTCTATTTAAATATTATTTTTTTTTGTATTCAGATTTTTTATTTGAACATCCTGATTATTTGTATGCAGATTTTTTAGTTAAACATCCCGATTGTTTCCTCTGTAGATTTATCATATTATTTCTCTCTGTTATCTCTGATGTGTCTCTGGCTACGGTCACATTTGGAAGGCACAATCCAGTAACCGCATCCATTACCGGATCCAGTATTGCCCTGTGCCTTCCTTCATACTAATTTTCCACTGGAAAGAGTGTCCCTAAAACGCATGCAGTACCGGATGCACCCTTAATGTGGCATCCGGTACCGGATGCAATAGACCATCCGGTAATGCAGGCATTCATATGTGTCTTGCGTTACTGGATCCGGTTTACATAGACACCCATGTTGTCAAAACCGGATCTGGCTTTGCAACCTGTCCGAAAAACGTTACCTGCATGATTTTTACCGCAAATCGGAAAATCGTATCCGGTAAACGCAAGGCAGTTAAGGCGATCCGGGTTTTGTATTGCTGCCTATGGGTGCGGATCCGTATCCGGTTTTCAGCATTTTAAATTGACAAAACCAGATCCGGATTTGAAAATAAAATCGCAAATGTGGCCCTAGCCTAATTGTTTAAAAAGTACGGATGTTATGCGCTCTGTATCCATGTGTGTTAGGCGGCCGTCACACGGTTCAATTTAATGCACGATATCGCTTAAGCGATCTGCTTTTTGGTCGCCTAAGCGATATCGTTTGTGCATCGCTGCGTGCGATCAAGCGATTTTACAATGTAAAATCGCTTGATCGTTACATCGCAGATATGGGAGCCGGAGCTCATATCAAGCGATAATCGCTTGTTCAATCTGCTTCATCGTGGTGTGTGACACCACGATGAACGATCTCCCAGCGGCAGAGCCTATGCTGGGAGATGGTATCTATGGTAAACGTCGGGTTACTAAGCGCCGCGCGGCGCCTAGTAACCCGATGTGTACCATAGTTACCAGCGATTTCGCTGGTCCACATCGCTGGTGAGTCTGCTGTGTGACAGCTCACCAGTGATGTGAGCGATATTGTTAGCGATAACGCGTGCACGTGATCGCTTACAATATCGCTCTCGATATTGTAGCGTGTGACGGCCGCCTTACTTTCATGTTAGATCTGGTTCTCTGTCCTTATGTTTCAAATCTATTAGTTTGTTAAATCTGTACCATGATTGGCTGCTGCATGTTTTTAAGCTTGTACCTTGATGCATTCTGTTATCACTGACTAAGGGCATAAGCCAGAAACGCGTCGAGATTGCATCTCCGCTATCATGGACTTTTATACAATTTAATATTTTGCATAAATAAAGTAAGACTTTTTATATTGGAGACCCCTCCCACTTTTCTTCATGTTTACTGGCCAAGAGTCACGGCATATATCTCTTATACAAAAGTCCTATCCAGTCTGTAAGTTTGTCCTGAAAATACCGCCACCTATAGTACATAATGTAAAATACAAAAGGCAGTTAAACTGAAGTGTGAAGAAGCCCATATGTTTGATTGATCAGGCAAGTTTGGTTGATCAGTCAAGAAAACATTACCACCCATAGGGCATTGTGTAAGTTACAAAAGGCAGTTCAACTGCAATGTGAAGAAGCCCATAGTTTGGTTGGTCAGTATACAGATGACGTGGAAAGGAAAGCAGCAGCACAACTGACAATTGCACACGTTCCAGAATAACCCGATGACATAGAATCGGGACCTCGTCTAGTATTTAATATTACAATATTTCGTTTGTCTTTTAAAAGTGAATCCGTTCTTCAGAAGAAAACATTAATTTCACCTTTCTATTTCCCACAGTTAATCATTAAACTGTCTAATAATTTTTTATTTCTAACTTTGTATGTTTCAAAATGAAAGCTCCCAGCCCTCCCACACTCACTGTCTGTTCCCTGTTCCTTCTGACATGATCTCACTCACTTCAAAGATTAATAAGTATCTCCACCGTGTGTTCCCAGGGACAGTATGAGAAATTCAGTTCTGCTTAATCGTTCACCATGTTTATATGATACATAGTACATCAGAGTTAATGCCGTCAGAGTAACACTTTCAGGTGCATATTTTCTATTCTACGTATATTCTATGCTCGGCGTCTTTGGACTATTTAGACTCTTACAGAATGTTTAATTCCATTCCTTTCCTGGTTTAGACTTTTTCCACCCAACTTTCTGCTGATAAATGTTTTTCTTGTTTCCAAATTCATAAAACCGGTGTTAACAAAAAGGGAATCCATACTACAACACTTTGATGTGTGACTATGGAAATGTTTGTACATTCAGCTGAAAGAGAACTTGTCAAACTGAGCACTGATATTGCATGAGTAAGGCCAGGTCCACAATACGTTCGGGCATTGCCTTCAAGTGACCGCGCATAACTTCAGCGTTAACGCATTGTAAAGCTTGCGTTAATGCTGCCATAGAGATGCATTGCCAAACGCATCCAAACGCAAGCCAAAATATGTTTGCGTTTGATAGTATGTATTGTTTTTCAACGCAAAGGTTAACGCGGAGTGCAGCATTAACCTGTGCGTTGAAAAAAATGCATATTTTCAACACAAGCACATTTTTGCTTGCATTTGGATGCATTCGCCAATGCAACTCTATGGCAGCATTAACACAAGCAAATGCAAGCGTTACAATGTGTTAACGCTGATGACAAGCGCAGCCACCGGTACAGAAAGTCCGAATGTGGTGTGGACCTGGCCTAAGTCTGGTTTGTAATAGACGTTATAATTCATCCCAAGAGTGTTCCTATTGGAGTAAAAAAAGCAATAGTTACATTTTGAAAAGTTTAGAAATAATTTGGTGTTAAACAAGAAACATGCACATATCTGGTTTTGCCATCATTGTAAAAATGTCTAAAAAAATGTACAAACTATTTCTAGGGTAGCTGTATTTTTAAGTAACTTTTCAGAATAATCTGTGTTGTGTGTGTCAGTCACAAGGGCCAGGTTACTCAGTAGCTGGGCCAAGGTTCAGTTTACGCTGGCAGCTGTTGTCCTAACTGCACATATAAAGGGGTATTAGTAGGGATTGAAGTTTATTCATGATGCAAGTTAAGATGTTCAGCCAGGATGTGGTTGGCACTGCAGAGGATCCCTGGGAGATACGTGGTAGTAAGCAATGCAGGTGATAAACCCTTTCTAACCAGAGCTATCTCTCATGGAGATAACAGTCTGTGTAGTGCAGCAGGAATAAGACAGTAGGAGACTGAATGGTCACTTTACCATTTACCGTGAGGTCCAAACAGGTCTACAGGACGGTTCTGTTCACCAGGCCTTCAATCTGTCTTTCCGGATGGGGTTTTGACTCTTCTGCTGTATGGTAGTGTTGCCTACCATTGCTAGTTCCCCTCCTGAGACAAAAGGCTTCTTGGAGTTTGAAACTTCCAGTACTGTCTACTTCTATCTTCTATGCATTTTTCTCCAGCTGAGCGTGTAGCTCAAATCCTGTGTGAATCCATGCCTGCTGAAGCAGGTCCCTTATCCTGTATGCTACTGAGCTCCTGGGAATTGCACCTACTGATGGGTGTTAAGGCCCCTTTACATGTTTCAACATCGTTCCCGACATCGTTCAAAAGTGATGTCAGGAATGAGGTTGAAATTACATAGTTGTTGCGTTGTTGAGTGTAAACGCACGATTCAACAACAATAATTGCTCAAGTCAGAGTTTACAGGTTTTCCTCCATGCAGGAAAACCTGTCAACTTCAATTTAAGCAACCTGCGGCATCGTTCGGTGTGACACCGCAATAGCGATGTCACAGCCGACTTCACCCATTCACAGCAGTGAGCAGGGATCGTTCGCGGTGTTTGTGAACGATCCCTCCTCACAGCATCGTTGGTGAGTTGGCCACGATATCTAGATGTGTGACACCTCACCAGCGATGTTGCACAGGTGTCCACAACATGAGCGCGCTCCCGAGATCGCATACAACATCGGTGATAAGTTGTACCGTGTAACAGTACCTTTAGGGATACACACAGCTGTTCTAACATTCTGTCACCCGACCATGGAAGTCAGTGTGACCTATGGACTGATACTCTGAGTCCTTTTCCAGCTCTTCCCTGCAGAGAGCTTAACTCTGCCTGCAAGGACAGTCTCCATCTTCACCACACTGCTCTAAACGGAAACTAAACCCTCACTAACGCCTCCTCCTGAACATGGAGTGTGTCACATGCTCAAACCAGAAATTATCACTCCCTTCAGACTAACAGTACAATACAATATGACATGCAGTACCATTCTGTGATGACCAGACTCCACATGTGTATGCATTGGAAATAACACTACTGCATTTTTATCAGTTTCCTTTGCAGGTTCTTTCTCTAAGACCAGAGGCACATTAGCACATGACGCGCATGAGTACAATGCAACAAATTCTCACATTGCACTTGGCACAATATTAGGCAATCAGGCAGCTGAGATCTGCAAGTTTTTCTCAGCCCTAATCAGAATGAGGAAAAATATCTGTAATTGTCAGCGAGTCTTGTAATAACAGAGTGCAGTGCAATATATGCTGAGGCTGGCAATGGAGGAGATGGGGAGATTAATATCTCCCTTCTCTCTGAACCTGTGATCTCATCGCAGGATTGGATCACAGCTGCTTGACATTCGGCTCATCCTCGCAGCAGAGCCTGAGCCAGGCGTCATTAGCATCTTGCATATGATGCTCTCAAATTGGATGCTATACGCTTATCTGACCCTGGCCTAAGTTGCAAGAAAACCAAACCAAAGTACCCTAAAACAAATGCTTTATAATACAAATTTTAAAAAATATGAGACATAACACATAATTCATTAAAATTGTGAAGAAAAGGGAAAAGAAACTTCATTGTACTAGCCCTTCCTAGCCTGCAGAGGCCGGTGCCCTATAACAAAGATGGTGCTCCCGCTCATTAACACTCCCTACTCTCCTCTAGATACCAATGCACCTATTCTGTTAGTGGGTATTGTGATACACACGCAAAAGTCACATATTAGGGTAATCATAAACTGTAGTCAGAGATCTGTCAGTCACCCCTTGGTGCATCTCAATGAATTAAAATATCATCAATATCATCAAAAAGTTAATTTTTTTCAGTAATTTAACACAAAAAGTGAAACACACATATTATATAGAGCCATTTCAAACAGAGTGATCAATTTTAAGTGTTTATTTCTGTAAATGTTGATGATTATGGTTTACAGCCAGTGAAGACCCAAGGGTCATTATCTCAGAAAATTAAAGGAGGGAAGATAAAGGGTTACAAAACATGTGCTGCGGTATTCTATGAGACATCAAAGAGTGAATATAACACCATCTATTGAGTAATGCAGCATATGGTCAAAGGTGACCATGCTAATATTACCCTGATTGGTATCTTTTCAGGCTACATTTAACCTATAATCTCTGGAACACCTATTGAACATTAAGGCTGGCTTCACACCACAGTGTGATCAGGTCCGGGGCTATTCGGTCTAAACCCAATTTGCAAACAGAACTGGAGGGCAAATATGCACTGGTTTGCAGCCAGATTCCTCAATTGCTGCTGCAGCTGCTGAAATTTCAAGATCCTAAGATCCTGTACTGAAATCACAGCAGGGGACAGCTGGTGGTGCTGAAGTTTAGCAGTGCTCGCTGCTAAAGTTCAGCCACCGGTGTCCGGTTCCCTGATCCGATGTTTTTGTCGCACCAGGGCGATTCAGCGCCATAGCGCCGGATTCCCCCAGATCCAGGAGGACCCGGGAGGATCCGATTTGGGCAGATTTTTGCCCCGGACACAAAAACAATCCAAGCAACGTTTTTGTGTCCGGGAGGAAAATCCGAATTCACCCAGATCCTCCCGTACAGATGGAAACTGGATGGCACATAGCTGCCATCCGGTTCCATCTGGCCCCATAGGGCTGTATTATGACAAAATCGGGTTAAGGGCTGTCAGGTTTACACCGGACAGCCCTGGACCTGATCAGGCCGTGGTGTGAAGCCGGCCTAACTGCCCAAAGAGACACTAGCAGGTTCAGTAGAAAGAGTTAAAATCATATTCATTTCAAGATTATATATCTAAAAATGGAATGTATTTAACATCTGGTAATCTGTATTTTCCCTGCAGTGGGTAATAAAAAGTGGATATACAATAGGATAGATCATCATGTTGAGCCATCAACACTCTGTATATAGCAATTTCAGGTAATAACTTTATTTATATTTGATAACGGTTATACATAATTTTTTTGCGGCAATATATCACATATATTGGACTTGGGCATTCTGCGCAGTAAATGTATTATTCGTATCATTCCTTATGTTATTGTGTTGACCATCACACAGGGTCCCAAATTTACTAGCAGTGGTGCCATTGGGTATTACTAGACCTAAACAAATCATTTCTTATTTTATATCACAGAGCGCACCCTGCCTCTGCAATATATACTGACAAAACGTTGCATCACAATACAGCTAGCAGCCGTTTATTGTGCATTAGCCATCTATTGTGTATACTATCAGCAGCTATCTACTGTGTATACAGCCTGCAGCCATCACTGTTGAGTATACAGCCAGCAGCTGTCTATTGTGCATACAGCCAGCAGTTGTCTATTGTGCATACAGCCCGCAGCCATCTATTGTGCAATACACTTGCAGCCATCTATTGTGCAATACGCCCGCAGCCAACTATTGTGCATACAGATGACAGCCGTCTATTGTGCATACAGCCAGCAGCCAATTACTGTGCATACTGTAATGATTTGTTCTCTGATAGTACAGAGGATAGTCAATTGGTATCAGAATTGAGGCAAACAGGCATGTTTTTTCAGTAAAATAAAAGTTCACTGGTTTATTACACCATAAACCACATAACAAACAGTCCATTAAATGTACATCAGCGGAATATTAAATGACCCTCAGTTTGTCCCAATGGTGGATATGCTCACCTGGCATTATCATTATAAACATAGTCCCTTTTAGACACATAGTTACCTTACAGGTGCTATTCCCAACTCCCTTCACTGACTCCTGCCAGTCCATTCAGGAAACTGCTTCTCTGGGATCACCAACACCACTCAGTTTCAGATCTTGGGCAGGACTTTAGCTTCCTAAACACCCCTGTTGTCTCCTCATCACGTGCCTACCAGCATGCTGGCTGTTTTCATGTTTACCATACCAGGTGTGTTCCAGAATAACGGTCGCTTGAAGCACCGAGAACAAACAGTCACAGGTTTTTCCAGAGCCATCCAAGGCTTTGCATGCAATCTCAGGACTTCATGCCTTTCACTGCACCAGCTGGTCCCAAGCAAGATAGGTCCCATGGTCCCTGAACCTCATGCTTTCCAAGGACACATTCTCTTAAGCAACGAGATCTGGCCTCCTAGAAATACGTCTTCCAGGTAAACTCCTGCTTCTCCAATTGCAAAGAGACAGGTAATCCCATTGACACAGAAATTATATCCCCTGAGGCATCCAGTTGTGAGAAATCAGGTTGGCCAGACACACCCTTGTCTTTTGGCTCATCTGCAGTCCTACATTTGTAATGTATTACCTCAATCTGTGAGACTACAAGTCCCAGCATAATGCATTACTTACACTTGCTGAACTACAAGTCTATACATACTCATTTCTTATTTTATATCGCAGAGCACACCCTGCCTCTGCAATGTATATTGACTATTTGCAATGCAGCAAGCCACTGCATCAGAATACAGTCAGCAGCCATCTATTGTGCATACTATCAGCAGCCATCTATTGTGCATACAGCCTGAAGCTGTCACGGTTGAGTATACAGCCAGCAGCTGTCTATTGTGCATACAGTCAGCAGCCGTCTCCATTGTGTATACAGCCTGCAGCCATCTACATTGTATATACAGCCATCAGCTGTCTCTATTTGTGTATTCAGCCTGCAGCTGTCTCTATTGTGTATATAACCTGCAGCAATCTCTATTGTTTATTCTATATTGTTCATACAGGCAGCAGTCTCTGTTGTGTATTCTCTATTGTGTATACAGCCAGCAGCAGCATATATATATATGTTAGGGTGAAGGCGGAGCTGGAATGGAGGCTGGGCGGAGTCTCAGGAGGCCCAAAATTTTGCCAATTAGGGGCCCTGAAATTAATTGTGGCAGGACTTCTTGAAAATTCTGCCTTCATACAGATGTTTTTTTCTGAAGATTTGACAAAAAGGTAAACCTAACTATAAGTTTTTTCTTTGGAGAAGAATACAAGATAACTTCGCTTTAATGGCAGCGTGAAGGGGCTATAAAGCTCTATAGTAGGGAGATATATGGTCTCCATGCACTGTCCTATCAGCACATGGCGCACAGGACACTTGTTTGACCTGTAAAAACCTGTGTGTTGATTTATGTCTATGTGTATACATATATAGTTAATGCACATTTTTTACTATATTATGATGTAGAAACACACCCTTTAGAAGCTGGTCAGCCATTTATTAATTTAATAAAATAGCTGCAGAGGAAGAGGGGCACCAGAGCCGCCGGCTGCACGGCAGGACGATGTAGGAGCGACCGGTGTATGAACCAGGGGTGCCAGAAACAAGGGCAACATGCAGGTAAATCTTGACAAAAGAGGAACGGCACTCACCGGTTCGTTTCTGTGCTTTATTAAGGTACGCTGTTCACACGGTGCAGGGAGGGAGAAGAGGCTAAGATGACAACGGCACCGTTTCGCGCTACATGCGCTTCAACGGGCATGTAGCGTGAAACGGTGCCGTTGTCATCTTAGCCTCTTCTCCCTCCTGCACCGTGTGAACAGCGTACCTTAATAAAGCACAGAAACGAACCGGTGAGTGCCGTTCCTCTTTTGTCAAGATTTATTAATTTAATGCATGGAGCAGGCGCTCTGCCGTCCTCTTCTCTGCTTCATGCGGGTTACACATCTTACATCACCTATACACAGTCTCCTCTGTTGCACCTCTGTGCATGTGTACTTCTCTTTGCCCTGCTGAGGCAGAGCAAAGTACTGCAATGTGCAGGTATGGGGAGAAGTCAAAGAACACCTGCATAGTGTGCATGAAATTTACCCACTCTTGCGCATTTCAGCACTTTATTTGCCCTCATCAGGGCAGAGCAAAGTGTGCATGTGCAGGAGACTGTGTGTGGGTGACTTAGGGACACATCACCCACTAAAAGCAGGGGAAGATGGCAGTCACTAGGAGAAAGGACGCACCAGACCAAGACCAGCAGCACCCACTGAACGCACCGCCCCTCAGGTAAGTATAATAAAAGCTATTTATTATGCTATACAGTTCAGCCTGGGGACTTATATACAGTATTTCAGAATGCTGTATATGGGGCCTCATCGGAGGAGGCCACAGCTTATATATAAAAAAAACTGGTGACAGGTTCACTTTATTAACATGTTTGTCCTAAATCTATATTATGTGTCTCATTTGTAGATGGTAGATGATTTGATATGAATGATTGTTCTTCCACTTGAATCTTCCTATAGTTTGAAGAGTGAATAATTGGTGTCATACTGCATCTCTAAAACATGAAAATATTGCCAGTTTAAAGGAAAACAGGTGTTGAAATCACTGGCTCAGTAATTTTCATAGTACCACCTGTGCAAAAGCAGGACCATCCCCAGCACCAGCACACGTTCAGCCCTTTAGGAAGGCCCCTGGTAAAACATAGTTAACTTTTCTAATTGGCAATAATAGTTCACACGCCTTTTAATTAAATACACGCTTTACATACCTAAAAGCAAGGAAGAACATAACAGTAGATTGTGTTTCTACAAGCTTTCAGCCTTTTTTTTTTCTGTCTGTGATAAAGCAGATAGTACAGAAGAATGGACATTGCTTGTTAGGTTGGCAGATTATAGCAATACTAAACTCAAGGGGTTGTCTAGCATTAGAAGGAATGTCAGCTTTTTTCCTCACAGTGCCACACCCGTCCATAGATTGTGGCTGTTATCATGATCAGGGCTGGACTGGGACCAAAAAGCAGCCGTGGCAACAAACCACACCAGCCCACATAATATAACACCTCAGCCCCGTTCAGTGAATTTTAATTTTACGTTGTCATGGCCCTCATCACTTTCTTAAAGGAGTTATTGGAAGAACCACATGTGAATGGTGCAGCAGAGGGAATAATCAACCACAGCTACATTTACATGTTACTCTTTAAAGCTGCGGTTTCTCAGGATTGTGGGTCCCAGCGGTCAGATCCACAGCGAAGAGGAAAATCATCACCTATACAGAAGAGAAATATAAGTCAAATGGTCACAGCACCTGGGGGACAAAAGCTGGACTATCCACTCCTCCAGCCAGCTTCCTGGACGCAGGTCCAACTCGGAGAGTCCGATCCGAGCTATAAATGCGTACTCACATGAGAAAGGACAGCGCCACAGACATAGATGGTGCAAATAAATTTCTGGTCTTTTTATTCCAGGGTCACAGAAAGCGACGTTTCGATCACTAGCGTGATCTTTATCAATGCTGAAAATGCTGAAACTCCCAAAGTCCAATACCGCCTCTCAGATAACAGGACAGGAGAAGTGGTACTGTGCAGTGTGTATACACAGAATAATACAGATACTGAGGATTACACCCAGTATACAGGACAAGAGAAGTGGTACTGTGCAGTGTATATACACAGAATAATACAGATACTGAGGATTACACCCAGGGAGAAAACAGGGGGAGCCAGCACAGCCAAAAATTGTTGAAAAAATAAATGTGTAAGTACACCTGTCACTACCATACTGCATACAAATAAAGACATTTTGCAAAAGATTACCGAAATAATCTTTTGAGCCACTCTTCCACGTCAAGGAATGTCTCAGATAGAGTGGTCCTACTCTACATATTTTTACATTTTTGATGAGTCCGTAGACAGCATAATATAATATAAAGAGGACTATATAAAGCTAACACTCACCTATACATGTCAGACAATGCTTCCCATGGTGCCAGGTGGGTCAGTGAATGAAGAGCAACTGAGGACCCCACACTTGCGGTCTCCACCACAAGTGTTTGGGCTATTTCACAATTAACCCTCACCGACCCAACCAGCTCTCAAGGATAAAAGCAAGTCAAGTTCAGGTGAGTGTAGCTGCAATAAACTAGCCAGAGGGCAGGAAGAGGTAACTGTGAGTGAACAGTTACTAAAAATAATGGAGTCAATGCAGATGGTAAACAGACAATATTTGGCGTGCACGGCAAGTGGTGGTCAGCCACTAAACCATACCAGAGAGAAAACAGGGGGAGCCAGCACAGCCAAAAATTGCTGAAAAAAAAAATGTGTAAGTACACCTGTCACTACCATACTGCATACAAATAAAGACATTTCGCAAAAGATTACCGAAATATTCTTTTGGGCCACTCTTCCACGTCAAGGAATGTCTCACCTGAACTTAAATTGCTTTTACCCATAGGAGCTGGTTGGGTCGGTGAGGGTTAACTGTGAAATAGCCCAAACACTTGTGGTGGAGGCCACAGGTGTGGGGGCCTCAGTTGCTCTTCATTCACTGACCCACCTGGCACCTTGGGAAGCATTGTCTGACATGTATAGGTGAGTGTTAGCTTTATATGGTCCTCTTTATATTATATTATGCTGTCTATGGACTCATCAAAAATTTTAAAATATGTAGAGTAGGACCACTCTATCTGAGACATTCCTTGACACTTAAGAGTGGGTCAAAAGATTATTTCGGTAATCTTTTGCAAAATGTCTCTATTTGTATGCAGTATGGTAGTGACAGGTATACTTACACATTTATTTTTCAGCAATCTTTGGCTGTGATGGCTGTGTGGCCAAAATCGAACGTTTTGGCCACAATGCAAAACGATATGTTTTGCGTAAAAGCATCACAGCTCATCACCCTCAAAACACCATCCCCACAGTCAAACATGGTGGAGACAGCATCATGGATTGGGCCTGCTTTTCTTCAGCAGGGACAGGGAAGATGGCTAAAATTGATGGGAAAATTGATGGAGCCAAATACAGGACCATTCTGGAAGAAAACATGTTGGAGTCTGCAAAAGACCTGAGACTCAGATGGAGATTTATCTTCCAACAAGACAATGATCCCAAACATAGAGCAAAATCTACAATGGAATGGTTCAAAAATAAACATATCCAGGTGTTAGAATGGCCAAGTCACAGTCCAGACCTGAATCCAATCGAGAATCTGTGGAAAGAGCTGAAAACTGCTGTTCACAAACGCTCTCCATCCAACCTCACTGAGCTCGAGCTGTTTTGCAAGGAAAAATGGGCAAGAATTTCAGTCTCTCAATGTGCAAAACTGATAGAGACATGCATGAAGTGACTTGCAGCTGTAATCGTAACAAAAGGTGGCGCTACAAAGCATTAACTCAAGGAGGCCGAATAATATTTCACGCCCCACTTTTCAGTTTTTTATTTGTTAAAAAAGTCTAAAATATCCAATAAATTTCGTTCCAGTTCACGATTGTGGCCCACTTGTTGTTGATTCTTCACAAAAAAAATTAGAATTTATATCTTTATGTTTGAAGCCTGAAATGTGGCAAAAGGTTGAAAAGTTTAAGGGGGCCAAATACTTTCACAAGCAGAAAGAAAAAGAAAAGGGCGCATGTGTAGACACAGGGCTATTTGTATAAATAAAAAGTGCCAATGCACTCACCTATAATGGTCGTGTATGTCTTCACAACCAAGATTAAACGTGTGGGTGATGGGGCTCCGGGTCGCCTCTCTCTACTAGTGCTGCCGTCCTGTCGATGTTTGCGTTCACAACTCCGTGCTCCCCGAAAATTCACATGATCCTGCCGGACCGGATACCGCATCACCGCGGGTCCTCAGTTGTTTATCCCGGTAGCTAGGTAACCGCAGGTCCTCAACCCTCCAGATATGCCAGGCTGCTCCTGCCACTTTGACTCCGTAGAGAGATATCTCACATAAAAACAATAGTACAGCGGTCTCAGGGAGCGCCAAAGGAATACTGGACAAATTAGTGAATAAGAACCGAGTTTTATTCTTCCTCCAATACCACTGCCACAACGCGTTTCGATGGTCTAAGCTGTCTTCATCAGGTGAGGTCCCCACCTGATGAAGACGGCTTAGACCGTTGAAACGCGTTGTGGCAGTGGTATTGGAGGAAGTATAAAGGTTGGTTCTGATTAACTCATTTGTCCAGTATTCCTTTGGCGCTGCTTGAGACCACTGTACTATTGTTTTTATGTGAAATACTTTCACAAGGCACTGTATACAGCATAATAACATTTCTGAGGATTACACCCAGTATACAGGACAGGAGAAGTGGTATTGTGCAGTGTATATATACAGAATAATACAGATCCTGAGGATTACACTAAGTTTACAGGACAGGAAAAGTGGTACTGTGCAGTGTATATATACAGAATAATACAGATCCTGAGGATTACACTAAGTATACAGGACAGGAAAAGTGGTACTGTGCAGTGTATATATACAGAATAATACAGATACTGAGCATTACACTCAGTATACAGAACAGAAGTGGTACTGTACAGTGTATATACACAGAATAATACAGATACTGAGGATTACACCCTGTATACAGGACAGGAGAAGTGGTACTGTGCAGGGTATATATACAGAATAATAGACACTGAGGATTACATCCAGTATACAGGACAGGAGAAGTGGTATTGTGCAGTATATATATACAGAATAATACAGATCCTGAGGATTACACTAAGTATACAGGACAGGAAAAGTGGTACTGTGCAGTGTATATATATAGGATAATACAGATACTGAGCATTACACTCAGTATACAGAACAGAAGTGGTACTGTACAGTGTATATACACAGAATAATACAGATACTGAGGATTACACCCAGTATACAGGACAGGAGAAATGGTACTGTGTAGTGTATATTCACAGGACAATACAGATACTGAGGATTACACCAAGTATACAAGACAGAAGTGGTATGGTGCATTGTATATATACAGAATAATACAGATACTGAGGATTACACCCAGCATTTAAGACAGGAGAAGTGGTACTGTGCAGTGTATGTATACAGAATAATATACCGTAGATACTAAGAATTACACCCAGTATGCAGGACAGAAATGGTACTGTGCAATGTGTATATAGAATAGTATACAGTGTGGACTCCCTACTATAAATTATAAACCAGTATATACACAGTCACAGCTCCATGCTAAATACTATATACACAGCTCCACAGTACATATTAAAACATAGTTACTTGCTAGTAGCATATATTATATTTTGACGCTGTGTATACTGGGTGCAATTTTCCATATATGTACCTATTGATGTATGGGTTGATATATGTATTTATATATTAGATAGTATATACAGGGCTGAGGTATATACATTTGATAGTATATATGGGCTGAGGGTAAGGTATATACATTATATAGAATATATGGGGCTCAGGTTTGTACATTGGATAGGCTATATGGGGATGAAGAATATGTATTAGAAAGGATATACTCGAGCTGAGGTGTATTCTACTGTATATACCTCAGCCCCAGCATGTCCTATCTAATGTATATACCTTGGCACCATATATTCTATCTAATGTACATTCCTCAGCCCAAGTATGTCCTGTCTAATGTATACAATGTGACTGAGGTTTATACAGTACATTAGAAAGGATATTTTGAGGCTGATGATATAAATATGTAATGTATATACCTCAGCCCCAGTGCATACCTTACACAGGACACTTGTGGAAGGTGGTGAGGAGACTCTACGCTCTAACCATGAAACTGTAGGCCATGAGATCTAGAGGAGCTGTGGCCAACTCCCAACACATCCTCCGAGAAGATAGCCATACTAGGGTCAGGTGACATGGCCGGTCGCCTGACAGGTCCCTGACTGCTGGATTGGGGCACTGTGTGCGGAGACGCGAGCAGGAGTGAGGCAGACAGGCAGCGCTGAGAGTGGAAGCAAGCCGAGAGGAACGGAACATAAAGGGGGTGTCTTAGACGAGTTATCCTGGTTGTTGATGACTATCTGGACTGAGAATGTACAAGGAAAGTACCCTGTAACACCGCTAAGTGAGACGTTAAGCAAACCGGGTTTAGAACTCAGAACTGTGTGTGAGACTATTAATTTTTCCGCCTGCGGAGCGGTAGACTGATAAGACGCGAAGGCAGCAGAAGTCCTGCCAGAGAATCGTTACAATTCTCCTTTCCCGCTGAGAACAACCCTGCTGGCCCTCCATCATCTGAACATCACTCTGCTTGCCCTGGGGAACCGCTCTACCCGTAGGGAGCGAAACCACCAAAGCTGCACTTTCCATCATCCCTAGAGGTCCCGCACTGCAGCGTCGGCCACTAATAGCCGAATACCACGGGTGTCATCACAACAACTATCGCCAAAACCTGTTTCCCCTTCTAATGTTTATTGACACCGCCAGGCCCGCGGAGCTGGGTTTCTACCCCCGTTTACCCCCCTTCAAAAGCAGAACCTTTAGCTCGAACTCCGAGTACTCAACATCCCTGGGGAGGGCGTGTCAACCTGGTGTCAAGAAGAGGATGAACAGGTACGGTATCACCGGGTCCCGTGCTCCTTTAAGACTGTATTGAAAGACCATACTTTTGAGGCCAGATTAATGGTGGCTGTGAAAGATTGAGACCATGTGCTGGCTGGGAGGCGTGCCACAGTCCCCCATTGTGGGTCGGGCCAGCACAGAGCGGGAAAAATGGCCTACACCCCCTTTGTCCTCTGAGAGATGGAAAGATTACCCAAGAGCCTGGATTGCTCCACCCCGAGGTGTGGCCGACAGCAAAAGCGAAAAGGAACCACCCACAAGAGGAGGGGGCAGAGAAACATTCTTGTGCTAGCTGGAGAGCAGGGTGTGGCGTGTGGGACGCAGAGGAGAACCAGGTTTCATGGAGAAAGAGGGTCCAGAGAACATGGAGTGTGAGGTGGCAGTGGAAGACTCCCTCAGCCAACCAGAGAATGACCTGAACCGGCTGCCTGCTATAGACCCGGACTTCCTTAAGAGCGAGATGTGGGAGCTGAGTCACCAACTCCTGTGGACCCTGGTGGCCACGGTAGGGAGGTGGAGGTCTGAGGATATACATGAAATAAGTATAACCCCAGCCTCAGTACATCCTATCTAATGTACTTAATGTACTGTGTAAATCGAGGAGTTGACTTGAGAAATATGCATGATGCAGTGCAGTGGGCCAGGGGCCCCAACTTCTTCACTCACCAAACCTGTGCGATGCAGGCAAGCAGCGGCTGCCATGCCCATGTCCAGCCAGTAGTCAAAGAGCTGGTGTACAGAGGAAAACATAAGCAAGTACATACATGTGTGCGCATGGACCGCATCACCGTGGCTGCGCTTTTGCAATCGTGCCTGCACATCATTAGAAAATGTTAAAGTGCTAGCAGCATTAATAAATCCAGGGCAAGTTGCTTATTATGCAGCTCAATGCTGTGGCTCTCTGACTCCCCGCTGTGCTCGGAGGTGGCGGCCGCAAAATGATTTAAGTCAGCCTGCAGCCAGAGGAGCGGGCATGGCAGATCCCGCCCACATCACCATCACAGGCCCACCGGAAAAATACCAGCTAGTCTCACCTGACAGTCAGGGCCTGATCGTGACCTATGTCACAATAACTTTAATTAATTTTATTGGGATTCTATGATTTACCTAAACAAAGTAGCAAGTATTTGTGAAGTGTAAAGGGAATAATACATAGTTTTTGAATATTTTAAAAATAGAAATATGAAAATTGTGATGTGCATCTGTATTAAGCCAATACTTTGTAAGACCACCTTTCACTGCAATTACTGCTGCAAGTCTTTGGGGTATGTGTCTACCAGCTTTGCACATTTAGAGGCTGAAATCTTTGCCCATTTTTCTCTGCAAAATTGGATGGAGACATGTTGTGATCAGCAGTTTTCATGTCTTGGCACAGATTCTCAATGGGATTTAGGTCTGGACTATGTCTGAGCCATTCATACACATGAATATTCTTTTATCTAAACCATTTCATTTTAGCTCTGGCAGTATATTTAGGGTCATTGTCCTGCAGGATGGTGAAGCTATGTTCTAGTTTTAAAGGGACACTGTCAGGTCATCTTTTAGTATGATACTAATTTTTCCCTTGAATAGTGCCTGGGCAGACCATTTAAAAACATTATTGTACCATTTGTAGTTTCCACGCTATCAGCATCTTCAGACCCTGAAGGGAGCTCCTGGTTTAATCCTCTCCATTATAAGCAAACAGGAATAGTCCAGCTGCTGTATAAACTGTCATGCAATAATGCACTCTCTCAGCAGCTCCTTCCTCCCTCCTCCCTTTGCTCTCAGACAGTGCAATGTCAGGTTTCAGTAGCTTCTGTTCTGATGAAGACAAGGAGGGAGAGAGCTATGCCGAACTGACTTATTTAGATACCATCTGTTTCTGTAAGCAGGCATCCTGCTGTGACAGTTTCTGTGTTGTATTTCACCTCTTTCTTGGCTGCAGACACAGATCGGAGAATACATTCCTCCCCAGTGATCTCCTATGCAGTGATGTGGTGTGAGTATGTGACATGCATATTCAGGCATGGGGAGTGGACAGCAGAGAATTAAGTGGATTATTCACTGTGAGTGACAGATGGAATGAATCTCTTTATTTGAAGATAGGAGGGAAATATTAATAAAATAATTAAATCAATAGAGATAGTTTAGAGTGAGGAATTAGAAAAGGATAGCAGTTACATATGGATTTTTGACCTGACAGATTTCCTTTAAGTCTTTTTTAGCCTCTAACAGGTTTTTCTCCAGAAATGCCCTGTATTTAGCTCCATCCATCTTCACACCAACTCTTGACTCTTAATGCCTACTGCTGCTTATTCGCATCATACCCTGTTTAATTATTTTGTACTAGCTGTGAGCCCGATGCAAATGCATCGGGATTCTAGAACGTGCATTAATTTGATTATAGTAGATAGCAATTTTTTATTTTATTATTTATTTTGTTTTGTTTTTTTACTATTTTTATTATTATTAAATTTATTTATTATTTGTTATTTTAAGTAAATTTATTTGTATTAAAATTATTGTATTTTTTTAAAAACCGCATCTGCGGCGCGGTTGCGGTAATCCCCATAGAAAGTATAGGGGACTTGCGGCAGGTGCGGCAAAACCGCACTTGCCGCACCTGCCGCAAGTCCCCCTATACTTTCTATGGGGTTTACCGCAACCGCGCCGCAACTTGCACTTGCGGCGCGGTTGCGGTAATCCTTATGGGGATTACCGCAACCGCGCCACAAGTGCTCGCACTCAGCCAGCGACTCGCAATGCGGCGCGGTTGCGGTAATCCTTATGGGGATTACCGCAACCGCGCCGCAAGTGCTCGCACTCAGCCAGCGACTCGCAATGCAGCGCGGTTGCGGTAATCCTTATGGGGATTACCGCAACCGCGCCGCAAGTGCTCGCACTCAGCCAGCGACTCGCTGCCGCACCTGCCGCAAGTCCCCCTATACTTTGTATGGGGATTACCGCAAGCGCGGCGCGGCTCAGGCAGCGACTCGCAATGGCCTCGCGGCCATTGCTCGCGCTACCTGACCGGTAAATCGTTAACTTTGAGGCCGAGCCTCTGGTTCGATTTTCGGCCAGCGACTCGCAATGGCCGCTTCGCGGCCATTGCTCGTACTCAGCCTGCGCGAGCAATGGCCTCGCGGCCATTGCTCGCGCAGGCCAGCGACTCGCATTGGCTGCTACGCGGCCAATACTTCGCCGTGGTGACGTCACAGTGTGACATATCCACGGTCTACTCGGGGTCCGACACGGAAGTGCCTACGGCAATTATTTAGTAGATACTGTACATATGTGTATATTTGTATGCATTTTAATTCAGTCAATAGGGTGTTAACAGCATGATGCTGCCACCCCATGTTTGACAGTTGGGATAGGTTTTCAGGGTCATGTGCAGTGTTAGTTTCATGCCACACATAGCATAAAAGGTTTGCACTAAAAATTGTACTTTGGGGTCATTACATCCAAACTGAACCTTACCACATTTTTTTTAAATTATTCATTTATACCTTTAAACTCACTAATTAAAAATTAAATGTAGATATTTTTATAGGTTATGACATATATCTGTAAAAAGGTTTTCAACTTTTAATGTGTTTTTGGTGTGCCCATAGAGCATTACTCCAGTGAGTAATGGATCATATGGCTTTTTTTTGTTATTTCCAGCTTAATTTTGTTGTTTAAGAACTTCTGATTGTTTTGTAATTTAGGAATTAGTTAGACTTAACATTACTATAACTTCTTCAGACTTTACCTAACAGCAAGTTTGAATATTTTCTTCATTATTACATTTCTACTAAATAACGGCAGGTCGTAACACCCATAAGAAAACAGATACAAATGTTTATTCTGTGATCTAACATAATTTTGCTGCTCAACACCCTTTGGTGAAATTTAGGTTTGGGACATGCTATTTGCCATCATTACATTGTTTATGGTTTTTGAATTAGCTTAATCCTTAATTTAGTGTTACAGATTGCTGTTATGGGTGTTACCGTTCACACATCAAAACACCTGTAATACAAAAGTGCCCGCTACCTACCTACGCAACCTGTGATCCTCTCAAGATCTCTTCCTCTACTCCCCCCTTATCTCTTCTTCCCACAACCGTATACAAGATTTCTCCCGTGCATCCCCATATTCTAGAACTCTCTGCCTCAACACCTCAGACTCTCACCTACCGTGGAAACCTTCAAAAGAAACCTGAAGACTCACCTCTTCCAACAAGCCTACAACCTGCAGTGATCCTCAGTCCACCAACAGCTGTGTGACCAGCTCTACCCTCTCCTAGTGTATCCTCACCCATCCCTTGTAGACTGTGAGCCCTCATGGGCAGGTTCTTCTCTCCTCATGTGCCTATGAGTGCCTTGTATTGCTCATAATTATTGTACATGTCGATGTATGCCCCTTTTCACATGTAATGCGCCGTGGAATAAATGGCGCTATAATAATGAATAATAATAATGCTACTACTACTAATAATATGTTTAAAACCATTTTACATCTCTACGTAGTATTTTTATGGATGTTTTTATTTATCCCAAACACCATTGTTTCAGAAGTGGTATTTCATTATATTTATAGCAAAATGGTTTGCGGACTTAAAAAAACAGCAACATCTATAATAACATGGATAACCATATATTTCCACTCTTAAATATATAAAAAAAAAACATTTTAAAGGTCTATTAGTGGCTTAAACATGTCTAAAATAGAAGAGTAAGTTGCCAGTGAAATTCCTAGAAAGGTTGCCGCTTGTAAAGGTACCTTAACAGGTACCTGATAATGAACTCATCTCTGTTGACACTAGCACAGCTCTACTACAATAGATGCCTTATAATGAACATTTGTCCTTCTACATGTGCATGCTGAATTTTCCTCCTACCTCTCATCTAACGCGCTCTTTGACAATCTACAATCTGGCTTCCATCTGTGGAAATGAGGTTCTAAGGATCCCAGCTCTTTGCTTATCCCTTGCCAAATTAACTTAATCAAGTTGCATGTGTGAAGTTATGATATCAGACAGAGTAGGATATATGACCTCTCTTGATTAGAGAAGGCGCTGAAATTACGTTTATTATTAACATCAGCTTTTTAGGCAACACAAAGGAGGGAGGTAAAAAGAGGTTGCCTCCACAGGATTCAGCCAATCAGAGCAATGTCCAATGTCCAAACATAGAAAAGGGGCCCTAATTACTTCATGTAACATCCTCTTTACATTCAAAAACGTTCTTCGAAAGAGATATAACTGGTTCTGGCTGTTTTTCTCAGGATGCAAAGCAATACACATATCACAATATATACCGTATATACTCGCGTATAAGCCAAGTTTTTCAGCCCAAAAATTGGGCTGAAAAGTCCCCCCTCAGCTTATACGCGAGTCACTGTATACTGTATACACTGTATACAGTATACTGGCCGCCCCCCCCCCCATATCAGTATACAGGGCCCCCCTTCCTTGTGCAGCAATCCTGTAAAGGAATACATTAGTATACTTATCCCTGCCGCTGTCCCGCTGCCGCTGTCCCGCTGTTCTATGTCTATGCATCCAGCATATCCCACTGTCCTAGTCCTTTCTGATTCAAGTGCCATTCGTGAACAGAGGCTCAGCTGCTCAATTGCCTCTGGTCTTTGCTGCTAAGCCTAGTTAATATCCACCTTAATAGCTCAACCATAACACAGTATTTGTCCAATTAGTTTTGATGTCACATTTTTGATAATTAGAAAAAAGAATCATAGCAAGAATACATTAGTGTTAGGCCCCATTCACAAAGTGCTTGTTTTGCTGCGTATGTTTAAGCACAAGCTCATCACAAACCAGGAGGGGTGATTAAGCATATAAGTGGAGCACTTGTTTCTATTAGACCTTTCCTCTGAGTGTGCCACCCCTGTTTTGATTGTTCCATTCCTGGCTTTTTTGAGCTTGTGCGTAAAAATACGCAGCAAAAAAAGCAGTGTGTGAATGGGGCCTAAAGCTGGGTTTTCACATGGTCTTTGATAGGCTGTAATGTGCAAAATGGCCTGCAATTTGCCACTTTTGCAATAAACCCTAGTGAAACCCATAAAAATTATAGACTGTGGAACCATTGCAAGCACAGGTGCAGCACATCATTTTTGTAAGTTTCACTAAGGCTCTTTTGGTAATGGTGGCAAATCATAGGCTAATTACCATTTTGTTTGACCATGTCACAGTCTACTGCTCCTCAAACAACATGTGAACATTTAACCTTATGTGACCTTGATATGACACTAAAGTCCCACAGCTTATACTGACAATGGCTAGGGTCACACATGCCAATCAGTTTTTTCCACTGGTTTCAATAACAAATCCATTTTTTTGGGCTGTTTTTTTATCCTCCTGTGCTGCTAAGCATTTTTTGGACTTTGCCATTTTTTAGTGCACCAAAAAAACGGATCCGTTTCCCATAGGGCCCCATGTTAAATGCATCCGTTTTTTTTTTACTGTACCCAAAAACATTGCTTGCAGCATTTTTTGGGTCCAGTAAAAAAAACAAATAGCTTTTGTTAACAATGCAGTCACACTTGATCCCAGGATCCGTTTTTACCATCAGTTTTTGGACTTAGAAAAAGAAACTTAAAAAGCTGATGCCGATAACGGATCCATATGTGGTTGTGTGACCCTAGCCTATACTAGATCTGTTTTCAGAAGCATTACCGTATATATGGCTGAAGTGCCTACAGCATTGTAGTTTGGCTTGGTATTTCTTTTTCATGCACATTGCACCTAGGTGCACATCCGGCTGGATCTTCAAAATCTACAGAACTTATCTTTACATCTCCAAGATACAGCTTGTTGTACTTAACTATGAAATTAAAAAAAATCTCAATTTTTGACTGTGTCCATAACATGTAGCCTATTTCCAAAATATACCCCACAAATATTTTACAACTTTCATGTTTAGAATAACTAAGATAAAGTTCCAATACAAAGTATCCATTTTCAATAATGATAGGACAGTGGAGAGGAATTTCTGCAATCTATATATTTAAGTGTCTATTACAATGTACATGGAGGAGTTGGCATTAAAAAGATGGAGGTGATTCGGAGACACATTGTGATGCTAACAGATTTTTGCCAAAATGTGCTGGGCCATTGGTCCAGAAGATTCAATAAGTACATTAGTTATGTCACACTCTGCTAGGTGACAGATAGTGGGAGCATCCGCTTGGGCTCCTTGTGTTGGTGTTTATCATGACAGCAGCAAGCAGTCCACGTGAAGCAGCTTTTGTCATTGGTTATGATGTGAGGATAGGAAGTCAATAAGACTAAGTAAAAAGCTTCATGCTGGCAAGACACGCTGAC
This sequence comes from Allobates femoralis, assembly GCA_033576535.1. Lineage (NCBI taxonomy): Eukaryota > Metazoa > Chordata > Amphibia > Anura > Aromobatidae > Allobates > Allobates femoralis. Next base: position 128,729,200 of record JARQOC010000006.1, read on the forward strand.
AGTGCATATTGCACTAAATCATGGCAGTTTTCTCTCGACAGTGTCTATTGGCACTTCAGGCTGGCAGCGTGCTCCGACTGTATGCTGACACTGTACTATGAGAGTCTGTGTTTTATTTTCTTACGCTATATGCTGACAGTATGCTGGCACTTAACGCTGGTAATGGAATTTGCCAGCACCAGCTGTTGTGGGTCTCTATCACATTATGGTGCCAATGCATGCTGTCACTATAAGTTCTCCCTAGTGGTCTTAGGTAATATTTAGGTTACAAAGAATAAATATTTCACTCCTTTCTTAATTCTGTGAATTCCCTAATTCAATACTGGTTCTGTTGACAGGGAAATGCAGTCCTCATTTTTGGTGACATGTATGGGAAAAACACATTTCTTTCTTCCATCTGTTTGGAATCCCAATCTGTTATTTGACAGAGCTGCCATCACTATTTCAGCTTTTCACTTGTCTTTAAATGACAATATTTTGATATATCGTCCTTAAATTATATGCTATTGAAAAGCTGAAAAGACAAAAGGCGCACATAGGGTATTACCCGGATATAATACAGGCATCAAAGTCGCACACAGTCGCTCACCTTGGGTAGTTGTGATAGGCCACAAATGCTACGAGTGTTGAATGAAAACTAATTCCTCTACCTTCGTAATTCTTCAGCAGATGGCAGGACTGGTATGCAGCAAGTACTAGACTGTTTAGTAGACTCTCCTCTACAGATCCAGTTGGCGAGAAGTCTTAGCAATGAACAATAGTGTTGTTACAGTTTAAAGAATGGAACCCTGCACAGACTGTCAGTCAATATGATTTAAGCAATGTGCTGTCAATTAATTCTTGACAGCAGACGATGTCATCTCAAATGAGATTCAGGAGAGAATGCAAGCCTTTTATGGTGATTGTGTTAATGGGGGCACTGTGTGTCCACACAGCAGAGACTGAAGCTCAGCACTGTACAGCATTCTCCAACAGTTCTTGTTTGGCGCCGTCTGACTTCCATGTGTTTCCAATAATGAAAGGACATCTGCGGGGACATCACTATACATATGATGAAGACGTTGAGAGAACTGTGGGAGGCTGGTTTCGGAAACAGAGTGTTAACTTCTTCCATGACGACTTCAGAAAACTTGCTCATCATTGGCAGAAGTGTATCCAATTGTCTGTTGATTTTGTGGAAAAGTGAATATTTGTAATTGAAGTCCACAATCTGATTATTTCTGTATTTGATTGTATAAAATATTCCCATTGAAACCCAAGTTACAAAGATGGAGTCATTAATTTTCATTCAACACTCATAGCTATTTCTTAAATCACATAAAAAAATGTGAAAAACATATAAAGATGAAAAAGTGTGGTAGACCCCGTACTAATACTAAGCATAACGTGGGTGGGACTCTATCTGTACCGAAGGGTTACTAGCAGTCAGACCATGGGAAATAGTGATCAGTGCTAGTCTGCTGGGGTCACTTGAGTGCACGTGAGGGCAGATCATGGGAAACTATATGTGGGCATGTCAGCTCTTCAGGAGCAAAGAAAGTGCTTGTTTGGAAAAGGAGAAAAAGAACCCACTTCCAGAAATGAGATGCAGAACAGCGAGTAGGCCAATTAAGAAGGTGAAAAAAGTTATTAATGTATATATATATATATATGTATATATATACATACACAGGTGCAACTTAATGAATTAAAATATTATCAAATATTATATTATTTTCAGTCATTACAGAGTGATCTATTTCAAGTGTTAATTTTTTATGTTAATATTGATGATTATGGCTTACAGCCAGTGAAAACTCGAAGTTCATTATCAGAAAATTAAAGTAGAGAGGATGAAGGGTTAAAATCCACGCTGCCGTATTCCATAAGACATCAAAGGGTGAATATAATATTGATTTATTAGTCAAGACATTTCAGGACTCCCTGAAACATGGCAATATGATATTGATTTGTCCTGGGGAAGGGGTCAGTGAGCCTTGAATCACGTGGACTAATAAGATTATACTCACCCTTTGATGCCTCATGGAATACAGCAGTACGGGTTTTAACCCTTCATATACCCTACTCTATATACACCATGCTGGAGATTGCAGCACGCGTAATATGCTTTTATAGTGGTTGTGACTCTCACAACCACACAAGGTGAAGCCTCTGATACCTACTTAGGTAATATTTTATCTCTCAGACCCTTCATCCTACCTACTTTAATTTTCAGGGATAATAACCTTTGGGTTTTTATTGTCAGTAAGCCATAATCATCAACATTTTCAGAAATAAACACTTGAAATAGATCACTCTGTAATGACTCTATGTAATATATGTTTCACTTTATTTATTGCTTTACTGAAATAAGTCAAGTTTTTGACGATATTCTAATTCATTGAGATGAACCTGTATAACAGAATGAGGACATTAATAATATACAAGGATTGTGACGGTAGATCTAATGAAATAAATATGTATATAAAAAATTGGAACATATACCATAAAATGAGACATAAAAAATAGACATAAATTAATGAATTAACACGTGAATATTAGACATTCATTAGAAAATTAAATAACAATGAAAATTGCTATGAGTATAAAAAAAAATAATTAATCAATACTAAAATTAATAAAATAGGATGGTAAATACTATACTTCCGAGGCTAAAGGTCATCCATGGAGATCTAATTAATAGTTTGGTTGAAACTGGAAATATTATTATCATAGCAAACAAAGCCAAAAATAAAAGATTCTATTCTAGTTTGTTTTGAGAATTTATTTAGGATATTAGGTCACTACAAGTGTTGTCTCATCTGGAACACCCCTTCAGATTATCACAGTAATCATATCTTTGCCTGCATTTCTGACCTCTGAGGTCATCTGCAGTAGGTCCACAGTCTCCTCTGGAGTGGTATCTGGCAGCTACCATTCAGCACAGCCTGTCTGTGAGAGCACCTGTGATTGGCTGTTGTCCTGAGACTGTGCTCCCACAATCTCTACCGGTGTCTGTGGTGGGTTGCCATACACAGATGTGTATGGCTACCAATCTGCCATCCTAGTGCCATCCATAGGGCTTTGCAGAACTTTCCAGTCTAGCCCAGATAAGGCAGACATCTGCAAGCTATCACCCTCAGCTGCCAAAAAAAATGTCTAGGGCTCCAGCCTATTTTTAATTGCCAGCCAAGGCAAAACTAGGCAGCTGAGGACTGGTATTCTCAGCGGGGTGAGGGACCATTGTTTTAGGGCTTCCCCTATGCTAAAGAATAGCAGCCCGCAGCTGCCCCTGAAAATAGCACATTAATCGTAGTGCCATTCCCAGGCACTTTACCAGGCTCTCCCAGCAGCCCTGGTAGTGGTGGCATTCTAGGTAATAAGAGATTTATGCCAACATTGTTAATGCCAACATTGTATTGCCATCTAGCATTAAGCACGAGATTCTTAATATCGGGCTAGTATTAGACCTGGCCATTAAGAATCTGAAACAAATAGTAAAGAAGACACAACGCACATTGAATTTTTTAAATTAGAAATAAATGCACAAGGACAGATAGTGACTCCAATTTTATTGGCCTCTCATACCCTTCATGATCCTCTGCAATGTCTTCTGTCTTTCTGGACACCACGCAGGTCAGAGACCGCTGGGAAGAAGAAACCATCCTATCCATGCAGTCTCTGAACACTGAATGACTGAGCCGCAGTGATAGCGGCTATAAGTGGGGAGGTCATTTGAGGGCACCAGTTACTATGGTAATGATGTTCTCAGCTGACCTCTTGTAATCCCAGTGTACCCGACCGCAATCCCCGCAGCTCATTCATTCAGTGTTCAGGTAAGCCGAGAGTAACTGAGGTCATCCAAGCACCTTATTGCCATAGTAACTTTTGCCCAAATATAGAAGAGACGGCACTCACCGGTGTGTTGCTGTGCTTTTAATCAGGTGTGCAAGTTACATGATGCAGGGAGGGGTCATCTCAGCAACCCCCCTCCCAGCATCATGTAACTTGCAAACCTGATTGAAAAGCACAGCAACACACCGGTGAGTGCCGTCTCTTCTATATTTGGATTTTGCTACGTTTGGCTTTGTGACTGGCACCCCGTTGCCTGCGACTCCTTGTTCGATTGGCTCCTTCCCGAGGCTGTTTGCTATACTGCTGCCCCATTCCTTCTCCATTCCTTGTTTAATCAACTTCATAGTAACTTTTGTCCTTGGATGACCTCCCTGCTTACGGCCACAGTACTATGGAAACCATCATGAGTAGGATATTCTAGTATTGATTTATAAAACATCTGTAAGTGCATACTGGCGATGGTGGAGGCAGTGACTTTAAGTGTTAAGTAGATAACTTGATCTCTGTGTGGCGCCCCTATGGCTAGGCGTCACAGGGAGGTATTACATTTTGACAACATATGTAGTATCTCTGTAGTTGTGGGATTAGGGTTTAACCTATGGAGTCTGAATTCACACACACACTAGGCCACTTTAGAGTACGAGACTGATTATTCAGTAGGTCCAAAAGGGGTGGAGCCTAGGTTAGTGCAGAAGGACTTGAGTGACAGTTAGTAGTTAGTGCTGAGAAGGCAGTCAGTCAGGACGGCCTGACAGGTCTGCAACAGGAGGCATCACCGATCTCCAGGAGGGGGTCCCAGGACAGCAGGAGACGGACCAGCACTGGTTGAAGCCGGCTAGTTTAGTCTGGGGAACACCGGCAATACGGGAGCCAAGGCGGTTAGCGTTTTATCCCTGGCCGCAAACCGTTGAGCCGTGGGCCATAATCACCGGGTAGCCGTAGGCGCCACAAGAAGGTACCTTGCCCCTCAGGCCCAAAATCTGCCCTAAGATTACAGGAATACGGTCTGGATTCTGGTGGCAGGAGGATTTTGCTGTGGGTCGCTCCCGTCCGTACTGGTAAAGGATCACCCATGCTTCATTGTAGGAGACCAGGGGTCTGGTGGGAGAGCTCTGCAAGGGTGGTTAAATAGTGAGAAGGACAGATTAGACCCTGAAAGGAACATCTGGAGACTCCTTGGGGGTACCCTGAACCGGGCCGCCATTACATCGCCTCAGAATTTAAACTGCATCACCAAAGCAGGAGAAAAGAGCGGAAGATAAGCCCCCCCCTCCACTCTGCTGAGGAGTGACGAAGTGTAGTGGCGGGCTCCTCAAAGGCCTGAAGGACTCGCCTATAGAGTTCTCATAGTGGGCGAGCCTAAAGAAGTAAAAGAACTATGTGCTGGCCCAGGGCGGTGCATCGACCCCTCAGCATACATGGGCCATCCAAGAGGCGCCACAGTGTCTCCCCGCCCCCCTTGCTATCAAACAACCAAGGGGCGGGTCGAGCACCAGCCCACACCAGTTTCGGGACTATAAAACAGGGTGCGGCCCGAGCACAGAACGAGATACCTGGTCAGGCCCGAACCCATTACCCGTGTGTGGCTTGGAAAGATGGCAGACCTAACGATCTCCGACCTGGTCAGAGAAGTCGAAGATAGGTGAGAGCCGAATGTGCTGCCCGAGGATTCCAACCCTAGAAACTGAGGGTGGGAATGTCTTGTTTTGGGTAGCAGCAGTGCGAGAACTGCAGTGTTCGACTTCAGGAGACCGTGGAGTGGACCATCAGACGTTGGAATGCCTAGATGATCCCTGAGCTGAGCCCAGAATGGGACGACGACAAGAGCCGGAGTCAAATCTTGGACTGGTGGTTGCGGTAGAACCAAAAACCGATCCCCAGTAACCGTGAGAACCATGTATCCTCAGAATCTGGTTCCACCACCGGAGAAGACACCGGATCATCTGAGGCCAGTGTTGTACAACCTGAATCAGAAAGCCGCAAGCCCGTACTGATGAGGCTGAGATCAAAAAAGAGCAATCAGCAGTGGGGGCCTCGCGAGTTTTCATGGGCCAAACGCATGGGACAGCGACAGGACCGGATCGATAAGAGGATGCGACGTCAAGTATCCCGTCCTACTACAGTAACATCATATTCCTGGTCATCTGTTGAAAGGCCTGTGTTCCTGCCGAATATTGAACACCACTTCCCACCCGGAGCGTGACCTGTATGGAGGTGACAAGATCATCTACAAACGCCATGCAAGTCCCCGCAGGTGGTTTGCAATCCGGGTCAGTAAAGTTGAAGAATGAAAAGACCAGTGATCCGGTATTGCATTGCAAATGTAAATAGTTCTTTAATGCATATCTTCAGTGACTTTGGTTGTTTTTTTGCAGCACATGAAAGTTATGCGACTGTTAAATCAAATCCTGATGAACATTATTCAGAGACTTGTTACCCAGTCCCTGTTGGACCGATGTGAACTAGAATATTATTATTGTTTGCAACGTTAAAAGTACAGAGCCTCCCGTAGGGAAGAACATAAGTGAACGTAAAGTTGTCTTGTTATTTTGAAAGTTACCCTGTTAATAAAGATGTCAACTCACACCCTGTTTGGTTTTAACACGTGCGGACGGGTGTATTTCACCAAGCGGGTGTGTGATCAGAGGTCATCATGACGTCTTCCGGGTCACCTGACTGGAGGAAGCATCAGTGATCAGGTCTGCAGCATGATCCCTGAAGCCTCTGACAGTGTAGCCCTGACAGCTGCACTGTATTGCAATGATGAAATATTGCAATCAAGTGCAGCTGCGATCATAGCAGCAAATGTGGTCCCACATAGGGACTAAATAAAAAAAGTTTAAAAAAAAGTAAAAACATAAAGCAGAAAATAAAGAACAAAAAATTAAAAAAAATTCTATAAAATAGTTATATTTGTTATATATGTTCAAAAAACAACAAAAAACTACACAAATTTTGTATTGCCTTGTCCGAAACAACCCACTCTATAAAATTGTCACACTAGTTAACCCCCTCAGTGAGCACCATAAAAATAATGTAGCCAAAACTATGTTCATTACACAGCTGACAGAAAAAATGGAATAAAATGCGATCAAAAAGTCACATATACCTAAAAATAGCACCATTGATAATACAATCTTGTCCTGCAAAAACAAGTCCCCTTGCAAAAAAGTAAAAAAGCTATATCTCTCAGAATGTAGCAAAGCAAATACTTTCTTTTTCTATAAAATAGTTTTTATTGGTGTAAAAGTGGCAAAACATACAAAGTACTATAAAAATGTGGTATTGCTGTAATCATACTGAGTTTAGGATTAAAGATGTTTTGTCGTTCTTATGACATGGTGAATGGAGTTAAAAAAACAAAACATAAAATTCCTGAATAGCCTCTCTTCTTGATTTTGTCTCTCAAAAAGCAGAATAGAAAGCAATCAAAAAATATGATGTGGCCCAAAATGGTACCAATTAAAACTCCAACTAATCCCACAAAATACAAGCCCTCACATGACTCTGACAACAAAAATATCAAAAACCTATAGTCTTTATAATCCAGTGATGCATAAAACCTTTACTTTTTAAAGAAAAGTTTTTTTAGTGTCATAGTAGCCAAGCCTACAAAGAAACAATATACAGTGCCTTGTGAAAGTATTTGGCCCCCTTGAACTTTTCAACATTTTGCCACATTTCAAGCTTCAAACATTAAGATATAAATTCTAATTTTTTTGTGATGAATCAACAAGTGGGACACAATCGTGAAGTGGAATGACATTTATTGCATATTTTAAACTTTTTTAACAAATACAAAACTGAAAAGTGGGGCATGCAATATCATTCGGCCCCTTTACTTTCAATGCAGCAAGCTCACTCCAGAAGTTCAGTGAGGATCTCTGAATGATCCAATCTTGTCCTAAATGACTGGTAAGGATAAATAGAATCCACCTGTGTGTAATCAAGTCTCAGCACAAATGCACCTGCTCTGTTATAGTCTAAGGGTTTTGTTTCAAGTGCACAGAGCATCATGAAGACCAAGGAACACACCAGGCAGGTCTGAGATACTGTTGTGGCAAAGTTTTAAGCTGGATTTGGATACAAAAAAATGTCCTAAGTTTTAAACATCTCAAGGAGCACTGTGCAAACGATCATATTGAAATGGAAGGAGTATCAGACCACTGCAAATCTACCAAGACCCGGTCGTTTCTCTAAACATTCATCTTGAACAAGGAGAAGACTGATCAGAGATGCAGCCAAAAGGCCCATCATCACTCTGGATGAACTGCATAGATCTACAGCTGAGGTGGGAGAGTCTGTCCATAGGACAACAATCAATCGTACACTGCACAAATCTGGCCTTTGTGGAAGAGTGGCAAGAAGAAAGCCATTTCTCAAAGATATCTATAAAAAGTCTCGTTTTACGTTTGCCACATGCCACCTGGGAGACACACCGAACATGTGGAATGAAACCAAAATTTTACTTTTTGGCCACAATAAAAAAGATATGGTTGGCGTAAAAGCAACACAGTTCATCACCCTCAAAACACCATCCCCACTGTCAAACATGGTGGTGGCAGCATCATGGTTTGGGGCTGCTTTTCTTCAGCAGGGACAGGGAAGATGGCTAAAATTGATGGGAAGATGGACAGAGCCAAATACAGGACCATTCTGGAAGAAAACCTGTTGGAGTTTGCAAAAGACCTGAGACTTGGACGGGTCATTCCATGTCAAGTGAACCAATGATTATTACCTCTATATTTTTAATTCTTTTGAGATTTTGTTATTTGATAATAGCATGTCAGACAATGCAAAATGTGAAGAGAAAAATTTTTTAAAAAATTTATTTTTTTTTTAAATGATTTTCAAAGTTCGGAAAAAGTGTGAATTTCGCTGTTGCCTGCCTTTACGTTTCTCCTCATAACTAAGGCTAGGAATAAGATAGAGAGACAAAATAAACACCATTCTACTCAGAACTATACAGGCTTTCACCAGATATGTCACAAGAGGATCTTTGTTAATATTTTACCCATGTGATCGCAAGCGCAAAACTTTAAAACGTATTTCCGAAAAATCGGCGCGCTTTAAATATTTCAAAAACTGCCCATGTGTCTGCTGTGCTCTTAGCCACATCTGTACCAAATTTCAAGTTGGGATCGCAATGGGATCATATTTTAACATATTTTACTATTAATAGCGTCAATGGGTCATTCCATATCAAGTGATCTAAATATGAATATTTTTTTTTACCTGACGTCTTTAGATTTTTTTTTTTTTTTTCCTTTATGAAGTACTACTTTAGTTAATTACAAATTAAAAGTTTGGAATTTTTTTCTTCATCAGTTAATTTTTTACAGATTTTTAAAGTTTAAAAAAAGGGTGAATTTTGGCCTGGTACGACTTTAAATTTTTTTATCTCGGGCTAGAAATAAGATAGAGAAACAAAATAAACACCATTCTACTCAGAACTGTCCAGGCTTTCACCAGATATGTCACAAGAGTATATTTGTTAATTTTAATTTTTTACCTATGCGAATGCAAATGCAACATTTTGAAACGCATTTCCGAAAAAAACATTTTAATAAAAATTTTCCAAAACTGCCCATGTGTCTTTTATGCTCTTAGCCACATCTGTACCAAATTTCAAGTTGGGATCGTGATGGGATCATATTTTAAAATATTTAACTATGGTTAATCTCATTTTTATTAAATTTTGAAAAAACATATGAAAGACATACATTCAATCTTTTAACAAAATCTTGAGACATATAAAATATTCAAAAAGAGAATTCACAAAGTTATTAGTAACTTTAAGATAAGCTGCAAATTTACTTTTGCGCTTATCTCTGGTGCAATATATACTACAATCTAAATATAATTCCAAACACTCAAGTATACAACCTTTCTCAGGATTTTGAGATGTTCTGATGTCAAGGGGACAAGCAGCCCCAGCAGAATGATTTTTATTACTTGGCCCCTTCTAACAGGTTGACCACGTAAGTGGGTCATTACCCGTTGAGGCCTAGTTGGAATAGTCTATCGACTGGTGTACCGGAAAGGAAGGCCGAAATATTAATGATCTACTCACAGCTCAGAGTTTTCGATACCTGTCTAATGTTCACTAGAATTCTGAAGGTATAGGCGTAGAAAGGAAATACCTAGACTGAATGTATCAGATGGGAAGAAAAGAGAGATAGAAAAGAAGAGAGAGAGAGAAGAGAAACAAAAACCATTAGAAAAAGTTATACTGGGAAAGAAAAGCCACGTAAGAAAAAAAGAAAAAAAGGAGGGGGGGGGACGGGTGAGGTATGGGAAGGAGAAAGGGTACTCATCCCACTGGCTCCCCATCAGCCAGAGGTCGAGCCATATTATCTGTGCTGGAAAAGATACTCCTAAATTCTGCAGAGTCGTGAAAAAGAATCCATTCAACCCAAATCCCTAAGAATTTGTTCCGAGATCCCGACGCATCAGCTGCGAGCTCCTCCATTCGATATGTGTCCATCAATTCTTTGAACCAATCAAGTAGAGATGGAGCCCGGCTTGATTTCCAGAACCTCGGGATCACAGCACGAGCAGCCGAGATGCAAAAGCGGAGAATATCCCTCTTCTGTAGCCCAATAGGACCTGGAAAAATGGATAACATTGCCGATTCTGGGCAGCATTCGGCTTCTTTACCTGTTATCCGGGCGTATGCATTGAAAACCTCAGACCAGAACCGCCGGATTTCCCCACAACTCCACCAAATGTGTATCATTGTACCCTTCTCTTCCCCACAGCGCCAGCAGGTATCAGGGGTTCCAGGGAACATGTTCCGGAGTGTCGTCGGGCACAAGTACCATCTAGTGAGCAGCTTATAGCTTCTTTCTTGTGCAGAACAAGCGCTAGCTAGTGAGTGAGTAAATATAAAGCATTTCTGCCAATTAGCTTCTGAAATGCTACACCCCAATTCCCTCTCCCAAGCACGTTGGAAGTAAAGGGTGCCCTGCTCTCTCATGGACCCTAAGCCTGGTATAGAAATGATATTTTGCGCCTCGGTGGAGCCTCCAGTTGGAATAACCTCTCCAATACGTTGGGCGTCAATCTTACCCTGCAAGAGTGGTCAGCTGAATATAATTATGCTCTGTATTGGAGAAATTCGAATCACTTAAGAGGTCTCGTAGGTTCTTTGAGTTGTAGCTCTGCCATCGGGGGCAAACCACCACTGGACAGAGTCTGTCCTACTCGGGTGTCATCCACAATCCGCCAACATAAAAATCTCTGCCTGTCAAATCTGGGTGGGAAAAATGGGTTGGAAAAAAGGGGAGTCAAAGGGCTAAGTCTGTCGTTTAAGCGGAGGGTTTTCGTCACTAGGTGCCATACCTTCAAGGTGTTTCTGGTCATGTCTGTCAAAGGTACTAGGTCTGTGGAGTCTTTAGGGGAAATCCAAAGCAGGTGTTTCAGCGGAATCCCCAAACCCTCTTGCTCCACCCCTACCCATTTCTTGGAGGACGCATGATAATGCCAATCTAGAGCTCTAACAAGAGAGGAAGCCTCAAAGTACGCTCGTATGTTGGGTAGTCCAACCCCTCCTCTGGTCTGGGGCAAGGATAGGATATTCATTCGCAATCTGGACCTCTTGCCCCCCAGACAAATCTAAGGATCATAGATTGCATTTTGGAGAGGAAACCTCTATCCAATAGAACAGGAACTGTCTGAAAAGTATATAAGAGTCGGGGCAAGACATCCATCTTGACTACGTTTATTCTCCCGAACCAGGATAGCTTTAATTGTCTATAGGAGGTAAATGCCGATTCCGCGTTAGTCAAAAGGGGTTGATAATTTAAATTGAATATTTGTTTAAGATCTTTTGGTATAAGGACTCCCAAGTACTTAATGGCTTCTACTTTCCATTTAAATGGGAACTGTTTAGATAGATGAGAAACCAATTCTCCAGGCAAAGAAATATTGAGTGCCTCGGTTTTGGAGCAATTCACTTTAAAGTTGCTCAATTGTCCGAACCGTTCAAACTCCATTAAGACCGAAGGGATGGAGACCAGGGGCTGGGAGATGTAAAGTAGCAGGTCATCTGCAAATAAGGCTAATTTGTGATGACTCTGTCCCAGCTTGACCCCATGGACGCATTCATTGGACCTAAGTGCAAAATATTTAACTATTATAGTGTCAATTCAAAAGTCACCAAGAACACAATCAGTCATTTTTTCACAATTGCCCGTCAATAGTTTGAATTTGATATAAAGAAACATAGTCTTGTAACATCTCAAATGAAAGCTGTTACCGTTCTGAGTAAAATGATGCCTCTCCCACTTCATTATCTTATTTCTAGCCTGAGATAAAAAAAATTTAAAGTCGTACCAGGCCAAAATTCACCCTTTTTTAAACTTTAAAAATCTGTAAAAAATTAACTGATGAAGAAAAAAATTCCAAACTTTTAATTTGTAATTAACTAAAGTAGTACTTCATAAAGGAAAAAAAAAAAAAAAAATCTAAAGACGTCAGGTAAAAAAAAATATTCATATTTAGATCACTTGATATGGAATGACCCATTGACGCTCTTACTAGTAAAATATGTTAAAATATGATCCCATTGCGATCCCAACTTGAAATTTGGTACAGATGTGGCTAAGAGCACAGCAGACACATGGACAGTTTTTGAAATATTTAAAGCGCGCCGATTTTTCGGAAATGCGTTTTAAAGTTTTGCACTTGCGATCACATGGGTAAAATATTAACAAATATCCTCTTGTGACATATCTGATGAAAGCCTGGACAGTTCTGAGTAGAATGGTGTTTATTTTGTTTCTCTATCTAATTTCTAGCCCGAGATATGATAGAAAATGTAAAGCCATACCAGGCCAAAATTCGCACTTTTTTAAAACTTTAAAAATCTGTAAAAAATTAACAGATAAAGAAAAAAATTCAAAACTTTTTTTTTGTAATTAGATAAAGTTGTTCTTCAGATAGAAATTTTTTTTTAAAAATCTGAGGACGTCAGGGAAAAAAAATATTCATTTTTGGATCACTTGACATGGAATGACCCGGACGGAGATTTACCTTCCAACAAGACAATGATCCCAAACTTAAAGCAAATTCTACAATGGAATGGTTCAAAAATAAACGTATCCAGGTGTTAGAATGGCCAAGTCACAGTCCAAACATGATTCCAATCAAGAATCTGTGGAAAGAGCTGAAAACTGCTGTTCACAGACGCTCTCCATCCAACCTCACTGAGCTCCAGCTGTTTTGCAAGGAAGAATGGGCAAGAATTTCAGTCTCTCAATGTGCAAAACTGATAGAGACATACCCCAAGTCACTTGCAGCTGTAATCGCAGCAAAAGGCGGCACTATAAAGTAATAACTCAAGGGGGCCGAATAAGATTGCACACCCTACTTTTCAGTTTTTTATTTGTTAAAAAAGTTTAAGATATGCAATAAATTGCGTTCGACTTCACGATTGTGTCCCACTTGTTGTTGATTCTTCACAAAAAGTATTAGAATTTATATCTTTATGTTTGAAGCCTGAAATGAGGCAAAAGGTTGAAAAGTTCATGGGGCCAAATACTTTCACAAGGTACTGTAAATCTGGTATAGCTGTAATCATACCTACTCAATGAATAAAGCCAAACTAAGTAAATGGTGTAAAAATAGTAAGAAGTTAAGTCTTCGACTCCTGTTGGTTTATTTATTCTGCCTCCCAAACATTGCAGTACGGAATGGCTCATATTTATTCTGCGTTCTACGCTGAGCTGTTACACTGGCAACAACCTGTAAATCTCTGAAGTACGTGATTCAGACAAATTTCCCAATGAAAAATTCACTGTAATCAGGTAGAGGGAGTCACTTTGAACTACCGTTCTGCCTGTGTTGTGGCGGCATTCATCTTTTTACACTTTTTTTTTAGGCATGCACAAAAGTGCAGTCATCAACAGTTTGATTCACCTTTAAAAAGACAGACACCTCTGAACAGTGGCCAAGCTGAGTCTGGAGTAACTTTGCTGCCTCAATATAGTGAATCCATCAGGGTTTTGCCTGAATCATGTATTTCGAAGATGTGGACCCTGACAAAAAATTGATTGTAATGAGAATGAGTGAGTCACTTTAAACTTCTGTCTGCCCTCTAATCTGGCAGTGTCCTTCTTTTTAGATGTCTTTTTAGATGTGCACAAAAGTGCGGTCAACTACAGTTTTGTGCACCTTTGAAAAGAAGGAAATCACTAAACAGAGGGCAAACAGTGTCCAGAGCAAATCTACTACCTTATTAGTGAATGGATCCGCTGGAGATTTCACCTGAATTATGTACTTTGGAGATGTAGCTGGAAACCCCGTCGTAAGTGCTCAGCATAGAGCCAGGGGCGTAACTACCACAGGTGCAGGGGTTGCGATAGCACCCGGGCCCTGCAGCCTAGGGGGGCCCCAAAAGCCCCTTTGGCCTATAGAAAAAGACTAATACTATTAAAGGTTTGCAATAATTGGGGGCCCCGTTGGAGATTTCGCATCAGGGCCCCTGGGCCTGAAGTTACGCCACTGCATAGAGCACAGGATAAATGTCAACTAATCCAAAATGTTCTGTACCCAAATCGCCAGCAAATAGCATTCAACTCAACCCACAAAAGCACATGTCCCCACTAGGGATGGGCGAATCTACTCGCTAGGACTCGTTACTCGGCGAGTAGTAAGGAACTCGCAGGACTCGGTACTCTGCGAGTTTCCCAGCGATTACTCGCACAGCAACGAGTCTAATGCAAATCAATATCAATCCTAGTTTTGTCAGAGACTCTGACAAAACTAGGATTGCCTTTGACTTGCATTGGTCTGATTACTGTGCAAGTAATCTCTGGGAAACTCGCAAAGTAACTGCTGTTACTTTGCGAGCTGAGTCCAGCTGTCTGCTCTGTGTGCAGGCTGCCGCAGCTCCAGGGTCCTAGAGCCCGCCTGCTCACAGAGATGATGTAGCAGAGCTGAGATTGTTCTCAGTCTGCTCATCCCTGTGCATAGACATCTATATCTATGCACAGGGGATGTAGCAGAGAGGTCATCGCGTTTTGGACTACGTCGGACGGAAGAGGATTTTTTTAATTAAAGAAGGAGTCCCTAATGGCTTTTTTTTTTTATTTCTAATAAAATTTTTTCTCTGTGTTGTGTTTTTTTAACCCTTTATTGGAGATTTTAAGTGGCTGGGTCAAACGTGGCCTGACATTAAGAATCTCGAGCTTAATACCAGCTTGTATAACAAAGCTGGTATTAACCCTCTTTATTACCCAGCGTGCCACCGCCACCAGGGCCGCTGGAAGAGCGGGGTTCAGCGCCAGAGGATGGCGCTTCAATGAACGCGCCATCTTCTAGGGCGGCTGCGGGCTGCAATTTGCAGCGGGGGGTGCCCAGAAAGCTTGGGCATCCCTGCGCTGCGGATTCCAGCCCCCAGCTGCTTAGCTGTACCTGGCTAGACATAGAAATTGCGCGGAGCTCCACGCATTTTTTTTTTATTATTTCATGAAATTCATGAAATAATAAAAAAAAGGGCTCCCCTATATTCTTGTGTCTGGCCAGGTACAAATAGGCACCTGGGGGTTGGGGGCAGCCCGTCGCTGCCTGCTGGATCCGGCTGGTTCCAGAAATACGGCGAAGCCCACGAGAAATTTTTTTCTGACAAATCCATAAAACAATGTAAATAAAAGGGACTGCATCTTTATTAACCCCTGGACCATGGGCGAGGGGTTAATAAAGATGCAGTCCCTTTTTTAGGATTGTTTTATTGATTTTTCAGAAAAAAAATTACATGGGCTTCGCCGTATTTCTGGAACCAGCCATCCTCTGGCGCTGAACCCCGCTCTTCCAGCGGCCCTGGTGGCAGTGGCACGCTGGGTAATAAAGAGGTTAAGGGCCAGCTTTGTATTATCAGCTGGCCCTAAGCCCGAAATTTATGGCGGTCACGCCAATATTAGACATGACCGCCATGAATTTCTATTAAATTGTTTTAAAAAAAACACAACACAGAGAAAATGTTTTATTAGAAATAAAAAAAAAGCCATTAGGGACTCCATCTTTAATTAAAAAAATCCTCTTCTGTCCGACACAGTCCAAAACGCGATGTCCTCTCTGCTACATCCCCTGTGCATAGCTATAGATGTCTATGCACAGGGAATGAGCAGACTGAGAACAATCTCAGCTCTGCTACATCAGGCAGCAGGCGGGTTCTAGGACCCTGGAGCTGCGGTAGCCAGCACAGAGGAGACAGCCGGACTCTTATCTGTGCGAGTTTCCCAGCGATTACTTGCACAGTAAACGAGTCCAATGCAAATCAATGGCAGGCTGAAGCTTCCGAGACACATCTGTGATTTGTAAATCGCACACTACTCGCTATTACTCGCTTCCTCATTCATTAACATTGGACTCGCTAGACTCGCAACGAGTAGCGAGTCCTGGGCTCGGACTCGCTAGAGTCAAGCGATTCCGAGTAATTTAGGACTCGCCCATTACTAGTCCCCACTCAAGTCCATCATCTGAATTATAGGTGGCTTCTGCATTACAGATAACTGTCATGCCCATGGCTGTGGGGCCAGTCTATGCTAAGCAGGGAAATCGGTGGCAACAATGCAGCTCCCCTGGTTCTGTTAACCCTGTCTGTGGATCCATGCGGCCATCTACTTCATTTTCTGCTAGGAACCTGCGCACTCTTGACAGGTCTCCTGGGAATGCTCTTCGGATGCACACACCGCTTCCTGCACACACTTAAAGGAGCAGAACACCTGTTCAATATTAGGACTCAGACTGAGTGCTGAACTACTCTGTGCATAAAAGACATCTTCCCCTAAGGGAGGTGCCTGGGCAGCTTGTTCATTTTCAAGGAAGTTGCTCTGTCCAGGTCGCATACTGCAGTGCTCTGCGATAGGAAGACTGTCATGTTACATTATACTTATTTCTATGTCTCCACAGAATCCTCTACTGGCAGTTCCATATCTTGGATTCCTCTGGACACTCTGGATCCCACCCTGGGTTAGCCAAGCCTCTTCTCATGGAACCATCCAGATACCGCTACCTGCTGGGCTGGATCAGCCTTTCTGGGATTACACAGAGCTACTAGGCTCCTCTCCACTAACAGAGCCAGTTTTCCACAGTCTCTCCATCTCTACTGTCCAGTCTGTACAGGTTTCCCCTCTGGTATGGGATTCCCAGCATTTAGACCTCCTGGTGCTGTACTGTGTGTATCCCTGTATAGGGGTTACATCGTTGGTGCGCTTCACTACAAGAGTTCAGTGTCATGATCCAGAGGGTCCTCCTCTCAGACACCTTCTACTTATGTTAAACCTTCCTTAATATATATCCTTGGTTTTACTAATGTCACTATCCTGTCTCTTGAGTATTGGGTATTCAGCTACCACTGCTCCACCAGTGGTCCTGTGAGTCCACTTAATATCTCCATGCCCCTCAGACATAACAATAGCCCAAAGGCTCTAGAAAAATGCTGTGGTTACCCCTTCAGAAAGGAAATCCAATGAATTCTGTGCTACAAAATCCAAATGCACCACTCTGTTTTGAGCCCTACAATGTTTTTAAACCATAGTTAACATCCACATGTTTGGCATTTCTGTAGTGAAGAGTGCCCACTTAATTTATGGGGAAAAGGTTTCCAGTGGCACCAGCTGGGCCCAATGTCTGGGCACTACAATGTACTGGGCATGACAAAAACGTATTTGCAATTTTTAATTCTGCAACATTCACTCTTTTAACTCCATGGGTGTTTTTCAGAGACAAAATTGTCACTACACCCATAAATGAATTACCAGAGGGATACAATTTCCAAACTTTGGTCACTTAAAGGGATTTCTTCTATTCTGGCATTTAGGGATTTTGCAAATGGAGTCTGCAAATTAGTCTAAAGCTGGAATGGCGTTCATTCCCTTCCAAACCCTGCAGTGTAACCAGAAAGTACTGTACAGTCACATGTGGGGTATTTTTACGGTCAGATGAAATTGTGTTACACATCTTGGGGATTTTCTTTACCTATTTCCCTTGTAAAAATTGAAAGTTTGGGGTTAAAACAATATTTTAGTTCACCTCACCGCCCAATATTATGAATTTTTTTGACACACCTGTAGTGTCAATATACTCACTGCACCCCTAGATGAATTAATTGAGGGCTACAGTTTGTATAATAGGGCCTCTTGTGGGATGTTATGGCACCTCAGGGACTCTTCCTCTATGACATGGCACCCACAAACCATTTCAACTAAATCTGAACTCAAATCTGGCACTCCTTCAATTCTTCACTCGTACTGTGACTCAAAATTAGTTTTCGATGAAATATGGTATATTGGCGCACTCAGGAGAAATTGTACAACAAATTTTATAGTTATTTATCTCTTGTTACCCTAGTGAATTTGAAAACATTTTTATGGTTAAAAATATAATTTTACATTTTCATGGCTCAAAGTTACAAATTCTGTGAAGCACCTGGGGGATTCAAGGTCCTTACCAAACATCTAGATAAATTTCTTGAGGGGTCTACTTTCTAAGATGAGGTCACTTGTGGGGGTGCTCCACTTTTTAGGCACCTCAGGTGCTTTGCCTATGTGACCTAGCACCTGCAAACCATTCCAACTAATTCTAACCTCAAAAATGGCGCTCATTTACTTCTTCACACTGTACTGTGCCTCAAAACTAATTTTCAACCTTATATAGATCATTGGCACTCACACGAGATATTGCAAAACAAATTGTATAGTTAATTATGTTACCCTAGTGAATTAAAAAAATTTGGGGTTAAAACAACAATTTTGTGGTTAAAAATTTATTTTTTCATTTTCACGGCATGTTATAAAATTCTGTGAAGTACCTGAGGGTTCAAAGTTCTCACCAAACATCTAAATACATTTCTTGAGGTTAGCAGTTTCCTAAATGAGGTCAGATGTGAGGGGTTTACACTGTTTGAGCACATTAAGGGTTCTCCAAATATTACATGGAGTCACCCGTTGATTCCAGCCAATTTTCCTTTCAAAAAGTCAAATGTTGCACCATCCCTTGCAAGCCCTACAGTGCCCCCAAGCAGAGGTTTTCACCACAAATGGGGTATCATGGTACTCAGGACAAATTGCACAAAAAATTGTGAGGTCCATTTTTTCTTGAAGCCCTTGTGAAAATGAAAAATTGGGGTTAAAAGTACATTTTTGTTGAAGAAAATCACTTTTTCATTTTGATGGCTGAACATTACAAAATTCTATGAAGCACCTGGGGGTTTAAAGTGTTCATCACACAGCTAGATAAATTCCTTGAGGTGTGAGGCACCTGTATTAGCATACTTAGGAGAAATTGGCCAACAAATGAATGGGTCCATTTTTATGGAAAAAAAAATATTTTTTTCATTTTCAAGGCTCAACGGATGAAGCACTTGGGGATTCAAAATGCTAACCATACATCTACATACGTTCCTTGGGGGTCTAGTTTCCAAAATAGTGTCCAAAGACAACATGGAGTCCACTAATGATTCCAGCCAATTTTCCATTCAAAAAGTCAAATATAGCTCCAAACAGTGGTTTTCTGCCACATATTGGATATCAGAGTACTCAGGAAAAATAGCCCAACAATTTTGTTGTAAATTTTATCCCATTGCCCTTGTAAAAATGAAAAAATTGAGGCTAACAGAAAATTTTTTATAGAAAAAAGTATTTTTTCATTTTCACGGCTCAACATTGTAAAATTCTGTGAAGCACCTGGGGGTTCAAAGAATTCACCACACATCTAGATAAATTTCTTGGGAAGTTTAGTTTTCAAAATGGGGTCACTTTTGGGGGTTTCCACTGTTTAGGCACATTAGGGGTTCTCTAAGCACAACATGGAGTCCACTAACAATTCCAACCAATTTTCCGTCCAAAAAGTGAAATTATGTACCTTCCTAACCAAGCCTTGCCATGCATCCAAACAGTTGTTTTCCAAAAACTGTATCTGCATACCCAAGAGAAATTGCACAACAAATTGTATGGTGCAATTATTTTGGTTATCCTTCTGAAAATTCAATAATTGAGTCAGAAATTGTACTTTTTCCAGCAAAAATGTTACTTTAATTTTTTCCTTCCACATTGCTTTAGTTCCTATGAAGTACCTGAAGGGTTAATAACCCTCTAGAAAATAATTTGGAGTAGCTTTAAGGGTGCAGTTTTTAGAATGGTGTCACTTTGTCTGTAATATAGGCCCCTCAAAGTGACTTCAAATGTGATGTGGTCCCTAAAAAAATTGTTTCATAAATTTTGTTTAAAAAATTAGAAATTACTAATTTTCAACCCTTCAAAATTCCTAGCAAAAAAAGAAATTTGTTTCAAAAATTGTACTGATATAAAGTAGACATGTGGGAGATGTTGTTAAGGCTGCTTTCACATTGCGATTTTTGTGGATCCGTGGCTATCCGTTGTAAAATATTACTTTCTAAGGGGCAAAATGTGGGCACTCTTTTCTTGGTCATTTGTACAGCACATTTATATTTTCTAGGGGACTATTTTACCACGTAGATGGCACAAAAGGGCATTTTACTATGTAATAGGCACAGTGGTGGACATTATTACTGTTTGTGGGGGGCACTAAGAGGAACACTGCTATTGTGTCACACAACTGTTGCAGTAATAGGGACACATACAGCAGCAGTAGTTCAGCATTTGGGTGCAGCAGGATGAGGAGTGTGTGCCAATTAGGAATAGATGGGGATGGTGTGCGAAATGTCAAATGTGTCTTCTTTGTAAAGTCCGCAGACAATTTGTGGCTGGAAGAAGTTGTCATGTCAGTCTAAAGGTACCGTTACATGGCACGACGTTGAAATGATGTCGGCAACGATCTCGTGGGCGCGCGGTCATTTCCGACATCGTTTTGACATCATTGGGGAGATGTCACACGTGTAGATATCGTGGACGACTCACCAACGATGTTGTGAGGAGGTATCGTTCACAAACCCCGCAAACGATACCTGCTCATTCCTGTGAATGGACGAAGTCATCTAAGGCCCCTTTCACATCAGTGGTTTTTTGAAATCGCGGCAGATGCGGTGAAAAAAACGCATCTGCCGCGATTACCGCATAACTGCGACACTTGTGGCACAGTTGCGGCAAGCCCCATGCAATGTCTATGGGGCTTGCGGTAAGTGTGCGGCAGGTGCGGCAAGTGCGGTTTCGGCACTTGCGGCAGGTGCGGCCGCAAAAAAAAACGCGTTTTTTTTGCGACCGCACCTGCTGCAAGTGCCAATACCGCACTTGCCGCACCAGCTGCAAGCCCGCATAGACATTCTATGGGGCTTGCCTCAACTTGTGCCGCAAGTGTCGCGGTTATGCGGTAATCGTGGCAGATGCGTTTTTTTCACCGCATCTGCCGTGATTTAAAAAAAAACGCTGATGTGAAAGGGGCCTTAGACATCGTTATCGCGGTGTCACACACAACGATATAGCAGGTTGAAAGTTTGTGGATCATTTGGTTTAAGAAAATGTTGATAAACCTGTCAACTCCGATCCAACGATTTATCGTTGTCGTATCGTGCTGTTACACACAACAACGCACTTACGATGTCGTTTCAACGTCGTTCAAACCTTGACTTTTGAAGAGATGTCGTTAAACATGTCGTGCCGTGTAATGGGGCCTTTAGTCAGATGTGAAATGCAGGAAAAATGAACGACTCTGTCACAATGCATGTCATCTGTAAGTCACTATATATGACTGTACTGCAATCTCTTGCATGTTCTGTAGGACTGGCATCTACCACTAAATGGTCACCGTATGACAGTAATATTGGTGTTGCCTTTGTACAGAGATTTATTTCACCAACACCACAGTCATCAGCTGTGGTTCCTCTATATCTACAATTAGCGTGTGTAAACATGGTTATCATTTTTGGGGTCCACCCAGACGTTTCGCTCCTTCCACCTAAGCTGAACCCTTAGCTACGACTCTGTGAAGTTCTTACGCTTAACATGATAAACTTTCTCAATTTTTACACTTCTGCTGCCATATATAAAATATGATCTTTATAAGAATTAGTGAAACATCATGTAATATGGATGGCATAGAATGGACACAATATGAATAGATACAACAGAGAATCCATAATCATTGTAGTGAATGTTCTTGTCTGGACCTGCATACCCAGCACTGAATTATGTCCTTCAAGTCCACATATTCAGGTTGGCATCTGAGACCGATTAACTAGAAAACATGATCCTGAATACATACAAGACCTATTTGGGGTTTTGCTCCTGCCACAAGCATTTAACAATTTATTTGGTGGTCTGAAGCACATGGGGAATTTTGACTGTGATTTGAATAACTGGTCTATGCTTCAAGGGTAGTGACATTTTGCTTCAGTGGATACAATGAAGCAGAGTAAATGCAATTTAAAATTGGAGTTTGTTCCTGGTCCATTGCCACAAAATATAAAGCATTTTATTTGCACCAGTTTTTGCTCCAAAACTGATTTATTTGGAAATGTTCAGATGGATTGTGGTTTCATCTGGAGGGTGGTGGGGTAAGCTCATAACCTGATTTTTGCTGGACCCTTATACAGACAATCGCGTGAATGATATAATTTATCATCCGACTGCTTCCACTTTCCATGTAAATGTATTGCACTTTCTCAGAACCTCTTTGAATCAATAGCAGTGGTAAAGCTTCTCAACTTATCATTACTGGTCAATTCTTTGTGACAATGCTTTCCCGCCAGCATAATTCCCCTCATTTATAACCACTACTGGATTTAAGACTAGTTTATATGTAACAGTCTTCCACACAACACATGCGGCTAAATTATATTCATCTGTATATAAACACAATAGACGCAGAAAAAGTAATGCATAGGTTTCAGTGAAACATTTTAGGATTAAATGGTATAATTGTTTACCTAATGACAATGGGACCCATCAGAGGGTGATATATAAGGGTATACAAGAACGGTTGATGATTGAAGTCGATATGTGGAATTCAGGAAAAATAGGCAAGTGTGAAAATCAGCAATTTTCACAAGGGTGAAATTGTGAAGGCTATACTATTGGGTCATGACCATTTGAAATTGGCAGGTCTTGTAGGATATTCATTGTATGCCGTGGTCAATACCTATCATTAGAGGCTCAAAAAATGTATAAACAATTAGCAGGAAACAGGCAGAGGGGTGCCCTTATATTATTTTACATTCTAATTCAAGGCTTGTGCATTACCAAGGGAAGAAATGGAACCAGACGGTACTGTTGGATAAAGGCAAGTCAGGGATTCCCAATGACAGATTTTGGTGAATACTGCTCCCGCCATCCCGGTACCTCTTGACTCTCGCATACCCCTCTACTCGCAACAACACGGTATCCCACTGCATATTCAGTTAGTCTCTACTGGCTCCAGCCCAACGTTTCGCGTAGGAATCTGCTCTAATGAATATATAGGGATGCCTATTAGACAATGTTCCTTTATTGCCAGCACAGTGTAGTCCCTTTCTCAAAGTCTCTGCTGAAACTCACCACAACCATACCAGAGGGATCAGTCACTTCCCAGTTGCTATAATCAACTACCAAGAAGATCCAGAGGGTCTTGTAAACGCCAATGAATGGGAATGTCATTCCTGCGGTTGCTTGTCTTTCTCCTCTTTTAGTGACTCTTATGTTAATTTTACATTGTAAGTCCTTTTTCTAGACTGGGACCACCCCTAAGGAGTATCAATAAGTATTGTTAATAATCTTACATACTGTATCTGAAGGGGATTGGGGAGCAGTCCTTACCTTTAGCCACTAGGTGTCTATATACATATAATTAAACATACAACTCTTAGGCCCCATTCATACACTGCTTTTTTTGCTGCGCATTTTTAAGCACAAGCTCATCACAAACCAGGAGTGGGTGATTAAACATATAAGTGGAGCACTTGTTTCTATTAGACCTTTCCTCTGTGCCACTCCCAATTTTGATTGTTCCACTCCTGGCTTTTTTTGAGCTTGTGCGTAAAAATACGCAGCAAAAAAAGCAGTGCATGAATGGGGCCTTAAGGTACCGTCACACGCGGCAATATTGCTTGCAATTTCACTGGCAATTTGCAGGTTGCAGTGAAATCATGGACACATTGTTCCATTTGTACACGCCAACAAAATAGAACAATGTATCCATGATTTCACTGCAACCAGCAAATTGCCAGTGAAATTGCAAGCAATGTTGCTGCATGTGACGGTACCTTTAGGGACAAACATAAAGACAATGTACCCTCCTGAGCAGGGTGAAAGCACTCTAAACCCTCTTAGTACTGCAGCATACAGTGGACACACTGGGATGTACAGAAATCTTGGTCAATTGCGATTCCTAAAAATGTGAGACATAATGCGCATAGGGTCTTATCTCTAGGTAGAGTGGGGTAATCGCTCGATGAAATTTGCTAACCTAATCCGTTGTATAAACCCACAACCAAAATTAGCGCTCATACAGCTGCCACTGGATCCACACTTCCATGTGCAACGTGGCAAACAACTGGAAGCAGGTCAAAGTGCCGGTGATCCGTGCTGCTGGATGGAAAAAGCAGTACCCAAGAAGTCTGGTGTAATGGTGTAAATTTATATCTGATGCGTTTCGGAGCAGCCTCTGCTCCTTCCTCACGGATAATCCCTGAGGAAGGAGCAGAGGCTGCTCCAAAACGCGTCGGAATTAATTTACACCATTACACCAGTCTTCTGGGTCCTGGTTTTTCCATCCAGCAGCGCGGATCACCAGCACTTCGTTCTGTTTCCAGTGGCCATTCCTGTTCTTCTCGGCTGTAACCATGGGGGGAAATACTGATGGGTTGCCATGGTTTAACATATACCTCTAAGTCAACCATGTTCATAAGTCTTAGGCTATGTGCACATCAGTCGGTTCTGCATTTCTGCAGACCGACCGGGAACCGGAGGACACTGGCAGAAACTGAGTTTTCTGTGCTCAGCAGTGTCCCTCGTTTTTTGCTCGTTTTTTGCTCGTTTTCCGCCCGGTTTTACAGCGTTTTGTCGGCGGTTTTTCTGAGCGGTTTTAAAACTGAGTTTTTAGTGCACTTGTTCAGCTGAAACCGGTGGAAAAACGGAGGAAAGAAGTCACTTGCTCTATTTTTGGAAACCGGTGAAAAAACTCAAGTTTTGACTGAAAACGACCAGAAGAAAAACGTTGTAATGTAGACAGAGTTTTCTAAAATCCATTGACTAGCATGTTAATCCAACCAGAGGGTAGGATTAACATAAATTAACATAAAACTGAGCGGAAAACGCCGACGGAAAACGTCCAAAAGCAGCCCACAAAACGACTGATGTGCACATACCCTTACTGGTTGCCTTTCAGTGCTGGCATAAAAAAAGACACAGATACATTTTAATATAAAATTATTACAATGATTTACATAAGCAATCTAAGCTTTGCATGTTAAAGTGCCCTGCTTAGATAAAATAAACAGTTTAAAAAGATTTTTTTTAAATATATAAAAAATTCCAAATTAAGAAGAACCCCTTTATCTAATATATAAAGCTGAATGTATGTACATATGTGTGTGTGTATGTCCGGGATTGGCATCTACACCGTCGCAACTACAGCCACAAAATGTTGCACACTCACACGTCTAGATCTCGAGAGCGTCATAGGCTATGTTGTGAGGCGAAACTTTAACCCCGCGCATTCCAATTCACCAAACAATTTTGGCCCTATCTACATAATGGAGAGAAAGTGACAGTTACCAGTTGAGAGTTGTGAATGAGAGGGGCTTAATGACAGCACCAAAGACTAACAGCATATGCCAGCATATAGTCACTAAGGTGGGGCCCTGACATGGAATATTCACCAAGCACGGGGACATGAATACACACCACATGCACACAAAGAGTAACAGCTAAGGTGCAGCCCCAACATTGGATACTCACCACGCACCTGAACACAAACACACACGCCACAAAGAGACACACACAACACAGAGACACACACCACATAGACATCCCCCCACAGGGACACACACATACCCACTCTATAGGTACACATGCACTCACCCCACAGGGACACACACACCACAGGGCCATACACACACCCCAAAGGAACACACAGACCCCATAGGATTGGACACACACCACAGAGACACCCCTCCCCCCAAAAGGACACACACCACAATGACACCCCCACAGGGACACACGCACACCACTGGGACACACGCACACCACTGGGACACACGCACACCACTGGGACACACACACACCCCAGGGACACACACACACCCCAGGGACACACACACCCCAGGGACACACACCTCACAGACAGACACAGACGTGCACAAATGGCCTCACACAACTCGCCTCATACGTCTGGTATCTTTAATTTCCAAAAATAAACATCTGATTAAAAACAGCCAATGTGCAACACATGTGCCATATAGGGAATTAAGCAAAAACTGTATTTCTCCTATTCGCAGGAAAGGGAGGTGACCCACCCTTCCCTTATGAGTAGTTCACACACAAGCAGTTTCACAGGTAAATCCCATGGAGTGAAGTCCTGGCTGGAGCCTGTATTGAGGTATGTTCACACACAAGCAGGTTTTAATTGCATACATCAGCTAGGGACTGCCTCTGTCAGGGCAACCGTGATGGTGAGGCAGCTTGCAGTATATTTTTTGCAAAAAACGTACAGACCAATAGCCCTGTTTTTGATACTTTGTTGACAGCACTTGCTAAAAACTGAAAAAAATATTTTTTATTTTAACAGAGAGCTTTTTGTGTGATTCCTGTGCGGATTTTTTGCACTGAGCTATTGCAGTTTTTCTGGTGGTGGATGAATGCGGTTATTAATCGCATTCATCAGTGTGCTCGACTCATTATTGTCTGGTCAATATAGGGAATTAAGGCAGATGTCAGTCACATGAGCTGTCTATTATGTGTATGCGTGAGGTAACATACTGTATACTGCCCGGCCGGGGGGAGGGTTTACTGTTGGCTGGAGATTTATTAGGCTGCCTATAGCAACCAATCACAGCTCAGCTTCTATTTTCCTACAGGTCATTAATATGACATATTCAAATTCTATTTTGTTATAGCTAACAGCAGTTATTTCTTAACCTGGGCGTAGCCGGATAGTACAGCTAGTTTTCCTTATAAAGTACTTTTTTATTTGAAAATAAAAAAGAAAAATTGATGACATAACTTGTTGATTTTTTTAAAATAGAAGTGTTATAAAATTAAATTTGTAAAAGTTGTAAATATACATCCATCACCTCTGTCCCCATTGGAGATCACAATTTAAATACACCATCACTATGTATTTGAAGTGTGGGAGCTAACCGGAGAGCCTGGAGAAAACCACACAAACACTGGGATACCGGATAGTAAACACTGTAAAAACAATCACATTCCTGTTTTTCCATTTGCATCCTAGAAAAGTAAAGTTATACAATACATTATATCTATGTATCCAAAAATCAAGGTATTCAAAAATATAAATCCGCTCACAAGAAGCATGCCCTTGTACTGAAATTTTAATGAAAAAAAATATGGCTTTTAAAATGTGTAGCTAAAAGAAAAATGAAAGGAAAAAAATGATCCCTATGTACTTGCCAAAGCTAAGCCATCTATTCAAGGAGTTAATGTTATGGCAGATTGGTATACATCTATTTAGGTACCAATGTGACCTTTAAACTAAACGAATCCATACAATATTCATTATTTCTATTTGTTTCCAGAAACGCATTACATAGTCAATAATTTGCTGAAGTTGCCCTGAATCAGTGGAATGACCCAAAGAAAACTGATGATTATTAAGAACAGAGCGGAGCACCTGAATAACGACAAAGTATTGTGTGCAGATATTGTTTGTAGCCATTATATTGGGACGGGAAGCAATGTTCTACAAAAGTGCTGACGGCATGCAGATTTCTACTATTGCATTTGGAAGTTTGCTGATGGTGCTTAAAATTGAAACAAAACCATAATCTAAGTTATAGTTGTTGGTAAAGTAATATATTATGTAGTAAAACATGGATTTATGTAATCCTCCAGATCGCAGCATCAAATAACACATAAAAATTTCACTAAAGACTGCTTGATCAGGAAAATGTATCATAATAGTAGTAGTAGTGTAAGGGAGATGGACAGTAGAAGATACAACTAAGTGACATCTCACAGTGACTGTGGGGGAATATTGCCATCTGCTGACCAGAGAAGACAGGAACTAAACAGTGGAATGTGTGTTTCCCCGAGAGAAGGGGTTAAAGGAGACACTGGGTCAGGTGACAGTTGTTTCACAGTTGCAAAATAGAAAAGACCTGGCCAGGTTGATGAGGGGGGGAGTTGGTGCCAGTTCCTGCACCAGGTTGGATGTGTGGCACTCAAATGGGCTGATTGGTAAAATAAAGCGGTCATATCCTAAACTCGAGTGAAAGTTCATGGCCATCACTACAGGAGGAACCCGAAGTTCAAGCACCGAATACCTTCGCCAGTAGAACTCGAAGAATAAACACTGAATACCATCACCACGGGAATCCTAAGTCCGAATACCAGATGCCGATGGACAAGCACCAAAGACAGAAGGTACGTCTGGAATGAGCTGAACTGTAGCTTCCTGCGGGGGACTTACTGTGTCAAGTGAGAACTTAGGCCATGCTTCAGAGAGCAGAGGTGGCCAGGCAGTACTGTGAGTAGAAAAACTCCCAAACTTGGTCTTGCGGCCTAGCATATAGTGTCTTTTATCCCGTTAGGGCCTTTAGCCTGTTTAGTGGTATTGTTTAGATAAGCCAATGATAGCGACAAGTAGTGTGACACTGAAGTCTCTCTGATAGAGGAATTTAGTTTACAGTCACGATGACAAAGACCATTGCCTAGTGAAATAATCTTTACTGTACAAAAAATACTGTAATTGCAATCCGTATACTAGTGTTGCTGATTTCTCCACTGTGAAATAATCTGACTTGTCACTATAACTTGGCCCATAATATTGTCTTGCATCTAAAGTGTTAATCCTTACTTTCATAAAGTTAATAAACCACTGCTGGTTTGGTTACCACTGACTTCATCCTCTGCACCATTATATCTCGCACCTGTTTTTTTTAAGTATATTTTTATTAGTTTTAGTACAAGGTTGAAAAGAACAATTCCAGATAATTTCAGAACATATAAGTTTCTTGAACATATAAAAACCATTTTTAACCTGTGTATTCCCAAATTCCCTACCCCTTCCCTCCTCCCCTCCCTCCCTAGCCCCCCCTTTTTTTCTGCATTCTGATGGATCGTTAGATGACTACGGTATTGGAGTATGACCACCAGTCCTTTTGAGAAGATACCACTGAGTATTTTCAAATTGTTTTCTAAGTTGGTCTCTAGTGTCTTGAGGTAGTGTTGGGACAAATAACGACCATGTGGTTAAGAATCTCCCTGCCAGTTTTTCTTTGCTAGTTAAGGTGTCTAGCCAATCCATGCGGAAAAGGAACATTATCTTAGATTGTATGAGTGTTTTGGATTGTGGGATTGGGCTCAACCAATGCTGTAGTATACTTTTCCTAGTTGCGGAGGCTCACTGTATAAGTATAGCTCTTATGTGTTTTGGGATTGTGCCCTGAATATGGTCAATTATACTAAAGAGCGCTCATTGGGGAGTGAGTGGGAAAGTTATCCCGCATATTTACTGGATTTCTGTATGGATTCCCAGAGTTTGCGGATTTTCGTGAAGCCCCACATGTGGCTTGCACCTGTTTTATAGTAATAACAATGTTACACACACAAAACACAAAACCAAAGATAGTATAGAGATGAGCTTAGACCAAATAGAAAAATCTTTGATCCTATTAAGACTTCACATTTGGTCATAGCGACGAAGTATTTGGAAGCTTATGTACCTTAGTACCTTAGTCCATGTCAGTAGATTGACATGAGCAGTCTCCAAAGCTCCATCTCTACCCTCCTTGCTCTTATCACACCCCGTTGGGTGTCGTCATTGATTTCTCAGGAGCACCCCCGGCTCTGTGATTCAAATCCCCCCCCCTGTATGTATGACGCTGTTCTGGCATCATTTCCGTGCCTGTGCCTTGTGAAGTCTACTGGGGTGCACTGAGCGGCTTCAGTGCGCATGCTTAGCAGTCCTACCTGATGGCTCGGGCGTTCTGGGCATGTGCACTGAGCATTATGAAGACGCTCAGTGCACTTCGGAAGACTTCCAAGGGGCAAGCGCGGAAATGACGCTGGAACGACGTCATAAACGCAGAGGGAGGAGATTTGAATCAAAGAGTCGGGGGCGTGCCAGGGAAATCAATGATGATGCCCAGTGGGGCATGATAAGAGCAGGGAGGGGGGAGACAGAGTCCTGGAGACTGCCCATGTCAGTCTAAAGACATAGACTGGATGCCTCATTAACATGGAAATATGTAAGTTACTAAGTTGATTTTTTACAAACATTACAGTGCAGTTTTAGCTCAGAGAGGGATGGTTAGGGATGTGCTAGTGAGGTGCAGGGACAGGTAGTGGTAGGATAGGGGGATAAATCAAGCTGACAGGTTCCCTTTAATAATAACAATGCTTTTAAAAAAAAAAAACATTCTTTAGGCTCTTTTCACACTTGTGTTTTCATGCTTCTGTTAAGATTGATTTCTGTTGTCCCTGTAAACTAGCCCGGGACGAAACCCATAGGCCATTGTTATGTTTCCTGTGCCCCAGCATGCTGGGTCATTCCATGTCAAGTGATCCAAAAATGAATATTTTTTTTCCCTGACGTCCTCAGATTTTTAAAAAAATGTTTCTATCTGAAGAACAACTTTATCTAATTACAAAAAAAAAGTTTTGAATTTTTTTCTTTATCTGTTAATTTTTTACAGATTTTTAAAGTTTTAAAAAAGTGCGAATTTTGGCCTGGTATGGCTTTACATTTTCTATCATATCTCGGGCTAGAAATAAGATAGAGAAACAAAATAAACACCAATCTACTCAGAACTGTCCAGGCTTTCATCAGATATGTCACAAGAGGATATTTGTTAATATTTTACCCATGTGATCGCAAGCGCAAAACTTTAAAACGCATTTCCGAAAAATCGGCGCGCTTTAAATATTTCAAAAACTGCCCATGTGTCTGCTGTGCTCTTAGCCACATCTGTACCAAATTTCAAGTTGGGATCGCAATGGGATCATATTTTAACATATTTTACTAGTAAGAGCGTCAATGGGTCATTCCATACCAAGTGATCTAAATATGAATATTTTTTTTTACCTGACGTCTTTAGATTTTTTTTTTTTTTTCCTTTATGAAGTACTACTTTAGTTAATTACAAATTAAAAGTTTGGAATTTTTTTCTTCATCAGTTAATTTTTTACAGATTTTTAAAGTTTAAAAAAAGGGTGAATTTTGGCCTGGTACGACTTTACATTTTTTTATCTCAGGCTAGAAATAAGATAATGAAGTGGGAGAGGCGTCATTTTACTCAGAACGGTAACAGCTTTCATTTGAGATGTTACAAGACTATGTTTCTTTATATCAAATTCAAACTATTGACGGGCAATTGTGAAAAAATGACTGATTGTGTTCTTGGTGACTTTTGAATTGACACTATAATAGTTAAATATTTTGCACTTAGGTCCAATGAATGCGTCCATGGGGTCAAGCTGGGACAGAGTCATCACAAATTAGCCTTATTTGCAGATGACCTGCTACTTTACATCTCCCAGCCCCTGGTCTCCATCCCTTCGGTCTTAATGGAGTTTGAACGGTTCGGACAATTGAGCAACTTTAAAGTGAATTGCTCCAAAACCGAGGCACTCAATATTTCTTTGCCTGGAGAATTGGTTTCTCATCTATCTAAACAGTTCCCATTTAAATGGAAAGTAGAAGCCATTAAGTACTTGGGAGTCCTTATACCAAAAGATCTTAAACAAATATTCAATTTAAATTATCAACCCCTTTTGACTAACGCGGAATCGGCATTTACCTCCTATAGACAATTAAAGCTATCCTGGTTCGGGAGAATAAACGTAGTCAAGATGGATGTCTTGCCCCGACTCTTATATACTTTTCAGACAGTTCCTGTTCTATTGGATAGAGGTTTCCTCTCCAAAATGCAATCTATGATCCTTAGATTTGTCTGGGGGGGCAACAGGTCCAGATTGCGAATGAATATCCTATCCTTGCCCGAGACCAGAGACTACCCAACATACGAGCGTACTTTGAGGCTTCCTCTCTTGTTAGAGCTCTAGATTGGCATTATCATGCGTCCTCCAAGAAATGGGTAGGGGTGGAGCAAGAGGGTTTGGGGATTCCGCTGAAACACCTGCTTTGGATTTCCCCTAAAGACTCCACAGACCTAGTACCTTTGACAGACATGACCAGAAACATCTTGAAGGTATGGCACCTAGTGACGAAAACCCTCCGCTTAAACGACAGACTTAGCCCTTTGACTCCCCTTTTTTCCAACCCATCTTTCCCACCCAGATTTGACAGGCAGAGATTTTTATGTTGGCGGATTGTGGATGACACCCGAGTAGGACAGACTCTGTCCAGTGGTAGTTTGCCCCCGATGGCAGAGCTACAACTCAAAGAACCTACGAGACCTCTTAAGTGATTCGAATTTCTCCAATACAGAGCATAATTATATTCAGCTGACCACTCTTGCAGGGTAAGATTGACGCCCAACGTATTGGAGAGGTTATTCCAACTGGAGGCTCCACCGAGGCGCAAAATATAATTTCTATACCAGGCCTTAGGGTCCATGAGAGAGCAGGGCACCCTTTACTTCCAACGTGCTTGGGAGAGGGAATTGGGGTGTAGCATTTCAGAAGCTAATTGGCAGAAATGCTTTATATTTACTCACTCACTAGCTAGCGCTTGTTCTGCACATGAAAGAAGCTATAAGCTGCTCACTAGATGGTACTTGTGCCCGACGACACTCTGGAACATGTTCCCTGGAACCCCTGATACCTGCTGGCGCTGTGGGGAAGAGAAGGGTACAATGATACACATTTGGTGGAGTTGTGGGGAAATCCGGCGGTTCTGGTCTGAGGTTTTCATTGCATACGCCCGGATAACAGGTAAACAAGCCGAATGCTGCCCAGAATCGGCAATGTTATCCATTTTTCCAGGTCCTATTGGGCTACAGAAGAGGGATATTCTCCGCTTTTGCATCTCGGCTGCTCGTGCTGTGATCCCGAGGTTCTGGAAATCAAGCCGGGCTCCATCTCTACTTGATTGGTTCAAAGAATTGATGGACACATATCGAATGGAGGAGCTCGCAGCTGATGCGTCGGGATCTCGGAACAAATTCTTAGGGATTTGGGTTGAATGGATTCTTTTTCACGACTCTGCAGAATTTAGGAGTATCTTTTCCAGCACAGATAATATGGCTCGACCTCTGGCTGATGGGGAGCCAGTGGGATGAGTACCCTTTCTCCTTCCCATACCTCACCCGTCCCCCCCCCTCCTTTTTTTCTTTTTTTCTTACGTGGCTTTTCTTTCCCAGTATAACTTTTTCTAATGGTTTTTGTTTCTCTTCTCTCTCTCTCTTCTTTTCTATCTCTCTTTTCTTCCCATCTGATACATTCAGTCTAGGTATTTCCTTTCTACGCCTATACCTTCAGAATTCTAGTGAACATTAGACAGGTATCGGAAACTCTGAGCTGTGAGTAGATCATTAATATTTCGGCCTTCCTTTCCGGTACACCAGTCGGTAGACTATTCCAACTAGGCCTCAACGGGTAATGACCCACTTACGTGGTCAACCTGTTAGAAAGGGCCAAGTGATAAAAATCATTCTGCTGGGGCTGCTTGTCCCCTTGACATCAGAACATCTCAAAACCCTGAGAAAGGTTGTATACTTGAGTGTTTGGAATTATATTTAGATTGTAGTATATATTGCACCAGAGATAAGCGCAAAAGTAAATTTGCAGCTTATCTTAAAGTTACTAATAACTTTGTGAATTCTCTTTTTGTATATTTTATATGTCTCAAGATTTTGTTAAAAGATTGAATGTAAGTCTTTCATATGTTTTTTTCAAAATTTAATAAAAATGAGATTAACCATAGTTAAATATTTTAAAATATGATCCCATCACGATCCCAACTTG
This sequence comes from Allobates femoralis, assembly GCA_033576535.1. Lineage (NCBI taxonomy): Eukaryota > Metazoa > Chordata > Amphibia > Anura > Aromobatidae > Allobates > Allobates femoralis. Next base: position 128,763,039 of record JARQOC010000006.1, read on the forward strand.
AAATTTGGTACAGATGTGGCTAAGAGCATAAAAGACACATGGGCAGTTTTGGAAAATTTTTATTAAAATGTTTTTTTCGGAAATGCGTTTCAAAATGTTGCGTTTGCATTCGCATAGGTAAAAAATTAAAATTAATAAATATACTCTTGTGACATATCTGGTGAAAGCCTGGACAGTTCTGAGTAGAATGGTGTTTATTTTGTTTCTCTATCTTATTTCTAGCCCGAGATAAAAAAATTTAAAGTCGTACCAGGCCAAAATTCACCCTTTTTTTAAACTTTAAAAATCTGTAAAAAATTAACTGATGAAGAAAAAAATTCCAAACTTTTAATTTGTAATTAACTAAAGTAGTACTTCATAAAGGAAAAAAAAAAAAAAAATCTAAAGACGTCAGGTAAAAAAAAATATTCATATTTAGATCACTTGATATGGAATGACCCATTGACGCTATTAATAGTAAAATATGTTAAAATATGATCCCATTGCGATCCCAACTTGAAATTTGGTACAGATGTGGCTAAGAGCAAAGCAGACACATGGGCAGTTTTTGAAATATTTAAAGCGCGCCGATTTTTCGGAAATACGTTTTAAAGTTTTGCGCTTGCGATCACATGGGTAAAATATTAACAAAGATCCTCTTGTGACATATCTGGTGAAAGCTTGTATAGTTCTGAGTAGAATGGTGTTTATTTTGTCTCTCTATCTTATTCCTAGCCTTAGTTATGAGGAGAAACGTAAAGGCAGGCAACAGCGAAATTCACACTTTTTCCGAACTTTGAAAATCATTTAAAAAAAAAATAAATTTTTTAAAAAATTTTTCTCTTCACATTTTGCATTGTCTGACATGCTATTATCAAATAACAAAATCTCAAAAGAATTAAAAATATAGAGGTAATAATCATTGGTTCACTTGACATGGAATGACCCTGCTACAAAAAATTGTGTTGAGTGAGTGGAAGTGTGGGAGTGTTACATACTTCTGTTTCTGGGTCCTTCATCTTCTCTGGGACTGGCCATCGTGTAATACAATTTATCTTTGTACCCGTAATAAAGAAAACCGTCAAAAGCTTAAGAACAATGTCTTTGTATATTTGTGTAAACTTAAACACAGAGAGTAAAAGTTATATATTCTCCATTTTGCTCTTTACAATCAACAGGCTCTTTAGTGACAATTACAAATTGAATCTTATTCTCTTCAACAGGGGCTATTGGAAAGTAGGGGAAAGGCTGTAAAGTCCACATCCTACTGACATAAAGCCACACAAATCCAGGTGTGTCACTGTGGCTACTATACTTCTGACACTGTTCTGCTACTTATCAGGGCCCCTACCCTTGCACCAATGAAAGACTGCTTAGAAAGAATAATAAAGCGCAAATAGGGTCTTATCTGAAAGTTGGTGTGTCATAAGAATAATTATAGAGGCTCACCTTGTGTGGTTGTGAGAAGTCACAACCACTGGAATAGCGTCATACTAGCTGCTGCAGTCCCCAGCGGTTAATGTATATCCAGGAGAAGCAAAAGAGGGGTTAATGACTGCGCTGCTAAAATCCATGAAACATCAAGGATAAAGTTATAACATAGGTTTATTGTCAATGCACTTCAAGGCTTTCTGGCCCCTTCCTCAGGACCAACCAATGTGACCTGAAGAAGGGGCCAGAGAGTCTTTAAACGCATTAACAATAAACCTATGTTATAGCTTTAACCCTTGATACTTTGTGGATTTTGGCAGTGTAGTCATTATCCCCTCTTTTGTTTCTCCTGGATATACTCTTGCGTCAATGTCTTTCAGCTAAGTGTCCCTTCTTCACTAAGGTCCTCCTTCTGCTGGTCAACAATGTCTTGCACTTTTTACAGATTTGTCTCAGGAGTCCCCTGTGTTACCTAAAGTGTTCTTGCCTCTGGAGAGCTAACTGTACATCCTGAGCCCGGTCTACCGACACACCTTTTCTACATGAAATTTCTTCTTTGCTTACACTACTCTAATTTTTCACTGAACTCTAGCACTTCTCCCCTTCCTGACTGGCCTAGGATCTTAACCCTGTGATGCCTGAACACAGGATCCTACAATCCATAGGGAAATCTAAACATAAGAACAGGGAGGCAATGACCTCTTGAGGCCCAAATAACATTACCCATCCTGTACAAGAAAAAACTTTTTCAGGGAAAATATGGCACTCCCAGTCACCAGCTTGATAAAATAATTTCATTCTTTATTTTATCTTCATTAAAAAGATGGTACAGGTCATCTGATGCGCTCATAGAGTAGAACCTCTATTATACAGGTCCCTCAGACCCCAAATGGTTAAACTCACCTGATGTAGTTGTGAGTGTCACAACTACAATAAAAGCACACAGGAGGTCGCTGCAGGCTCCCAGCTGAGAACTGAAGAATCCAGATAAGAGTGAAAAGCGCTGGGATGAGATGCCGCGCTGACCACAAAGATAAACACAGAGTTAATCACACACTCTGTTTATTTTGCCTACACGTGTTTCATGGCTCATAGGCCTCTGATGCCCTGATGAAGTGGCCTATGAGCCATGAAACACGTGTAGGCAAAATAAACAGAGTGTGTGATTAACTCTGTGTTTATCTTTGTGGTCAGCGCGGCATCTCATCCCAGCTCTTTTCATTCTTATCTGGATTCTTCAGTTCTCAGCTGGGAGCCTGCTGTGACCTCCTGTGTGCTTTTATTGTAGTTGTGTGATATAGAAATTGGTTGCGCCACGCTGCTTTATGTTTTATATCCCCCCTCTATTAAGTCACCGTTACACTCACCTTTTCCTGTTGTGCTGTCCGCACAACAGGGGGGGCTCCCGTAGTGAGTGCACGGGGTCTCTCTCTGGACGGTGTGGATTTCTTTCCCTTTTTCCTCGGTGTCCGCCTGTGTAATTGCACGTGATCCGTCACGTATTTTCCTCTCCTCTGTTAGATTTGTCTTCTCCTCCGGAGCTGCTCCACCGCTCTCCCCATAGGGATCACACTAGATCCTCTCCCACAACATGTTTCGACGCTCAGGGCGTCTTCCTCAAGTGGATCCACTTGAGGAAGACGCCCTGAGCGTCGAAACATGTTGTGGGAGAGGACCTAGTGTGATTTGAACAATAAACTTACAGGTAAAATACCTGTCTTCATATCCCAGCGCTCACCCAAACATCGCTTTATTCCATTGCCTGCATATTTATTGTAGTTGTGACACTCACAACTACATCAGGTGAGTTTAACCATTTGGGGTCTGAGGGACCTGTATAATAGAGGTTCTACTCTATGTGCGCTTCCTTTCTCTTTTAATTTACATACTAGGACTAAGGATGTGCGAAACATCAGGAGCGCATCAGATGACCTATACCATCTTTTTAATGAAGATAAAATATGGCCCATGAGCCATGAAACACGTGTAGGCAAAATAAACAGAGTGTGTGATTAACTCTGTGTTTATCTTTGTGGTCAGCGCGGCATCTCATCCCAGCTCTTTTCACTCTTATCTGGATTCTTTAGTCCTAGTATGATCATACTATGACTAAGGATGAAGAGAAACTAGAGCATGAAAATATTTTATCAAGCTGGAGCCTGGGAGTGCTATATTTTCTCTGAAAAAGTTTTTTATTTTTCTGGACTGTTCATGGGCACCAATGGGAACCTGCGCCCGTCAAGACTTTGATGATATTTGGTCTCCAGCATAAAATTGCAGCACAGTGGTGAGCTCTATAATATTTTTTCTATGATTATCCATCCAACACATTACACTATTTACAATAGCTTATGACACACTTGCGTTAAAAACACTGATGTCTTCTACATGAAGACCGATGCGATGTAAAAGAGCCAGATTCCAGCGATGCATCACTTACAGTACATCACTGCCCTGCCTGATGCAGTTTTGATACAATCCCTGTTTTCTCTGCTGTAAATGTAGCAGTGACCAGAATGCCAAGTTCTGTATAACCCTACCAAAACCCTCATTTGGCAACTTCTTGTGTGCATTATACATTACCAATTAGAGTATTTGCACATGATCCCGAGGCACTGCAAGTTGGACACAGTGCCTCGGGATCTTCGGGAACCTGCGGTTTCATGCAGGAAGAATGTAGTCGCCATATGCCCATGATCTGCGGTGCGTGTGGGCGGCTTCACCCTACATTCACCCGATGGTGATCGCTTCCTGTATGAAAGCGCAGCTACCCACACCGCAGTGTTGAGCATGGGATTTGCTTGTCCTATACAATGCAGCGATTTGAACGCAGCAGCAAGATGCTGCGTACAAAACGCTACTATTCCGGATCATGTGTATGCATTCTCAGTGGTGGGGTTACACAGATTAGCCTGCTTGCCTTAATGCGACACCCAGTCATACGGTGCTAATCTCTCGTTGATAAAACACTTATTATATTGAAACTACAACAAGCAGCGTTGTCAACTGTTCAGAAACTCCAGGACATCCTGGAAAAATCAAGCACTTTTTTGTTTTTTTTCTGTTAAAAAAGAAGTTGGGCATCCGTGATTTTTTTCAGCTATAGAAACTTATGGAGATTTCTTTTACTTTAACATCACTTTCAAATTCATAGTGAAGGCACCTGATGTTCTTTTTATCAGAATTATGGGCTGTAGACATACAGTAGATTACTTAAAATCATAATGATTTTTGAGGCTTCCAATGTGTCTGTAAAAAATATTGTCTGTCAGTGATATTTTGATAAGCTGTCCAGCAAAAATAAAAAGTCAAGTTGGCAACCCTGACAGTACGTTGCTGATCAAGTGACACATCCTTAAAAACAGGGTCTCAGAGTAAGTAGCAAAAACCTTGTGACAGTTTCCCTTTAGGCTATGTTTCTGATGCGCTCCAGGGCCGTGGGGTACTCGGAACCGGGCTGCAGTGTTTCTGGGGAGTCACAGGGGTCGAGACCCAGTTCCGTGACCCTGGGTTCAGTGTTAAAGAGTTTTTGGGGAATAGGGTGCTTTAAAAGGAAGGTTATTTCTGACGCCACCCGTGGTTTGTGGCTATTAGTGGCAATGAACGTTACCTTTACTTGTTCATTGAAGTTACAGCCCGGGGCACTGGTTTAGATGTTACTGTGGACCCGGGCAGCCTGGAAGCAATCAGGAGATCCACGTAGCCAGGTGGGTTGGAGGCCTTCCTTCTGTGCTTTCTCTTGCGGGTCCCTGCTGCTGTATGAAGCTGAGCTGCGGCACTCTCTCTCTCCCTCCTGCGTGTGCCAGTTTGACGGGCAGCTCGAGTCCTTTATTAGCCTCACTTCACGGGTGGCTGCTCCTGGGCTCTTAATGCTGCTTTGCCTCTGGGCACTTGGTGTGGATGGGGAACTTGGAATCCCCACCCTCAAGTTTTGGCTGCCGGGTCATTAGACCCTGCACAGCCTCGGACTCCGGTGTCCGTTTCTTGGTACTTACTCCTCTGGGGTTAGCTTGACACCACTCTGCTCCCCAGGCTCTCCTCTCTTTCCTCCTCAGACTCACTCCATGACTGTACTGTTGTTCTTCTTGGCTGTTCTGCCTGACCCCACTTCCAGGCCAGAACTTTTATAGGGAAGCTCCCCTTAAGGCGGGTTCTAGAGTTCCCCCTTCTGGTCTGGAGACAGGAAAGTGTTGGATGCTGTGTCACCTGAATAGGGGACCCCCTTTTTGCTTCCAGGCGTGACATGACCTCCTGTGAGGAAGGCAATGCCACAATGAGAACCAGACCCTGGGGTACTACATTTCTACAATGAGATTTTGATGAGTTTTTGATGTTGCAGAATTTCTGCAATATTTCTGCACCTATTAGGTAAATTAAGTTTTTAATTCTCTTTCAATTGAATTTTTCACAAGCGGTTCTATCATGTTTTTGATGCTACTTTTTTAATCTCTTTGGTATGTCATGCTTTAAATAAGGCCTTGTTCACACCTCCAAATAAAACACACGACAAAAATTGGTGCCAGTGTCAGTCAGTGTTTTGTATTAGTGTCAGTTGTGTCTGTTTTTACCATATATGCAATGTTAAACACATAATGGACAGCATACTAGTTGCACACATTTGTGTTTTTCACAGACCCATAGACATGTATTAGGCTGGGGTCACACATAAACCCTTGGTCCGTTTTTGGCTTCATTTTTGGAATTTTTTTTTTCTAGTCCAAAAACTGATAGAAAACCGGATTGGATGTAATAAACACCCTGTCCGTTTTTTTCTGCACCTAAAAACATTGTTAGGTACGTTTTTGAGTCAAAAACGTTGCTTGCAACGTTTTTGGGGTCCGTTTTAAAAAAAAAAAAAAATTTTAACATGGGCCCTATGGAAAAGCGGATCCATTTTTTTGAGAATTTTGGTCAAAAAATGACTAAGTCCAAAAACGTTCAGGGGTGCAGGAGGCTCAAAAAGCACCCCAAAAAAAACAGTTTGGTCATGGAAATCACTTCCAAAAACGGATTTCTATGTGTGACCACAGCCTTAGCCTCTATCATCCATGGTGCTGGATAAAAATTAACATGTTTCCATGCGTGCACAGATACATGGTCTCTGCGAACAAATGGACATGTGACCGACCCCATAGGTTATAGTGGGTAAGTGTGTTATCCAGGAAAAAAAAACAGATGCCAGACGTACCTAACACATGGATATGTGAAGGATGCCTGTAGCTACCTGCTTTGATTTTTGAAATTCCTGATATAGGGGTTTGACAAAACTTTATTGATAGTTATGTGTGGATTACATGAGTTTTTAATGGCATTTCTGCAGTGGAACCACACTAAAAAGGCATGTGTGTTTTTTGCCTGCCGATTTTCTGTATCTAATGCAAAAGTGTGATTTTGGTCCATAATTCCACACAAACACTTTTCAAACTGAATGTTTTTCTGAGTTTTAGTTCCTTCCATAAATTTTCTATTGGATTCCGGTCAGGTGATTGGCTCGGCCATTCTAGCAGCTTTATATTCTTCTCTGAAACCACTTGAGTTTCCTTGGCTATGTGTTGGAATCATTGTTTTGCTGAAATATCCATCCTCGTTTCCTCTTCATAATCCTGGTAGATGGCAGCAAATTTTTATCAAGAATATCTTGGTACAATTCTCCTCATCTACAGTGCCTTGTGAAAGTATTTGGCCCTCTTGAACTTTTCAACCTTTTGCCACATTTCAGGCTTCAAACATAAAGATATAAATTATAATTTTATTGTGAAGAATCAACAAAAGTGGGACACAATCGTGAAGTGGAACGAAATTTATTGGATATTTTCAACTTATCTAACAAATAAAAAACTGAAAAGTGGGGCGTGCAATATTATTTGGCCCCTTGAGATAATACTTTGTAGCGCCACCTTTTGCTGCAATTACAGCTGCAAGTTGCTTGGGGTATGTCTCTATCAGTTTTGCACATTGACAGACTGAAATTCTTTTCCCATTCCTCCTTGCATATCAGCTGGAGCTCAGTGAGGTTGGATGGAGAGCGTTTGTGAACAGCAGTTTTCAGCTCTTTCCACAGATTCTAGATTGGATTCAGGTCTGGACTGTGACTTGGCCATTCTAACACCTGGATATGTTTATTTTTGAACCATTCCATTGTAGATTTTGCTTTATGTTTGGGAACATTATTTTGTTGGAAGATAAATCTCTGTCCCAGTCTCAGGTCTTTTGCAAACTCCAACAGGTTTTCTTCCAGAATGGTCCTGTATTTGGCTCCATCTATCTTCCCATTAATTTTAACCATCTTTCCTGTCCCTGCTGAAGAAATGCAGGCCCAAACCATGATGCTGCCACCACCATGTTTGACAGTGGGGATGGTGTTTTGAGGGTGATGAGCTGTGTTGCTTTTACGCCAAACATATCGTTTTTCATTGTGGCAAAAAAGTTTGATTTTGGTTTCATCTGACCAGAGCACCTTATTCCACATGTTTGGTGTGTTTCCCAGGTGGGCTTGTGGCAAACTTCAAACAAACTTCAAACAAAAATTTGTATGGATATCTATGAGAAATGGCTTTCTTCTTGACACTCTTCCACAAAGGCCCGATTTGTGCAGTGTATGACTGATTGTTGTCCTATGGACAGACTCTCCTACCTCAGCTGTAAATCCCTGCAGTTCATCCAGGGTGATCATGGGCCTTTTGGCTGCATCTCTGATCAGTCTTCTCCTTGTTCAAGATGAATGTTTAGAGAAACGACCGGGTCTTGGTAGATTTGCAGTGGTCTGATACTCCTTCCATTTCAATATGATCGCTTGCACAGTGCTCCTTGAGATGGTTAAAACTAGAGAAATCTTTTTGTATCCAAATCCGGCTTTAAACTTCGACACAACAGTATCTGGGACCTGCCTGGTGTGTTCCTTGGTTTCATGATGCTCTCTGCACTTGAAACTGAACCCTGAGACTATCCCAGAGCAGGTGCATTTATACGGAGACTTGATTACACACAGGTGGATTATATTTATCATTACCAGTCATTTAGGACAACATTGGATCATTCAGAGATCCTCACTGAACTTCTGTAGTGAGTTTGCTGCAATGAAAGTAAAGAGGCCGAATAATATTGCACGCCCCACTTTTCAGTTTTTATTTGTTAAAAAAAGTTTGAAATATTCAATAAATGTTGTTCCACTTTACGATTGTGTCCCACTTGTTGTTGATTCTTCACAAAAAAATTACAATTTATATCTTTGTTTGAAGCCTGAAATGTGGTAAAAGGTTGAAAAGTTCAAGGGGGCCAAATACTTTCACAAGGTACTGTATATGAAGTAGGTATAAGTTTAAAAACAGTCCCACACCATGATGTTCCTACCTCTAAACATAACTGCTGGTTTGGTGTTTTTCAGAGAATATGCAGTGCTTTTTGGCCTCTAAACATGTTGTGTATTATGGCATCCAAAGAGGACAATTTTTTTCTCATTTTAACAGACTTTATTCTCCCAGTATTTTACAGGCTTGTGTAAATATTTTGTTGAGCAAACTTTAAACATGCTTCAGCAGCTGAAAGAGTGTAAATCTGTGTATAAATGTATATTAGTATAACATGATACCGCATAGTTTACATGTATATTAGTATAATGTGATACTGCATTGTGTAGGGGATGGAAAATACCGTATATACTCGTGTATAAGCCGACCCGTGTATAAGCCGACCCCCCTACTTTTGCCCCCAAAACCTGGGAAAATTTATTGACTCGTGTATAAGCCGAGGGTGGACCCCAGCACAGGTATACAGCCCCCAGCAGTGTGGTATACAGCAGCCTCCCCAGTGGTATATACAGGCCCCAGCAGTGTTACAGCAGCAGCCCCAGTGGTATATACAGCAGCAGCCCCAGTGGTAGTATACAGCAGCCCCAGAGGTATATACAGCAGCCCCAGTGGTAGTATACAGCAGCAGCCACAGTGGTAGTATACACGCAGCCCCAGTAGTATATACAGCCCCAGTGGTAGTATACACGCAGCCCCAGTAGTATATACAGCCCCAGTGGTAGTATACAGCCCCAGTGGTAGTATACAGCAGCCCCAGTAGTAGTATACAGCCCCAGTGGTAGTATACAGCCCCAGTGGTAGTATACAGCCCCAGTGGTAGTATACATACAGCCCCAGTAGTAGTATACAGCCCCAGTGGTAGTATATAGCCCCAGTGGTAGTATACATACAGCCCCAGTAGTAGTATACAGCCCCAGTGGTAGTATATAGCCCCAGTGGTAGTATACATACAGCCCCAGTAGTAGTATACAGCCCCAGTGGTAGTATACAGCAGCCCCAGTGGTATATTCAGCCCCAGTGGTAGTATACAGCCCCAGTGGTAGTATATAGCCCCAGTGGTAGTATATAGCCCCAGTGGTAGTATACAGCAGCCCCAGAGGTATATACAGCAGCCCCAGTGGTAGTATACAGCAGCAGCCACAGTGGTAGTATACACGCAGCCCCAGTAGTATATACAGCCCCAGTGGTAGTATACACGCAGCCCCAGTAGTATATACAGCCCCAGTGGTAGTATACAGCCCCAGTGGTAGTATACAGCAGCCCCAGTAGTAGTATACAGCCCCAGTGGTAGTATACAGCCCCAGTGGTAGTATACAGCCCCAGTGGTAGTATACATACAGCCCCAGTAGTAGTATACAGCCCCAGTGGTAGTATATAGCCCCAGTGGTAGTATACATACAGCCCCAGTAGTAGTATACAGCCCCAGTGGTAGTATATAGCCCCAGTGGTAGTATACATACAGCCCCAGTAGTAGTATACAGCCCCAGTGGTAGTATACAGCAGCCCCAGTGGTATATTCAGCCCCAGTGGTAGTATACAGCCCCAGTGGTAGTATATAGCCCCAGTGGTAGTATATAGCCCCAGTGGTAGTATACAGCAGCCCCAGAGGTATATACAGCAGCCCCAGTGGTAGTATACAGCAGCAGCCACAGTGGTAGTATACACGCAGCCCCAGTAGTATATACAGCCCCAGTGGTAGTATACACGCAGCCCCAGTAGTATATACAGCCCCAGTGGTAGTATACAGCCCCAGTGGTAGTATACAGCAGCCCCAGTAGTAGTATACAGCCCCAGTGGTAGTATACAGCCCCAGTGGTAGTATACAGCCCCAGTGGTAGTATACATACAGCCCCAGTAGTAGTATACAGCCCCAGTGGTAGTATATAGCCCCAGTGGTAGTATACATACAGCCCCAGTAGTAGTATACAGCCCCAGTGATAGTATATAGCCCCAGTGGTAGTATACATACAGCCCCAGTAGTAGTATACAGCCCCAGTGGTAGTATACAGCAGCCCCAGTGGGATATTCAGCCCCAGTGGTAGTATACAGCCCCAGTGGTAGTATATAGCCCCATAGCCCCAGTGGTAGTATATAGCCCCAGTGGTAGTATACATACAGCCCCAGTAGTAGTATACAGCCCCAGTGGTAGTATACAGCAGCCCCAGTGGTATATTCAGCCCCAGTGGTAGTATACAGCCCCAGTGGTAGTATATAGCCCCAGTGGTAGTATATAGCCCCAGTGGTAGTATACATACAGCCCCAGTAGTAGTATACAGCCCCAGTGGTAGTATATAGCCCCAGTGGTAGTATACATACAGCCCCAGTAGTAGTATACAGCCCCAGTGGTAGTATACAGCAGCCCCAGTGGTATATTCAGCCCCAGTGGTAGTATACAGCCCCATTGGTAGTATATAGCCCCAGTGGTAGTATATATACAGCCCCAGTAGTAGTATACAGCCCCAGTGGTAGTATACAGCAGCCCCAGTGGGATATTCAGCCCCAGTGGTAGTATACAGCCCCAGTGGTAGTATATAGCCCAAGTGGTAGTATATAGCCCCAGTGGTAGTATACATACAGCCCCAGTAGTAGTATACAGCCCCAGTGGTAGTATACAGCAGCCCCAGTGGTATATTCAGCCCCAGTGGTAGTATACAGCCCCAGTGGTAGTATATAGCCCCAGTGGTAGTATATAGCCCCAGTGGTAGTATACAGGGCCCCAGCAGGGCCCCCCTCATAATTTGGCACCCCCACCTCACTTTCTGGGCCCCCCCGCATGCAGCGCTGCGCATATACATTACCTGTCTAGCAGCTGTCACCCTCCGATGGCGGATCGCGGCTCCCGGCTCCGGGCTCCATCTTCCTCACTGTCTTCCTGCTTTGTGACCGGGGCTCAGCGCGATGACGTCATCGCGACGCCGGCCGGTCACATGACAAGCAGGAAGTCAGCGAGGAAGATGGAGCCCGGAGCCGGGAGCCGCGATCCGCCATCGGAGGGTGACAGCTGCTAGATAGGTAATGTATATGCGCAGCGCTGCATGCGGGGGGGCCCAGAAAGTGAGGTGGGGGCGCCAATGAGGTGGGGGCGCCGTATTGACTCGTGTATAAGCCGAGGGGGGGACTTTTCAGCCCAATTTTTGGGCTGAAAAACTCGGCTTATACGCGAGTATATACGGTATTCAGACCCCTTTAACTTTTTCACTCTTTGTTTCATTGAAGCCATTTGGTATATTCAATAAAAGTTCATTTTTTTTCTCATTAATGTATATTCTGCATCCCATAGTGACTGAAAAAAACAGAAAAGTAGACATTTTTGCAAATTTATTAAAAAAGAAAAACTGAAATATCACATCATCATAAGTATTCAGACCCTTTGCTCAGACACTCATATTTAAGTCACATGCTATCCATTCCCTTGTGATCCTCCTAGAGATGGTTCTACTTCATTGGAGTCCAGCTGTCTTTAATTAAACTGATAGGACTTGACTTGGAAAGGCACTTACCTGTCAATATAAGACCTCACAGCTCACAGTGCATGTCAGACCAAATGAGAATCATGAAGTCAAAGGAACTGCTCAAGGAGCTCAGAGACAGAATTGTGGCAAGGAACAGATCTGACCAAGGTTACAAAAGAATTTCTGCAGTATTCAAGGTTCCTAAGAGTATAGTGGCCTCAATAATCTATAAATGGAAGAAGTTTGGGACCACTAGAAGTCTTCCTAGAGCTGGCCGTCCAGCCAAACTGAGCAACCATGGGAGAACAGCCTTGGTGAGAAAGGTAAAGAAGAACCTCAAGATCACTGTTGCTGAGTTCCAGAGATGCAGTAGGGAAATGGGAGACAGTTTCACAAAGTCAACTATCACTGCAGCCCTCCCCCAGTCCGGCCTTTATGTCAGAGTGGCCCGACGGAAGTGAAAGACATATGAAAGCTTGCAAATAAAACACATTAAGGACTCCCAGACTATTAGAAATAAGATCCTCTGGTCTGATGAGACAAAGATAGAGCTTTTTGGTAATAATTCTAAGTGGTATGTATGGAGAAAGCTAGGCACTTCTCATTACCTGCCCAATACAATCCCAACTGTGAAAAATGGTGGTGGCAGTATCATGCTATGGGGGTGTTTTTTCAGCTGCAGGTACAGGACAACTGGTTGCAATTGAAAGAAACATGAGTTCAGAGATATTGTGGATCAAAACCTCTTCCAGAGTGCTCTGGACCTCAGACTTGGCCCAAGGATTCACCTTCCAACAAGACAATGACCCAAAGCACACAGCTAAAATAACAAAGGAGTGGCTTCAGAACAACTCTGTGACCATTCTTGACTGGCCAAGACAGAGCCCTGACCTAAACCCAATTGAGCATCTCTGGAGAGACCTGAAAATGGCTGTCCATCAATGTTCACCATCCAACTTGACTGAACTGGAGAGGATCTGCAAGGAAGAATGGCAGAAGATCCCCAAATCCATGTGTGAAAAACTTTTTGCATCATTTCCAAGAAGACTCATGTCTGTACTAGCTCAAAAGGTGCTTCTACTCAATACTGAGGGTATACAAAGGGTCTGAATACTTATGACCATATGATATTTCAGTTTTTCTTTTTTAATAAATTTGTAAAACTTTCTACATTTCAGTTTTTTCAGTCAAGATGGGGTGCAGAGTGTGCATAAATGAGAACATTTTTTTTATCAATTTATTTATGTATATATACAGCTCTAGAAAAAATTAATTAAGAGACCACTGCAAATTTTCAGTTTCTTTGATTTTACTCTTTATAACTATATTTTGAGTAAAATGTACATTATTCTTTTATTCTATTGACTACTGACAACATGTCTCCGAAATTCAAAGCTAAAAATTTGTATTTATTCGCAGCAAATGTGAAATCTTCAAACTAATAATAAATAAACAGAACAGTGCTTTAGATCTCAAATAATGTAAAAAGTTCATATTCATTTAGAAACCACAATACTAATGTTTAAACTCAGGAACAGTTCAGAAATCAATATTTGGTGGAATAACCATGGTCTGGAGATTGGGCTGGCCATGATAAGGACTTAGGTCAATCAATATGTGGATGAAGGAGCACCACATCAAGACCCTGTCATGGCCAGCCCAATGTTCAGACCTGAACCCCACTGAAAACTTTTGGAATGTAATCAAGACGAAGATGGATATTCACAAGCCATCAACAAAGAAGAACTGCTTAAATGTTTGTGCCAGGAGTGGCATAAGGTCACCCAAAAAACAGTGTGAAAGACTAGTGGAAAGAATGCCAAGACGCATGAAAGCTGTGATTAAAAATCATGGTTATTCCACCAAATATTGATTTCTGAACTCTTCCTGAATTAAAACGTTAGTATTATGGTTTCTAAATGAATATGAACTTGTTTTCTTTGCATTATTTGAGGTTGAAAGCACCGTTCTGTTTATGTATTATATTTTGAAGATTTTTCATTTGCTGCAAATAAATACAAATTTTTTAGCTTTGAATTACGGAGACATGATTTCAATAGTTTATAGAATAAAAGAACAATGGCATATATATAAAGAGAAAAATCTGAGAAACTGAAAAATTTGCAATGGTCCTTAATTTTTTTCAGAGCTGTATAATATATATATACTCATATATTGTGATACTAATTGTTGCACTATTACGTATGGCAGGCTACACCCTGGTGGTTATTTTCAGAGAAAGTATGTGTGTAGTTTATGTAGTTTGCCTACTTGAAGTACGTAATTGAATTGATCTAATTACATGACATAAATGACCATTTACACCAGCTCACGTGTCGATTTGGCATTTTTTCTTTTTTCTTTTCGTAGCTGGCTAAAGCAACTGTGAAAAGAAGATATTAGAGAGAATAGAAATGTTGCCTATAAATTACAGAAAGTATAACATTAAGCATTTAGCATTTAATCTAAAGAAATAAAAGCAATTTTTTTAAATGCAATCTGGTTCCTGGCTGCAATGTTACCAGTCATAGGTATGCTAATATTACATTGCTTAGGCATCAATAATTGCTTAAATAGTAATTTCAGACATCAATGTAATGAACCAAACTAAAGCAAGGCTGCAAGGTACAGTATATAAATGCACCTGTTGTCATATGAAGCAAACTCTTTATGACAGTCTATAACTGTAAAATATATTTAAAGGGAACCTGTCAGCTACGTTATGCCCCAAACCTATTACTATCTGTCCCTGCAGCTTCCTAGTACATCCCTAAGCATCCCTGTCTGACCTAATACTGTACTGTAATCTTTGAGAAAAATCATTTTATAACTTACATTTTCGTATGGTAATTAGGGTGGTCTTGAGACTGTAGTCACTCTGGGCATTCTCTCTGGCTCAATGTCTCCCCTCATTGAGTGGTTATCATGCCCCGGTGGGCATGATAACTTAATTTCCAAGCGCGGTCCTTGTATACCCCCACAATGCACAGGATTGGAAATGACGTGACTGACACATCATACCAGTAAGGAGCAGCCCATAGACTGGATTTCAATGTTCCGCAATGGGGTTGTGGCACCCCGCCGGGCAGGCCGCCACCAGAGGTACTGCGCTCCTCCATTCGATGGAGAGTTGTGCCTGTGCTCTCCAGGTGCTGGGATGGCACAGTTGAGCCTCACACACATATACACAACACTTAGGAACCCGGGACAAGGTGGGAGGACCCAAGCATAGCCGGGAGCCAACAAAAAGGAGTAGTAAGTAGTTGAAGCAGGAGAAGAAGAAAGTAGAGAAATGGAGTAGAGGAGAAGGGTGAAGTAGGAGGAGGTGTTGCCCCCCATTGGCTTGAGCACAACTACGCTCATCCCGGGAGGGAATGACCAATGGGTGTGGAGGAAGAATAGAGCTCTTGGGGTACGAAACGAGATGTAGATCCCCATACACCCATAACTGGCGAGACAACAGTGGGGGCTGGTGGACGACAGGGAACCGGCCCTGAACACGGCATAGATGCTGCATGCCCGAACCGTTAAGACCGGAGGCCCCGAGTTCCTAATGGGAGCTGCAGCTAAACACTCGACACAACTTGGAGAAGTCGGGCAAACTAGAAAGCAGTACCAGGGAGCAGTACAACTGAGCACCTGTGGCTGTTGGTACCTGAGCTCTGTGTGCAGAGGGCATTGAAATGAGTGGAGAGAATAACTTATAGTGCTAAGAGACCACCAGAGGAAAGAACAACCAGAAAAGAGAGAGACAGGAACACCAAAAGAGGCTCGACTGCACTGTCCCGGTTCTGGAGACAACGCTGAACCGGAGCTTGGCAAAGGAAGCACCCGGTGGCCATGCTGAAACAACTAAGTAAAAGTAACAGAACTCCAGTGGTGGTGTGTGAGACTTTTCTTAGCGATGACTACCGGCCGCAAAGGCCGCATGAAACACCAGGGTGCTGATGACCTAACTAACATCTGTCAAAGTACAAACTGACTTCTCCTGCCCTGGGGACTGCACTCCACCTGCAGGGAGAGAAACCATCCAAGCTGCCAGTCATCGTCCCCAGAGGTTATGAAGCAGCAGCGGCCGCTCATGGCCACGCACCACAGGTGGCATCACGAATACCCCTTTTCCCTGTCATCCCCGTCAATCCCCTTTTTTAAATGACGCCGCCATTGTCACGGGATCGGGTCTTGGCCCCCGTCCTTTCCTGTAAAAAGAACCAAGAAGAACAACAGGTTCCCGGTTCCTGAGTACTCCCGACCCTGGAGGGGGCGTGTCAGGGTCACTTTTGGGTTTTTTCTATTACCACCTCAGGGTCTCTGCAAATGTCACTTGCAAACTAGTCTAGCAAAATCTGTCTTCCAAAACCCGAATAGCGCTTCCTCCCACTCCACCCTGATGTGTGACCAAGCAGTAGTTCTGAGGTTATAGGGGGTATCATCTTGTCCTGGAAATATTGTGGAATACATTGGGGGGTCCAGTTTCACTTTTTACCTTTTATCCCCTGTGTAACTGACAAAATTGCAAATAATAAAATAAAACTACATTTTCACCGATAAAATGTTATTTTTCCATGTCCCAGTCTTATAAAATTTGGAGGTTTCTGTCCGTTCAAAATACTCATTACACCCCTAGATGAATTCCTTAAGCAGTGAATATGGGGTTGCTTTTGTGGGTCTCTGCTAATCTAGTACCTCAAGGACTTGGCTAATGGACACAATCTATAACAGCATTTGCGTTCTAAAATCAAAGTAGCGCTCCTTCCCATCTGACCCTGTCATGGGCTCAAACAGCAGTGTGCAACCACATATATGGCCAAATTTAGTAAAAACTGCACAACAAATTGTCCCATCTATTTTCTCCTATTTTGCATTATGTAAATTATAAATTTGGTGCTAATACTGCATTTCAGCGGAATAAAATGCAATTTTTTGTTTTCACGTCTAAATGTTATAGAGTTTCAGGAATCATCTGTACGTTAAAAATTCTCAGCACACCACTAGATGAACTCCTTGAGGGGTCTAGTTTCCAAAATAGGTCACTTGTGGGGGTGTTTCTTCTGTTTTGTCATGTTAGAGGCTTCCCAAATGTGATATGACGTCCGCAATCTATTCCAGACAAATGTACGCTCCAAAAATTAAATAGTGCTCTAGTGCTCCTTCCCTTCCAAGCACTGCCATGTGCCCAAACTGAAATTTTTGACTACATATGAAGCATCATCGCGTTCGGGAGAAATTGCATAACAATTTATGTGGTCCGTTTTCACCTAGTATCCATTGTGAAAGTTACAAATTTGGGGAAAAAGCAACATTTTCATGAAAAAATTCAAATATTTCAATATGATGACCAAATGTTATCAAATTCTGTGTAGTACCTATGGGTCCAAAATGCTCACTTTACCCCTGGATAAAATCCTTGAGTGGAGTAGTCACCAATATGGGGTCAGTTGTGGGGGTTCCGATTGTTTAGTTACCTTTAGGGGCCCTGAAAATGCTACATGGTGCCCACAATCTATTTCAGCCAAATTTGTCCTCCAAATGCAAATAGCGCTCTTCATTGTCCGAGCTCTGCCGTTTGTCCAAACAGAGGTTTTTGACCGCATACCGGGTATCATCGAGCTCAGAAGAAACTGGTTAAGAAATTGTAGAGTCCATTTTGTTAAGCAATCCCTTGTAAAAGTAAATAAATGGGGTCAATGCAACATGTTAGAGGTGAAATCATTTTTTTTAATACCATTCGGTTTTTCAAAATGGCACCACTTTTGGGTTGTTTCCAATATATAGGCCGCTCAAATTCCATTTAAATCTGAATAGGGCCCTACAGATACAGGTTTTGTAAATTTTTCATAAGTTGCCTGGTCAACAAATATCATTATTGTGCTGTAACCATACTCCAGGTAGTTTTACATAAATAAATGAATGTGAAGACAATGAAAAACCACACACAATGGAACAAAATACAATATCAATTACTGTATGTCCTTAACTGGCAACTGGTGTACTAAGGATAATAAAGTCTGTGTTTTTTTGTGAAAAATGTCATCATACTGTCCTCATTTTAGAAAATAAAGGGCTGTATTCTTGTTGTCTTTGCATATATGTTTAGTGGTAACATACTTTTTTGCTATATTGCTTGAGCAACCAAGCAAGGATAATAGCTTTTTGCTTGACATACTGACCAGTAGATGGCACCCTTCTATTGCTATTCATGGAGAGTTGTGCATTTCATTTGACAGTAGTAGCAAATTAGCATCAAACTATATCAGCTCTTTGTTAATGCCCTTAGTCAACCTCTTCTTTTAGTTGAGATGTGCTTGTGCTGTCTTATGTAGAGTTAGGGATCTGATTTCTAATGATAATAACCATCAAAAATGTCATAAATGACTACTATGCAAAAATGTTTTTTAGCTTAAAGGGAACCTATCACCCCCTTTGGGCATTTTAAATTGTGCCCACCAGCTTACACATAATGTAAATAGGGTTCTAGTAACCCCCTGTATGTGCCCAGACGTGACCCTCATAACTGAGAAAATAAATTTTATTCTGTTCAGCGCTCCTCCTATTGAGTTCGAGAGGCTGCTATTTGGTCCTGGTAGATTATGTCCTCGCCGCCCCCGGCTGCAAAATCCGCCCTGTGGTTTTAAAAAATTGCCACCCCCATCTGTGACCGGATGTTTCAGTGACAGTCACACTCGTGCATGCGCAGTGGAGCCGTGTCCACTCTCCATTGAAGATAGTGCCAACGTCTCACAAGATTTGTGAAGTCTCGCGAGATTTGTGAAGTCTTATGAGACATCAGCACTAGGTTCAATGGAGCACGTACACCCACTCCACTGCGCAGGCGCGAGTGCGGCTGTCACTCAAGCACCGATCACAGAGGGGGTGGCAGTTTTAAAAAATGCAGTGCAAATTTTGTTGCCAGGGGCGGCGAGGACATAATCCACCTGGACCATATAGCAGCCTCCCGGACATTTTAGCAGGCCAGCACTAGACAGAATAAATGTTGTATTCTCAGGTATGAAGGGCACGTATGGGCACATACAGGGGTTACTAGAACCCCATTTACATTATCTGTAAGCTGGTGGGCACAGTTTAAAATGTGCCCAAGGGGGGTGGCAGATTCCCTTTAACGTAAGACAGATGTATTTACCCACCAAAGTTAGGCTACAGTCAGATGGTCATACAGTCTATCATCCGATAGAATCTAGCGATTATGAAAATCCGACTTGGATCAAACTCTGCTCAGAATTTTATCAGTGAGTGAGAATACTGTGACGTAGTTCTCTAGAATATGGAGAAGATGGAGAGAAATGTGGCACCCCTGGAGGGATTGCCACAGGATCCACCAGTGTCGGGAAGGATGTACACTTTGGCACACACAGCACCCAACACTTCCCACCCCAGGCCCAGAGGGGGAGCTCCACTGGCTGCCCTTAAGCCAGATCCCCTATAAAGATCCAGGTCTGAGGGAGGAGAAAGCCAGTTAGTAAGTCAAGTCAGCCAAGGAAGTCAAGTCAGTCAGTTAGGACTGAAGGACAGAAGGTCAGCTGGGACTGAAGAGCCTAGAGGAGCTCGTTGCTGGGATTAGGCCCAGAACCAGGGAGGACCGACCCAGCTGTGCAGTGCCCTAGAGAGAGGGACAGAGGCCAGTGGGCGCACAGGAAGAAGAAGAAGGGAACATAGTGGTTACCCTTATAGTTCACCTGGATGCCGGAGTCTGTGCCAGCCATTAACTACTTGTGGCAGAGAAACCCCGGAGGAACCAGGAGGATCTAGTTCCCCCTGAAGCTCAGGAAGCACAGTGCCCAAATGCGGCCAGCTTAGGACCGGGGACCCCAAGAAAAGAATAGGGATCCCAAGAGGAGGTCCTCACCGGCAGTTGTGGAAGGAGCATCCTGAGGAAAAGAGAGCGGCAGATCTAGATTCAGGCAGATCTACCCAAATCATTGCATACACAGACAGAGGAGGCCTCACAACTCTCTAAGGTGGACATATCAAACCGCATTAGCCACCTTGTTACCCTCTTGGACCGTACCTGCACAGTGACACCAGTAAAAGTTACTGAAACAGAGACTGTTGTGTGTGTGAGCCTGATTCCCTGCAGCGATTACAGCAGGACTGCAACTATAACTCCCCTCATCCACCCTGCCATGCTGAGGAAAAACTCCACCTGTGGGGAGCTGTACTACCTCTGCTGCACCACACCATCACCTCAGCGCCCGGGTGCAGTGCTGAAAACCGCTTACCAGACACCACAGGTGGAGTCAAATATAATCTACAATCATCATCCCCATCAGCCATTGAGTGCCCAGGGTATGGAACCGGGACCCAACCAGCCGTGATCCCCCACCGAAGCCACCGTCCCAGTATCCAAGTGACCCCTTCCCTGCCGGCCCGACTCAGAAACAATTTTCCATCTTCTCCAAGATGTCAATCCATGAATATCAGACCACACTTAGATGTTATCTGACATTCTCAAAAGACCCATTGACTTGCATGGACGAGTGTGATTCCATAATCAGATCCAACTTGGCCTTGCTCTGATTTATCCTCAACCTATGAATGACCCCATAGCACGACATTGTTGAGAGTGTGATCTGATATTTTGTTGGAATTCATTCAGACTGAAAACATGGCCATGTGCACAAGTCCATATCAATACCTGTAATAAGGCCTGGAACAATCTCCATCTTCAAAAATGAATATTGTCACAGTTATCAAGTTATCAAGAAAATGCAAAAACGTTTCAGCAGTTTCATGTAGCTAAACCAGTAATGAAGTTATTACATAATTGTGATGGGATGTAAAAAAACTCCTCAAGTTTGGTGCTTTATTTGTATAACAAATGCTAAAAATGTACTTTAAATATGCACATATGGATCGACCACATAAAAGGCACCGATGCTCCCTCTTTGAGGACACTGTTTGAGTTGGAATGGCTTTAATATGGAAAGAAGAGGACACCCTATGGTTGATTTTACCGGATTTACAGGCGCATTGAGGGGCCATTTATGGAAATTCTCTAAAACCAGCTCATCCCGCTTAATGATAGAAATGATGCTTAAACTCAAAGTAATAAAACTACAGGGTGTCGACAAGACAAAAGGGGGCAAATCTCCCAATAAATAGAACACTGGTGGAGATCTCTTTTCTTCCAGGACTTGCAGCGAGTCCACCAGGAATCTGAATGACGGGGCTGGCTGCTATTTTAGAACTACTGTTTGTGATTGGAAAACAGTTAGGAATGAAAGTGCTTCGCTTTAGTTTTCCCTTAGTGCTTGTTGCATAAACTCCTCCTTGGTGGTTCTGGGGTCCTGGGGAGGAAAGAACAAGGGCCTTAATGAGTGAGGGATTAACAAACAAGAGAGAGGGAACTGAAAGAGCTGTCCTTATACAGGTCCCTCAGTGTGAATCAGGGTAATTGGATTGGACCTCTACCCCCTAATGAATGAAAGAATGGATTGCACACTGCAGCAGTTTCTTTAGCCACTGATGGTTTCTTTGGAGGAAAACTATCGTTGACTGTAATAGCCCTCGGCACAAAGTGGAGCAGGTATTAGAGGGATCAGCTATCTCATTAAAGGCTTAGATTATTTGTTCTACTCAATCCGTTTGTTGGTGAAACACTTTTCACTACCTCTCTGGAGACTTGGAAAAGCTTAAACAGTTTGTCAAGTCATTTTCCCTTTAACTACACAGGAGATTCCGGTCCTTAGATTCCTCCGCACTTTCCCTCTACTTCTGCCTTTATTGTTTTTCGTCTTTGTTCTCCGTGAGCTTTTTTACCTTACTGTGACTATGAGGAGATATACAAACTTCAGCCGACTGTACGACATTAATGCTTTCTAGCCTGAATGATATAAATTATAGTCTGTATCAGTCCTGCATGCAAATACTTCATCTGATGATATAGTGAGTAATACTAATTGTTACCGTAAAGGCGGAATTCTCTAGTGTTAACTCATCTTGATGTGATCATTTTAGTCCCATAAGACCATAAATAAATTCTGTAACTAGATTTATCATTAGTTTTTTGTGACTTTGTTAAAAAAAAAATACTTATGTTAAATATAGTAAAAGTGAAGATGTGCATTGTGAATTGAAGATGAGGACGATTATCACTAGTATTATAGGATGCATTTATTTGCAATTTTAGAATGTGCTCTCCTGCATATATAAGAGTAAGGCCAGGGTCACACTTGCATCATGCATCAGCTAAACGGAGGCTTTCTTTTTACATGTGGAAATGTGTAAAAACGCATGCGTTAACGCACCCATAGACTCCAATGCAAAAAACGCATTGCAAAAGTGCATTGCGTTTAACGCAATGCTATTTGCTACTAGCCCTAAATACATGGTCTGCAAAGCTTTTGGGTGCTTTTTCAAAAATGCTTGCGTTTTTTTAACATGGGACCCTATAGGAAATACATGCGTTAACTAAGGCAAAAACTATGGTCAATGCCATGAAAATGGTGAGTGTTAAAAACGCAGCCTTTTCTGCATCCAGTAAACGAATGCAACCTCTCAAGTGTGATCCTAGCCTAAGGCAGATTTGGAAATTTTCTGCATCTTGTGGCAGAAAAATGCACCAAATACACAGTGCATTTTTGGTGTAGATTTGTGCCATGAGTTTTCTTTATAATGAAGTCAATGGCTGAAAACTGCAGGGAAATCTACGCCAACAATTAACATGCTGCAGATGTCTTTTTTCTGCAACAAAATCTGCACCAAATCCACAAGGGAAAAAAAAAATCAATGTTGGCACAGCACTTCTGACCTGTCATAGACCTTGCTGGCTTCAGGATGGGCATGCAGATTGTCAAAAAACACACAAAAAAAATCATTAAAAAAACGCAGTTTTACATAGCATCATGCAATGAAATAAATACTTTTGGAGCCATTCCATTAGGAAAGCAAAAATAAAACTAAGGGTCTGCTACTTTTAGGTCATTCCCGTATGACATGTCCATAAAGGTCTAGCTGTGAATCATATTGTGTATAGATACAGTGACTTTGTATAACAGTGAATTGGTGGCAGGACATCAGAAAATATGGAATATAATATAATATTTATTCATTTATATAGCGCTATTAATTCTATTGCACTTTGCATACATGAGTAATGCTGTCTCTCTTGGGTTCACAATCTAAACATCCTATCAGTATGTCTTTACAATGTGGGAGGAAACCGGAGTGCCCGGAGGAAACCCACGCTAACACGGGGAGAACATACAAACTCCTTGCAGATGTTGTGCTTAGTGTCCTTGGTGGGAATTGAACCTGGGACCTCGGGACCTTTGAATCATGTTAATCAACATGTTAGCAAATACTGTAGTATGCATCATGTGACAAAAGTCATGCATGTGTCTGAAGGGGCAGACCTGCCATATTAGCACTTACATACTTACCTTAGATAATGCCACTGTAGGTGACAGCTCAATGAAAGTATTCATTGTATTACAAGATCCTCAATACATAATATCAATATATATCACTATTGATTCTGAGTGATCAATGTCCTATACACTTTATTTGATATAAAGAAGACGTTCACTGCCTTGACTGCTATAACATAATTGCAGTATTAGTGTACAGACCCCTTAGATCAGCTTCAGCATACGTGGTCAGATTTACATCTTTGGTTTTTCTAGCTCAGCATGTCTGTCTAAAGTGCCTCGGGCACAAAATCTGCTCAGAGCAGGTAAAGTTGGGGAAGAAAAACAACACTAAAAAATATCACAAAATCTCTCTGGAGTTAACACTTGCATTATTTTTAAAGGAAGATTGCTGGTAATGAGATACAATGGGATTAGAATAAAGGGGGTCTTCTTTGTTTCCTCTATAGCTGCTGTTTGCAAGTTTAGTGTTTCTTCCTTCTTATGAATAGGAGGAAAATGCAATTTGAGATCCAGCCTATGGACAAGAGTGGTGCTACTTCTTGAAAAAAACAGCCACTTTTTTCCAAAACCTGTAAAGCAGCTTTCATAGAGTATGGATGTGCTCATGCAATAAAAAGCTCCCACATTGACAAATTGGTTCATTGATCATACTGTCGGGTTGCCCAATGCATATCCGCCTCTATGAACTCTTATTACACAAGTAGATAGAGTTGTAAAAATGAGCGCAAATTGACGAGATAATGATTTGTAAGTAATTAACCCTAGAACGCATGACGTTAAAAATATACATATTGACGCATTGGGGGCCTTTTAGGTCCCCATGCAAATAATATAGAAAAACACACTTAAATAACTTTCACAAGTTTATTTCAAAATTGCTAACTAAAATATGAATTGTGGACAAAATTGTAATTTTAATTTTTCACAGAAAACACCAAAAAAATATTTTTTTTTCCAAATTTCACACAAAGCTATGAAAGCACACACAAAAATGCATACAAATCTATAGCAAACTAGCTGCAGCTCCATTTGTATTCTAACTTTTCTGTTATATTAGTCTTCCAAACAATTCTGACATGTCATTTTTTCAGAAGAATGTTCTTTGCAAACATTTTCCTTACAAGTGGAGCAATATCGCTCAGTTTTCCTCTCTATGTTTCTTGGACACATGAAACAACGCTTTTGTTTTCTTTCTCCCGGCTCTGGAATAATCTGAAACTGTACGCCACACTGTTTCATTGCTTTTTTAGTTTTCTTTGGCAAGCATTTCAAGACGCTTCGCTCTATCATATGAGGCATTACAAGTTCATGACAAAGGTCCTTCAAGAATATGTGTGGCGCCCCTCTGGCTAGGCGCCACAGGGAAGTACTACACTGTGACAATAAATGTGTTTTCCCTGTAAGTTGTCAGTTCAGGGTTTAACCTATGGAGTCTGTACTTGCACACACTTAGGACTAGGCCACTTAGAATAAGGGGGACCAGTAATTTAGTAGGTCCCAAAAGGGGGTGGAGCCTAGGATAGATGTAGAGAGAGAGTGACAATTTTTAGTTTGTTAGTGCTGGGAAGGCAGTCAGTAAGAACAGGCCTGACAGCACAGCCGACAGGAGGGAGCCCCATCTTTAAGTGGGGGCCCAGGACAGCAGGCAATGGGCAAGGGCTGGTTGGAGACAGCTGGTCACAATGAGGGAGACACCGGCAACGCGGAAAGCTGAGGCGGCCAGAAGTTCAGCTTTGACTGCAGACCGACGAGCTGCAGGCCCATAGAAACCTGGTTGCTGACAGCACTACAAGGTATCTCGCCTAAGACATAGAACCGGTTCAGGGCACTTCAGGATAAGGGCCAAAATTGCGGTGCCGGAGGGAGGCTTTGCTTACTTGGGCTTCCCGTCCGGACCGGTTGGGCACAGACCTTGCCTGATAGCTACAGACCGTGGGACTGGCGGGAGAGCTCTGTGAAGGTGGTAGAGACTGGAAGAGAGAAGTAAACCCTGAGAGACCAAGAGAAAACACCTAGAGACTCCATAAGGGGGACCCTGAGCTGGCAACATCCACCCAGTAAACCAAACTGTACCGAGTTCCATTTTACCATCTGCTGGTACATAGTGAAGTGGAGTAAAACTTGAACTGGTCTCCGTTGTTCTTCCCTCCGGTACCCGGAGGGCTCAGCACCATCAGCAGCTCAGCAGAGGGGTTTGAACTGCAAAACCAACCACCACTACAACTCACCTCATCCACATCTAGCACCGCTGCCCTGAAGTAATAGCCCACCTGTAGGGAGCTGGACCACTCTCTGCTGCAACCACCATCACCTCAGCAGCTGGCTTGCAGCGATGGTACCATATTACCGGGAACTACAGGTGGTGTCACGATCCCCTATAAATACTCCCTTTCCCCTCCCCACCATCTACTCAAATGATAACCAGGGCACGGAACCGGGATCTCGACCATCCGTGATCTCCCCACCTAAGCCGCCATCAGTCCCGGTGTCCGAGTGCCCCTAGCCCTGGCCACATCATATGCGTCTCCTGTCCTTTCTCTGTGCATGAAATTCCGGATGAGTTTCTGTATAAATAATGAATGAATGTAGGGCTGCTACATCAAGCATATTTGAAAATAGTACTACAGGCCATCGTTTTGTTTGCCTCTTACACAAATATTCTCCCACCATCTCATCCATTTTATCTACACCTCCTTTTGTTGTATTGTAATGCAGGATGATTTCTGGTTTCAATTTTTTGTCATTGCTGTCAACACTGCAATCGTGATGCAGGTACTGAGTAAAATCACAGATTTCTCCTTCTTCGCCTTGTAAGATACCAAAGTCGCTTTGTCATTGAATCCAAAGACACTCTCATAAAGTGCTCGCTGACCATTGTGTGTGAGTGCTGCTGGAATTTCTCGTCTGTTTTGCTTTATAGTACCAACAAGTGTAATAGCTTTTGCAAGCAGAAAATTGCCTAGTTCAACATTGCTGAAATAATTGTCCATGATGATGTTTCTACCTGAATTGAATATTGGAACAGCAAGAGTTTTTACTATTTCAGACCCCAGATTCTTCTGTACTGGTGCACCAACCTCTTTGTCAGAGTAGATTACGCCATTTATAACATAAGAATTTGAAGGTCCTGAGATGATGTCATGGCCTTATCACTCCCTCCAAAAATCACATGACATCCTCACATGTTATTATCCACACCCTGGCCCGCTCCACCAGCATTACTGAGTACAAATAAAGTAACTTGAGACACATACTGAGAACATGATAGAAATAGCGGGAGCCTAAAAGGCCGAAATCCGTACAGATGTAGTTTTCACCAAACAAGCATTGTTACACCAAAATGCCTATGAAAAAAATTATATGAACAACTGGATATTATCAACAACGACATACTGGAGAAACCTGGAGTTTCAAAATTCTAATAAAGTAATTTTGCAGATAATAGCAAAAATGTAAGCATGGGGGCCCCCAATATGCGTTCTAGGGTTAAGTATAAAAAACTCATTTTATTTTTGAAGTTTTATTTGCTTTTGAGATTGCCTTTTTTTCACATTTTCCCAATAGTAATGACTACAGATACCTATTTACATAACTTTTAGGTCACCATAAAACACTCTGATTGATCAAGTAAAGTGAATTATATATATTAACTATAACTATATATTAACTACCATTATATTAATTATAGTGAATTATAGTTGATTATTTAATTACTGTTAATTATTAGTCTGGACAATGCCAATAAGTAACAATGGAGTCAGCACCACCTTTATATTGATGAAGGGTTAAACAAAATATGTGTAATACAAATGCAATTTAAAAGAAAAGAAAAGAAGAATAGATGCATACAAAAGAGCATGTCTGGACAATGCTTTAGAACCTTTGTCTGATTATTTTTATTGTTCATTGGATCATAATCCGAACACGCGAAAATGTGAGGCCACTTTCACATCAGCGTTTTCACTGAATTGCAGCAGATCCGGCATATTTACCGCATCTGACATTCCCCCATCATACTGTATCCCCACCCGTCCCTCGTAGACTGTGAGCCCTCATGGACAGGGTCCCTGCCCCTTCTGTACCTGTACGTCCCGATCGCCTAGATTTAGTGTACTTGTTCTTGTCTCCCTTATCCTCATGTAAAGCGCCATGGAACCTAATGGCACTATATAAATAAATAATAATAATAATAATAATAATAATATATCTGCCGCATAATAGTCTCACTTGCGCCACACTTGCAGCAAGCCCCATTCATTCTCTATGGGGCTTGCGGTCAGGTGCGGCAAGAGCGTTTTGCCGGATCCGGCACTTGCGGCACATGGAAAATGGAAAAAAACGCTGCTAGCTGTATTTTTTTGACCCGCCGCAAGTGCCGAGTCTGGCAAACAGCATTTGCCGCACCTGACTACAAGCTCCATAGAGAATGAATGGAGCTTGCCACAAGTGTGCTGCAAGATCGACCGTTACGTGGCAGATGCGGTAAATCTGCCGGATATGCTGCAATTCAGTGAAAACCTGAGGGGCCTTACATTTTCGTGTGTTCGGATTATGATCCAATGAACAATATTTTAACCTCAAAGAACATATTTTTAAAGAGGCTTGTTTTGTGACTTTTCCTAGATGCCAATATGGATGGTATCACATATTTACATGGGGCAATCATAGTGTAAAAAAATAATCAGACAAAGGTTCTAAAGCATTGTCCAGACATGCTCTTTTGTATGCATCTATTCTTCTTTTCTTTTAAGGCCCCTTTCACATCAGCATTTTTTTAAAATTTGCGGCAGATCTGGCAGATTTACCGCATCTGCCGCGTAACGGAGGCACTTGCGGCACACTTATGGCAAACCCCATTAATTCTCTATAGGACTTGCGGCAGGTGCGGTTTTTGCCATGATCCGGCAAAACCGTCAGTTTTGGCAGGTCAAAAAAAACGAAGCCAGCAGCGATTTTTTCATTTTCCATGCGCTGCAAGTGCCAAATCTGGCAAAACGCAGTTGCCGCACATGACCGCAAGCCCCATAGAGATTGAATGGGGCTTGCCGCAAGTGTGTCACAAGTGCAGCTGTTACGAGGATGACATACATGTCACAAAATTCGGCAAAGGAAGAAGAAAAGGAGCTGCAAACTCACCAGTCTGTCAGGTCTTCTTTATTGTGCAAACATCGGGTACATAAATGCAGGGAGGTGGTGAGGGATCCACAGACTACAGTGCCGTTTTGTGCTACATCGCTTCTACTGGAAGCGGGTCATATATACCAGGATGACGGACATATATATATATATATATATACAGTGGTGTTCAAAAGTCCTGCATAGGCGTGAAGAAAACTATATATTTCATACTTCTGCATCTCTACAGTGAAACTGGTGGAACATATATGTTTTTGTAATCCCTCATTGTATGCCATACTCATTTTTGAATGTCCCAAGTGTATAAATTGTTATGGTATGCGCATTTTTGATAATTTTTTTTACAGCATAACCATACCTACACCAGTACAGTGTGTAGAATGATGAACAGGTTTCTAAGTTCATTAACTTCCAATGCAAGTTCACACAGACTTAAATTTTACTTTTTAAGATTTATTATTTTTTATTTAATTCAGAGTCCTGAAAAGGGCCTTTTGAGTGCATCTTTAGCTTCTAATACTTTATTGGCCAGCCTTTGCTCTTGAGCACCAACGTGCATCCCTGTGGCATTGAGTGAACAAGCTTCTACAGATGTTCACGAGTGATGATGTGGTTCCAGGCCTGTATCAGAGCCTCAATCAACTCTCTCTTGGTCCTTGGCTGTTTTTTAGATATCTCTATTGATACCTTGTGCCACAAATTTTCAATTGGATTTAGGTCCGGGGACTGGGCTGGCCAGTCAATAGTAGCCACCTTGTTCTTTTTTTGCATTCCATTACTGTCTTAGCTCTGTGACAAGGAGCATTATTATCCTGGAAGATATAATCCCCTGAAAACAGGTGTTGAGCAGAAGGCAGCATTTTCTTATTAAAGATGTCTATGTATTTTTTTTGCATTAACCATATCCTCCACAATATGAAGCCTTACAACACCATTGGCTGCCATACAGCCCCAGACCATTACTTTCATTGGATGCTTCACAGTGAAGCTCAAACACTCTGGCTTGTACTCTTCATGTGGAAACCTTCTCACATAAGACTTGCCATCATTTCCTAAAATGCAAAAAGTGCTTTCATCACTAAATAGTCCGTTTTCCCACTCCTCCTTCCTCCATTTTGAATATTTCAATGCCCACAGTTTTCACCTTTGTCTTTGTATGGCTGTCATCAATGGCTTCTTTTGGGCCTTGCACCCTCTCAATCCTGCTTCCAAACATCTCTTCCTAACAGTTGATGTTGCTGCCTCAATATTGCACTTTTCTTGCCATTCTCGCAGAAGCTGAGGAGAGGTGAGCTTTCCATTGGCAAGGGATGTTCTTATCAGTACTCTATCCTCCCTTTTAGTTGACTTTCTGGGCCGACCAGATCTGGGCCTGTCCTGGGTAATTCCAAGCTGCTTATGTTTCTGCAAAATCCTTACAACTGTACTCTGATTACTGCCGACCTTCCTTGTGATCTGGGGGCCAGTATAACCTTCTTCATGTAGCACCACAACTAGCACACGATCCTCCGCTGACAAAAATCTGAAGGCTCCCATCATAGAGCTCTACAGTATGATTCACTAGATAGACCAACAGATAAAACAAACTAACAAAGCAGCAGATGTGATGCAATGTAATGGAAAGTGATTGGCTGCCATATCCAGGTTATGATTGGTCACAAGAACCTCATCTGTGATTGGCTAATTTTCGATCTGAAGCTGTACAATATTTAGTTGTGCTTTCAATTCCCATATTGTTGCAATAATTTCAGGCAAAACTGCTTCAAAAGCTAAAAATATTACAGGGAGAGAATGCAAAATTATATTCTGAACAAAACCATATATAATCTGTCATATTAGCATCGAAGATATTCGACAGAAAACGTTTTAAAACTTGAAAAATCAATTTATCCTATGCCTATGCAGGACTTTTGAACACCACTGTATATATCTAAGGGTCACGTCACACACACACAGATATCTTTGCAGATATTGTTCACAGATCTCTGGTTACAGTGAAGTCATGGACACATGGTTACATTTTTACACAGCCACAACATGGAACAATATGTCCATGATTTCACTGCAACCAGAGATCTGCGAACAATATCTGCACAATTATCTGTGTGTGTGACGTGGCCCTAAGGAACAGGACCATATATACAATGAGGAGTACATATATACCAGGAAGGGGACATTTATGCCAGGAGAAGGTCCATATATACCAGGTAGGGGATCATATATACCAGGAGGAAGACCATATATACCAGGAAGATGACAATTATACCAGGAGGAGGACCATATAAACCAGGTAGGTGATCATATATAATAGGATGAGGACCATGTGGACCATAAATACCAGGCTGGGAACCACCTATAGCAAAATTAGGACATATATACAAAGATGGGGACATGTATACCAGAATAGGGACATATATTCCAGGATGAATGACACGTGCCCTCCATTCTGCAAGTGACCTAAGACTGAATTCTGTTACAATCTGAACCTCGCATTTCCATCTCCAAGACTTCTCAAGAGCAGTGCCAACTGTCTGGAGAGAATACAAAGAACAATTCAATTAATTCCCAATACTCATTGTTTCAAGCAGACCCTAAAAATGTTAGACTAGCCTATAACTAAACTTTACTTATCAAACAATTCCCATTCTGTCCTTTTTATAAATCTTGTTCCTTGTCATCTGTCCAAACCCTTCATGCACATAATAGCACTTTATCTGTACTTGTACAGATCCTGGTTAGTGCCTGGTTCATGTAGAATTATGTGAATCCACTATTTATTATGTTGATGGCTGGACCATATATGATGACACTTTTTACCATTACCGTATATACTCGTGTATAAGCCGACCCGTGTATAAGCCGACCCCCCTACTTTTGCCCCAAAAATCTGGAAAAACCTATTGACTCGTGTATAAGCCGAGGGTGAACCCCAGCACAGGTATACAGCCCCCAGCAGTGTGGTATACAGCAGCCCCAGAGGTATATACAGCAGCCCCAGTGGTAGTATACAGCAGCCCCAGTGATAGTATCCAGCAGCCCCAGAGGTATATAGAGCCCCAGTGGTAGTATACAGCAGCCCCAGAGGTATATACAGCCCCAGTGGTAGTATACAGCAGCCACAGAGGTATATACAGCCCCAGTGGTAGTATACAGCAGCCCCAGAGGTATATACAGCCCCAGTGTAGTATACAGCAGCCCCAGAGCTATATACTGCCCCAGTGGTAGTATACAGCAGCCCCACAGGTATATACAGCCCCAGTGGTAGTATACAGCAGCCCCACAGGTATATAGAGCCCCAGTGGTAGTATACAGCAGCCCCACAGGTATATAGAGCCCCAGTGGTAGTATACAGCAGCCCCACAGGTATATACAGCCCCAGTGGTAGTATACAGCAGCCCCACAGGTAAATACAGCCCCAGTGGTAGTATACAGCAGCCCCACAGGTAAATATAGCCCCAGTGGTAGTATACAGCAGCCCCACAGGTAAATATAGCCCCAGTGGTAGTATACAGCAGCCCCACAGGTAAATATAGCCCCAGTGGTAGTATACAGCAGCCCCACAGGTAAATATAGCCCCAGTGGTAGTATACAGCAGCCCCACAGGTATATACAGCCCCAGTGGTAGTATACAGCAGCCCCACAGGTAAATATAGCCCCAGTGGTAGTATACAGCAGCCCCACAGGTAAATATAGCCCCAGTGGTAGTATACAGCAGCCCCACAGGTAAATATAGCCCCAGTGGTAGTATACAGCAGCCCAACAGGTATATACAGCCCCAGTGGTAGTATACAGCAGCCCCACAGGTAAATATAGCCCCAGTGGTAGTATACAGCAGCCCCAGTGGTAGTATACAGCAGCCCCAGTGGTAGTATACAGCAGCCCCAGTGGTAGTATCCAGCAGCCCCAGGGGCTGTATACAGCAGCAGCCCCAGGGGCTGTATACAGCAGCAGCCCCAGGGGCTGTATACAGCAGCAGCCCCAGGGGCTCTATACAGCAGCAGCCCCAGGGGCTCTATACAGCAGCAGCCCCCGGAGGTATACAGGCCCCCCCCATCAAGCTCCACGGACCCCCCCCCCTTGCGCGGCAGCCTGTAAGGGAAAATCATACTTATCAGTGTCCCGCGCTGTCCCGCGCTTGCCGACACAACGATCCCGGCTTCAATCTGCGACTTCCGGCTTCCGGCGGTCGCGGGCAATGACGTCATTCCCGCGACCACAGGAAGTGCGGAAGACGCGGAATGAAGCCCGGAATCGTGATGTCGGCAAGCGGCGGGACAGTGCGGGACACTGATAAGTATGATTTTCCCTTACAGGCTGCGCGCAAGGGGGGGGGGTCCGTGGAGCTTGATGGGGGGGCCTGTATACCTCCGGGGGCTGCTGCTGCACATACGTAGATTACCGTATATACTCGCATATAAGCCGAGGGGGGACTTTTCAGCCCAAAATTTGGGCTGAAAAACTCGGCTTATACGCGAGTATATACGGTAACCTTTTTTGCCTCCCCTATTTCCTCATATCTTTTAGCTTGTGAGCAGGGCCCTATCTGCTCTTGATATCTGTTGAATTGCATTAATATATAATGTCTGATATTGTCTGTACATGTCCCCTCTGAATTGTAAAGCGCTGCGGAAATATGTTGGTGCTATATAAATAGAATTATTATTATTATTATTATTATATACCAGGAAGGCCAAGGATAAGGGCCATATATGCCTGGATGGGGACATTTATACCTGGATTTGGATCATATATATCAGAATGGGGATTACATATAATACGATGTTGAACATTAATAAATAATGAAGGGGAGGAGGGGAATTAACAAGTCTTAAAGGGAAACTGTCAGGTCAAAAATCCACATGTAACTGATATCATTTTCTAATTTCTCCCCTAAACTCTCTATATTGATGTATTTCTTTTATGTATATTCCCCTCCTGTCTTCTGTAAACTTCAAATAAAGAAATTAATTTCATCTGTTACTCACAGTGAATAATCTACTTGGTTCTCTGCTGTCCACTCCCCATACATGAATATGCATGTCACATCACAGCACAGGAGATCACACAGCACAGGACTAATCGTCTCTGCTTATAATGGACAGGACTAATGCAGCAGCTCTCTGCAGGGTCTGATAATGGTGATAACATGGAAACTACAAACGGTATAATAATGATTTTACATGTTTTAAAAAGGTCTGCCCAGGCACTATTCAAGGGTAATATTAGTATCATACTGAAAAGTGACCTGACAGTGTCCCTTTATTAGGATTTAGAATGCTATAAGGGCGTCTAAATGTGACCAATGTGTTTGTGTGTTGAGGGAAGCGGGGCCAGGTCCAAATTTTGCAACAGGGCCCGTCGGCCTCTAGTTACGCCACTGAGTATTGGTCTACAGGAGTAGAAAATAAGTCCATGTATAGTATGTGAAATATAGTTGCAAAATATGTGAAAAATAGTTGTAACCTCTGCCTATTAAAAGGGAATATAGGATGCAGAAAAGAACCAGTGATGGTCCGTAAGTCCAAGCAGCCCATCATGTTGTGCGTGCCCCTGAACTACTGTAGCCACTCAGGTCTAAATCGACTTGTGGCCTACAGAAAAAAAAGCAGTTAACTGTATATAGTCAAAAATATAGTTAAAAATGACAGTTGCTCTAGGCAGCCCCCACCATCTTACGGGGCTTAGGACAATCTCCACCCTCTGTTTTCTCAGTAGCAACATTGCTGAAGTAGAGGGATTTGCAATTGAACACAGTTCTCATTATGACTGCCACAAACTTGTGTCTTGATGTCTTGGTATTAAGACTTTAATATTTATGAGTCTGCTCTACATGCGGCTTCCAGTACATCTTCACCTGTTTGCAGTCTCCAGACCTCTAATACCTGTCTGTGACCTTCAGGACCTCTGCTTCTTGTCTGCAGCCTTTGGGACCTATGCTACCCTTCTGTGCTCTCCAGGATGTCTCCTATCTGTCTGTGAATACAAGTCCCCATGCCACCTGTCTGTGGTTTCCAGGACATCTGCTACTTGTCTGCAGTCTCCAGACCTCTGCTACATGTCTGCAGTCTCCAGGACCTCTGCTATGTGTCTGTAGTATCCAGGATGTCTCCTGTCTACATGTGATATCCAGTACCACTGATACCATCTGTGATTTTCAGGACAGCTTTTGTCTTTGTGCGGCTTCCAGTGCAGCCTTTCTGCAATCTCCCAGAAGTCTCCTGTTTGAATGCGACTTCCAGTACCTCTGCTACCTGTCCACTGCATGCTTTGCCACCAATGTCTGTGGCTTGTGTTACCACCTGGACCTTGAGCTTGGAGGATCCACCTCACCAGGTGTGCCTAATAAGTGCAAAAGGCCTGGCAGTAATGAGGCCCTTTTCAGTCATGTAAGAATGCCTGGAGAATTACAGCAGTCAGCACTCACAGTCATGAGAGCAGCGACTATAAGCACAACCCGCCACTGATTGACAGCCAAAAAACTAGCACTTTGCCTTCAGATGATTGTTTAGACTGCACAATAATTGTGAAACTAGAAGTGTTCATGATCATTTTGCAGTTTGACCTTTAAAAACTCCTCTTTCAGAACTATTTCACTGATTCTTACATAATCTTATTCTGCATCCTACAATGTGCAGCCTCAGAAGCCAAACATTCACTTTTTGATGAAACATAATTGCAAAAAGTATTTTTAGCCTAAAATCTATTAATAAGAGTAAAAATAAAATGACCCCGAAGAACTCCATTTCCTTTAAAGAGGACTTTTTTAAAGGATTCTACAATTTTTTAAGTACCTGGTAGTCAGTTGAGTATTAAAGGGTGCACAGCAATCATTTCAGCTATGGACCTCCTGCTGACAGTGTATACAAGGGATTAAATCTATGTACATGTAAGGCTGCTTTCACATAACGATTTTCGGTCATCCGATTGTATCCGTTCCAAAACGGATACAATCGGATCCGAAATCGGACCCCATGTTCCCCTATGGGAATCGGATGGGATCGGATGTGCCACTATTAGCATCCGATTTTGGCACCATCCGATCCCATCCGATGTAATCACGGGCACAAAATCGTAGCATGCTACGATTTTGTGTCCGTGACTCACATCAGACAGCCTCGGATCACTGCTGATCCGAGGCTGATCCTAGTGCCCACAACATGGGAGCCTATGGACATCGGATCCGAGCTCACCTCGGATCCGATGTCGGCTCCGTATCCCCTGTCTTTCCCTGCTTCTACTCCTCCATCTTCTGCCCTCTCCTATTCTATATGCTGTGCCCCCGCTATTCTATTTTGTGTCCCCCACTATTCTATCCTCCTCTATCCCTATCCTGTCCCCTGTCCTCTCCCTGTGTGTAAAAAAATAAAAAAACCTCCTCCCGGAAGATACATCACCTCTCACCGGCTCCAACGCTGCACACGATCAGGACTGAAGAGCCTGTGATGATGTAAGAGACCCGGTCAGCTGACCGGGTCATGTGACTCTGACATCATCACAGGTCCTTCAGTCCTGATGGTGCTGCAGCGTGGAGCCTGTGAGAGGTGATGTATCCTCCGGAAGGAGGTTTTTTTATTTTTTTACACACAGGGAGAGGACAGGGGACAGGATAGGGATAGAGGAGGATAGAATAGCGGGGGCACAGCAAAGAATAGCGGGGGACAGAATAGCATAGGAGAGGGAAGAAGATGGAGGAGGCAGGAGTAGGGAGAGACAGGGGACCGCAGGATCCACATGGATCCTGCAGATCGGATGGCTGTTTGCCATCTGATTGCAGGGATCCGTATGGATCCGTGCCTGTCCGTGGGATCCCCCTTCAAAGTCGGATTCCACGGACAGGCACAAAATCGTTATGTGAAACCAGCCTAAGGCTGCTTTCACATTTGCAAACATAATGCCTACAGATCAGTTTTTGGCCTCATTGTGTTTCAATGGGGATGACAAATTATTCCTTGGGCATTCTGGTGTCACCTTTTTGCCACGGATTCTTGTGGATCTGTGGCAAAACCTAGTTTTCACAGAGACCAAAAATACATCTTCATACGTTTTTGGATTCCGTGAAAAGTAACGTGATGCCACAGATTCACACAGATCTGTGGCACCACATGAAGAATAAGAACGAGTAGTGCCTATGGGCACATAACGCAGTTGTTAATGACATGCCCCCTAGAGGGCGTGTCATTATGGATCCTACAGATCCATGAAAAGAACACAAATGGATGCTGCTTGCAGCATCCAGTTTGCCTGTTGTGTGGGAACCTGTGGGTACACAGGGTATTCCTATATGCCCACAGATTCAAAAATTTCGAATGTGAAAGTAGCCTAAAGGCCCCAACTCGCGCTTCAATTTGTCGACGAACCGACCAACGATCCTACTTGACCTAGATCACTTGAACGACGTTCAATGATCGCTAGTGAAATGTCACACGTACAGATATCTTTAACAACGCAGCAACGATTCCGTGACAAGCAAACGATACTTGCGGTCGTTAGCTCGCCTACATCTTTCACTTCTCAATAGGCGAGGTCGTTAACAACATTGTTATCGAGGTGTCACACACACCCATGCTGCAGGTTGAACGAACACTCATCATTTGGTTTAAGGTCCAGTTCACAAACCTCCCATCAACGATCTGCCCGATTATCGTTGATCGTATGTACATGTCATACTGAATGACGTCGTTACGGCGTCATTTGAATGACTGCAAACCTGTGACGTTTCACCGATATCATTAGCGATATCGTTGTGTAAGACGGGTCTTTGAGCTGCAACCACACATTATTCTGAAAAGTTTACGTGATCCATTTTTTTAACAGACAGCACACAAACCCACATAATTACATCGATCCATGTTCATATTTGTGAAAATCACTTAGAGCAAGTCAATGGTGATCCATGAAATACAGATGCAAATTTGATTTGAAATTTTTTAAAGGACTACTGCTTAATGTTAAATTTAATCCCTTCACCCCTGAGCCTCATTTTCACTTTATTGACTGGGCAATTGTTTTCAATTCTAACTAGTGTCACTATATGATGTAATTAGTCTGGAATACTTCAATGCATCTCAGTGAATCAGAAGTTATTTTTCCAATGACAATTGGTAATTCATGCTAGTGGTAAATTTAGGACAATATATTTTGCGTTGATTTGTGAAAATATTGGAAATTTCTCTAAAATTTTGAATATTTTGACATTTTTAAACCTTGAATTGTTCTGTCCTTAAACTAGATAGATACAGTATTTTTTTTGTTATGACATTAGAAGGGTTAAACGTTTATCAGCAATTTTTAATTTTTCCAACAAAATTTACAAAGCCACCTTTTTTTTTTTTTTACAAAGCCACTATTCTAACAACTGCACCCCACAAACTGCTCAAAGAAGGCTATTGACCCTTCAGGTGCTTCATAGGAACTAAAGCAATGTGAAAAGAAAAAATGAAAAAGTAACTTTTTTCTAAAATATGTTACTTTAGGCCAGCTTCCCACCACGGTTTGGAGCTGTCAGGTTCTGTCTGGTTTAAACTGAAATGATGCAGACTCCGATTTTGTGTGCAGTGCAAAAAAAACAAACACAAGTGGACCCTCCCGGAAAAGCACAAAACCAGAGGCCAGATAAGGGCAATCCGGCACCATAGGGACACATGGGGCTAAAATAGGATTAGGTTCTGCCTGGTTCAAACCGGACAGAACCTGACACCACAAAACAGTGATGCGAAGCCGGCCTTAGTCCCAAATTTAGCATTTTTACAAGGGTAATGGGAAAATGGATAGCGACATTTTTTGTGCAATTTTTTCTGAGTACACCAATACCCCATATATGGTGGAGAACTACTAGTTGGGCACACGTCAGGGATCAGGACTGAAGGAGCACCATTTGACACACATTTTGTTGTGTAATTTTTCTAGCGTGTGCCAATCCCCTCCATGTAATCGGAAACTACTTTTAAAGTCTAAAGGTACCGTCACACACCGCAATCTCGCCTGGAGAATCTAAAAGGCGAAGTGTGCCCCGATGAAATTGCTGTGAAATTGCTTCACGGTTGCAGCGTGTGATTGGGCGACTTCGTGGCGATAAATCGCCTATCGGCCGTCGCCTGATTCCTGAACAGTGCTCAGTAATCAGGCGCAATCGGCAAGGCGATATTTTCGTGTTTTGGTATGTGACAGGGCGATAGTGATGGAAAGACCGATTTCTGTGATTTCCCGTAGGCGTGCCTCAGAGTGCTGTAGTCCGCACCCCATCTGAGCTGATTGGTGCGGGCTACTATATTCCCATTGGCTGTCAGTTGAGACCGCACCATATTTGAAGAGCTGTCCGTTCAGTAACCCACACATCTTCAGCTACACAACCGTCCGCAAACTCAGTGCAATTACGCGCGCCATAGAATAGCGCAAGCTATGTTGTCCGCGTGTATTAAGTTGCGCTGTGTGGAGTATAGTGCCACACATGACAGCTCAGATCTTGGGCTACACATCGTAGATGGGTGCCATGGGCCACACACTACAATCACCCCACGTGTGTGAATTTGGTGATGCTGCTACATGCT
The DNA here is from genome assembly GCA_033576535.1 of Allobates femoralis. Classification (NCBI taxonomy): domain Eukaryota; kingdom Metazoa; phylum Chordata; class Amphibia; order Anura; family Aromobatidae; genus Allobates; species Allobates femoralis. The sequence goes on from JARQOC010000006.1 coordinate 128,802,281, forward strand.
ACTGCTCACACTCCGTGGACGTCTAACTTGTTAGCACCCTGAACCTTGTTTGGCGGCGCCAATGTGCGTGGTGACGTCATCATGTGTCTGCTCATTGTTCCCTGCCTGCCAGGTGCCTGCCCCTCCCCTGCACACAGTACAAGAGTCATGGCGGCCGCACAGCACGCTGCCACATGGCGTGTGGCAGAACTTGTGATCCACGACCTGTGTGACCGGCATGACTACTGGTGCCACCAACATCACCGCCACCCATGGCTGTGCAAGCAGAGTATAAGTGAAATCCTGACCAATGACTTCACCCACCCACACCTACACATGTCACTGACTAATATTCTTATTTCCCATACAGCGGTATCAACTATTGATGATCTGCTGCAGGCACACAGGGAGGCACAGTAGCACATGGACCGTGCCCACTGAGAAGGCCAGCAAAATCTGGACCGGTTGGGTGCGATGATACTGTGCCTCCAGGCAGCCCAGTCCGCCATTGCCATTGCCCCCCCCCCCCAATAATGTGGCCAATGGCCCTTGTTTGTAGTTGTCCATGTTGGACATGCTGTTTTTTTTGTGTTGCCATGTTGGCACCCTTCTTTTTTAGGCCCCGTTGGCCTTTTTTCTTATAGTATTCCACATTGGGAAAGTGGGTAGTATGGTTTGCCTACAGCTATTCTGAAAAAACATAATTTACAAAAAAAATACGGAAACAATAAATGTGAGTGCAAACCAAAATACTGTGTGATACCTTGTCTCACCACACACAGGGACACCTTTGGGAGGTGACATTTTTAAATACAACACATGGCTAATGACTTTGCGTAGGTGTGCAGTGTGACATGATAAAGACCTGACCATACTCTACCATTTCAACACGGATGAAGCCATAATTTATATCAATGTCTCCAATATCACACCCACATTAAGAAACACACAGACACAAACATACTCGCCAATGTCGACCAGAGAAGACTCGTAATCTCTCAATACTCACACATGTCACCTAGGGATAGGCTCCTGTCTGCTACAATGACACAGCTATGTTATTGTGGAGATAAGGCCTCTCCTTCTTCCACACAAACATCACCATTACACCCACAACACACTACACACAAACCATACTGCTGAACCTGACACATATGTGGACGTAGGTATGGCAAATAATAGTGAGGTTTATTAAACCAAAATAAAAAGCCCAACAGACTTGGTTTTAGATTAAAAAAAAAAAAGGCCAGTACGCAACGTAGTGCATTGCCTAGTAGCATCTTGCGTCTTCGTCCTCTGCTGGATGAGACAATGGCTCCTCCCTCTCATCCCCGTACTTCCACACATTGGGGGCCCTTCTGTGCTGGAGTCTTCATGGGGGACTTGAAGGATGCTGATTTTGGCGACCTCTAGCTATGGGTTGTTGGGGCGCAGGGGGCACTGGGGGCGTTTTCTTGGGGATGACAATGTAACCACCCCATCTCAGTGCCCCATCAACGCCCGCTTCCAAGACCCGAATGATGGCCCTCTCGGCGTTGGCACGTTGTTCTGGCTCCATGCGGCACACCCACTCATTGGCCTTGTGCCCGATTGAAGTGGCGGAGGTCCTCTCTCTGTCCAATAGGACCCGTTTTACCCAGGTACCAAGCTCAGTGTTGGGTGGGGCAGGTGTGCGACACCTTTGTATGCCTGAGATAGGCCCTGGGCACGGCCCCCCACCACTGGGATCAGGCACCTGCTCCACCAAAGATGATGAGGGTTAAGCCTGGCCAGCAGCTGGGTCCTCTGCACTGGAGCCAGACTCACAAGGGGCCTGTAAAGCAAACATACAAAAAAACAAGTTAACAAGAGTAGCAATGTACTGACATCAATTACCACAACCAACCACCCAGCACCAGATGCCGCATATCTGAGCATGCCAAACACCAAAATCAACAGTAGCAGGGTTGGAAACAGAGATGAAGAAAGAAGTAAACCAGTGCTCTGTACTCACATGAGGCTCCAAATTGATATGCCAAGTGCCCCAAACATAACACAGCACAATCTGTGCCAACAGCCACGAGCCAACACAAAGCAGAACACACAGAAGAATGGTGAAAGTACAACACGATTGTGCCTTCTACATGTCCACCAACCCACACATTAGTGCAACCACCAAGGTGTGGACATAGGTAGCAGAACAACAATTACTCACCTCCTGTGACGGGCAGGCTCTTGGCTTGTGGCCGAAGATGGTTGGGCAAGGCAGCTGCTGCACCGTGCTGGGCGATAAGCCTCCTGGCCCAGGGTGAAGGTGAGGAGGTCATAATACCACAGACGTAGCTTAGGGACCTCCTCAGCTCCAGCCCTGGACCGAGCCGTCAACACCTTTTTATGTTCTTTGGTGAACACGGTGCCCAGCCGCTTGATTTTTTCCACAACCATCGGCACCGTCCAACTCTTACTTTGGTCGAGCCGGTTTGCCAGCTCGACAAGGTGCCCGTAGGCCACAGCCCTCGCCTGGACCGTTTTTATAGTCCGGCGACGCAACCCGCCACAGGCATTCATGGTAAATGGCTAGGAGTTCACGCACAAAATCATGACTCTCAGCCATCCGCCAAAAAAAAACATAGTGTGTTACCAAAACACATACATGTACATATCTGGTCACACCCTACTCTGTATGGCCAATCCATGTCCAGCACTAGCAATGACAGGTAGTCTGGTAGTTAGCTTGGGTATGCAGAAGCATTAATGCTGCACATGACACGGGGCATATGTGGTTTGGGCCTGGGCAGGCAAAGTTACAACACTGTATCATGTTGAAATGGCACACATGGCGTACCACACAAAATTTAGACACAGGAATGACCTCAGCACATATTTTTGGAACGATGTAGTGCTGTATGACACATTGTCATGTCATTGGTGGCAAGGATCATTATGTGTGAAACAGGACACGGAGGGGGTTAACGATGCGTAGGCATCGCAAACTACACATCTATATGACGCTACATCAAGCTGTACATAACCCACCCATACATCTCACAAAATATGGCTTGGAAGCCGAAAATATTATACCATGCATGAGAAGCACAATAGCATATCCACCGACTTACCTCTGTCCAACAGAGTTCTGGTGATGAGACGCTACTAGAACAATGCACATTGAAGTAGGAGCATGGGTGGTAGACCAGCTGGCCACATTTTAAACACAACATGACCAATCACAAAGCAGCACAGTCGCCTAATCAGTATCGCAGGTGGCAACCCCAGGCGGCTATGTGAATTAGATGAGGCAGATGCTCTGTGATTGGATGGTTACCACATAAAAACCGCTAACGACCGAGCTACGGCACACTTGCTGCCCAGAGTCATTAAGTAAGTACTGATGTTCACACATGATTTGTGATATGGCTGTGTATAGCGTTGGATACATATTTGCATTACGGATCGATCTTGTGTACTGTAACAGACGCCCAAGTCCTGGTGTATGTAGTTTGTAATGATGATGTGTTTGATTGATCTATTGTGTGCCGCAAAATGGATGGCTTTCCTTGCCACAAAACACCCTCCTCATTGACAATCCATTTTGCCTTCACCATACAGGATCATGTACCAAGGAGGCCTCCTTGGTTAGTTTAGTGGAACATATGAAGTATGGGCACATAGTACTGACCTTTACAAGACAGAATGTATAATGGCGATACTGAGATGTGGAGTGGCCCATGTGGCTTGGGAATATCTGCCTGTGAAGATCCGGCCTTATCAACACAACAGGGATGTGTGTTGAATATGTTGACTTTGCGATTGTCAGCTACGTGGTATGTTGATTTGTCAGTAGCACATGGCTCTGGTACGTTTAGCATGTTCTTGTATTTAATTGTTAACAAGTATCTGTCTGTGTGTTTGAGCTTTGTATATTCCTAGGCCTTGTGGTAGTACATATACATTATGGGCAGCTATATGGGGGTATGGTAATGATGTCACAATTTGGACGATGGAGATATAGTTGTGGAGGAGGCCCATGGGTATAGTGATAACAGGTGTTGTTGTGAGGCAGTGTAATGATGTTTGTGACCGTTCAATGGTGCAATATATCTATGTGGGTGGCCATATGAGCAGAGTCTGCTAGGATGTGGGTAACTTGCTAGGAGATGTGTAGGGAAGGAGGTAATGGTTATTTTTGATGCCTGATAACATGTTCTTTTGATGATAGGTTTTTTTTTGTTCCTTATGCAGGGGTTGGTACTGAGATCATCATGGACCCTGATGAAGATGTTATCGTGGCTCTTGCCTTGGATGAAGAGGACTTGTGGCTGGAGGAGAGAGCTGAGAGGTTGCGGGCTCGCAGACCACGGTGTGTGTGGGTTTGGGATTGGCTTCGACAACAGGACGACCAGAGTCACATGCGCCTGCTGCATCAGCTGGAGGATAGTAGTCCTCATGATTTCAGGAACTATCTCTGTATGTCCGAGGACTTTTTCACATTCCTTTTGGAACTCATAAAGCCATTGATAGCCTGACAGGACACTTTGATGAGTTGAGCTGTGCCATCTTAGGATCGTTTGGCTGTAACTTTGAGGTTCCATGGCAACAGGTCATTCGTGGACAGACCTGCAATACTCTGCAGCAGTCTCACGGCCACTGCTGAGCCGCCTGATACCCGAGACGTTTGAGACTATCGTGAGTTGTCTGCTGCCATCCTATATGCAGTTACCAACAACCCCCGCTGGATGATGGACGTTGCCAGAGGTTTTGTCGATTGATGGCAATTTCCAAACTGCGGAGGTGCATTGGATGGTAAGCACGTGAGGATCATGCAACCCCTCAACACAGGGTCCTTGTATTTTAATTATAAAGGATATTTTAGCTTGGTCCTCATGGCCCTGGTGGATGCTCACTATGAGTTCCTCTACGTGGACGTTGGCATGAATGGCCATGTCTCAGATGGGGGTATGTTTGCACAGAGCTCCTTGGCAGAAGCATTTTCACTTTACAGCTATCCTGGGCTCGCCATGTGGTTAAAAATGCGTCCGGGATCATGGCCACTAGATTCCGCCTGTTTCATACACCATTACATATGAAACTGGAATCTATCTATGTGGTAATGCTGGCCTTCTGTGTGCTGCATAACTTCCTGTGTCATAGGGATCGGTCATCATACACGCCGGCAAGGTATGTGGATTCTGTAGACCCCACAACAGGGGAGCTCTGTCCCGGGGATTGGCGTGCTGCCGACCATGGTGTGGCACTAAAAAAAAACCATAACCAAACTACCTGTATCTGTCATTACTTTTCAATACAGGGCAGTTGCACAAAGCTTTATGCTGTGCACAGAGGTATGTGATACGTGAAATGGTATTGATGGGTCCGTGCAGCATTGTCTGCTAATGTCCAGTACACAGGTCCAGCCCTTTGGCCCACACTGTATACCGTGACTGTGTGTACATATCCATTATGATGTGTTTGGCCACATGGGAATGTGTCCACACACATGGAGAATGCAATGGTGTTTGTGGGGAATGTAGGTACACTTCAGTACAAACACGCAAACATGTGTGCACACACATAGTTCAGCCATGGCAGCTCTGGCATGGCGTGGACCAATGCAGGCACATATGTCCATAGTGTTGTTTGTAGCTTATCGTCATCAGCCTAAAGGCCCAGTTACACACACAAATAATTGGGCAGAGATTGTTTGCAGATCTCTGGTTGCAGTGAAATCATGGACAGATTGTTCCATTTTGTGGCTGTGTACAAAGGTAACAATGTGTCCATGATTTCACTGCAACAGAGATCCGCCAACAATCTCTGCACAATTATCTGTGTAAGGCCTCGTGCACACGTTGAGTATTTGATGAATTTTTTACCCCAGCATTTGTAGACAAAACCCAGGAGTGGAGCAATTCGAGGAAAAGTCTAATAGAAACACCTGAACCACTTCTGTATTTAATCATCCACTCCTGCTTTTGGCTACAAATCCTGAGGTAAAAACTCATCAAATACCCAGCGTGTTCACGTGGCCTAAAACAGAACAAAAAGCAACAAATGAGCAAATACCCTAAAAATGAAAAAAAGTAAAAATGCTATAGTGCAAAAAACATAATCAGGGTACTTAGTGACATATATATGATCATATAAATGCGTAAGCTGTCCCACCATGACACGGTGACCCCATCGGGACAGTCTCTGCCTACAGTAGTACTAATACACTGTCACCTGTCTGCGACGTGGAATGACAAGGGCAAAATGAAGCAGGAACCGGGCCCCAACAGAGCACACCATGCCATGAGACGTCACAATTATATCATGTCCAGCTCAGAGGTAGGCCACACCTATGAGTACTCTGATTATGTTTTTTGCACTATAGCATTTTTACTTTTTTCACCTATTTGCTCATTTGTTGCTTTTTGTTGTGTTCTCATTATGAGGCCACTGTGAACGCGCCTACTGCAGAGTATCACCTTAGTTCCAGCCCTGGTTTTATATATTCATGTTTTATTGCAGTCCTGCAATCATAGGTGTGGCCTACCTCTGAGCTGGACATGATATAATGTGTGATGTCTCATGGCATAGTGCGCTCTGTTGGGGTCTGTTTCCTGCTTCATTCTGCCCTTGTCATTCCACGTCGCCCCAAAAATCCTCCATTCATTCTCTATGGGTGTTGGCCTAATGCATATTGATCTGTATGTATTCCAACAACTATTGTTTGTTTAATATGATGTGATTTTAAGATGTCAACAAAATAAAAAAAAAAAAAAAAAAAAAAAAAGGTCCTCAGTCAGAGACAATATGTCCCTCCCCCTGCTCCCTGCATGCACATTCTAGTGTGGAACTGAAGCTGAAGGTCACAGCAGATTTCTCTCTCCCTCTCCAGAAACCAGATTGATCCTATTCTCATGTTATAAGCTGGATGTTGTTAATTCTGAATAAATGAACATTCTCTGTTGCTCACTGTGGACATCACGCTGATTAACGCGCTGCTAACAGGTTATGGGCCCAGGAGTCACAGAAGTCCCAAACCTCCAGAGCACAGAGATAGAAAGACAACAGCAAACTGAGAAGAAGTAAAGATGGCCACTACCAGCAGCTCAGCAAAGTTTACAGTGCCAAGCCTGAATAACCAGAACTACCAATCCTGGAAATTCAAGGTGAAGATGCTGCTGATGAGAGAAGGTACGTGGAAATACACTCAGGAGAACAAGCCTGACCCAGTACCACAGGACTGGCTAGAAATGGATCAGAAAGCACAGAGCACCATATCACTCAGCATAGAGGATGATCAGATTGTGCATGTGTGTAAGTGTGAATCTGCAAAGGAAATGTGGGAGCAGCTGCAGAAAGTACATGAGAGGATAAATCTAAGTAACAAACTCTATCTAATGAGAAAGCTATATCAGTCTAGGCTACACAGTGACCAGGACATGCAAGACTACATTAGAAGCACTCTAGAGACTGTAGAGCGCCTACAGGGCTTTGGGAAAGATATGTAGGACTTCCATGTAGCAGCTACTACTAATTAGTGGTCTCCCAGAAAGCTATGACATGCTTGTAACTGAACTAGATGCATGCCCAGATGATGAGCTTACATTGGAGTACGTCAGAGGAAAGCTTGTAGATGAATATAAGAGAAAGGCAGAAAGTGTGAGCAGCAAAGTATGCAACAAGGAAACTGCTTTACAAACACAGGATGTGCCCACCAGCAGAAAACACCCTAAAGAAACACGTGAATGTTTTGTATACAAGAAGCCAGGTCATTTAAAAGCTGAATGCAGAATCTGGAAAGCTAAAATGGATCAGCTAAAGAAGCAAAACAGTAAACAAAGCGTTAAGAGTGCTATATTTGAAAATAATGATTCTGTAAATACTGAGGCTGCATTCACATTAGTCAATGCATTTAAATCAAAGCATGCGTGATATATAGATTCTGGTGCGACCAGTCACATGACCAATGACAGAGACTTCTTTACTAAGCTTAACCAAAGCAAGTCAGAGAAAGTGATAATGGTGAATGGTCAGTGTTTGAACTCAGAAGGCATAGGAGATGGTTATATTGATTGTAACATCTCTGCAACGCAAAGCAGAAGGATTCCTGTGAAGGATGTGCTATATGTGCCTAGTCTTGAAAGTAATCTATTATCCATGAAAAAGCTTACAAAACGAGGGAATGAAGTTACGTTTAAGCACGATAGCTGCATCATCTCAAAAGAGGGTCACACACTAGCAAAAGGAAAAATCAAAGATGAACTGTATCAGTTGAAATGTAAAGAGTGTGTATACACAGCTAAGCAAGAAATGCACAAGAACTGTATTCATGTATGGCACAGACGGCTTGTGCATAGAGACCCAGAAGCAATAAGAAAGTTATTTCAAGAACACTTAGCTGACAATATTACAATTGATCCATGTAACCAGACAATGAGGTGTACCAGCTGTATCAAAGGGAAAATGTCCAGAAAGGCCTTTCCTAAGAAAAGTACTACAAGAACAGAACAGCTACTAGATTTAATACACACAGACATCTGTGACCAATGCGTATTCAGACCCCTGGAAAGAAGAGATATTTTCTTACATTCATTGATGACATTTCAAGATATACAGTTGTCTATCTACTTCACAGCAAAAATGAAGTTCCAGAGAAACTTGAAATATATCTAGCTGAAGTATATAACAAGTTTGGAAGAATGCCAAAAATTCTACGTGCAGATAATGGGACTGAATATACAAGTAATGAGACACAGAGCATTTTAAAGAGAAATGGAATCATATTTCAGACTACTGTACCATACAACCCTGAGCATGGTGTAGCAGAAAGAAGGAACCGAACATCTGTGAAAGCGGAAGGAGTATGTTATTTGATGCAAATCTGCCTACAGAATATTGGGGCGCAGCTATTATGACGGCTTGCTATCTTCAGAACAGACTGCTAGGTAAAGCGACAGAGAAAACTCCATTTGAGCAATGGAATAATGCAAAGCCAAAACTACAGCACATAAGGATTTTCGGAAGCAAAGCATTTGCACACATTCCCAAAGAAAAATGAACTAAGTGGGAAACTCACGCTAAGGAAGGCATTCTGGTAGGTTACAGTGAAACCCAGAAAGGTTATAGAATTCTACACCCAGAGACAAACAAGGTCACAATAAGCAAAGATGTAGTGATTGATGAAAATTTTGTGTCACCCAAGTTTTGTGATATTATGCCAGTAGTCCAGATGAAGCAACAACAACAATCTCAGTCACAATCACAAGACAACGAAAGAGAGAATGTAGAAGTCTGGCTAGATTCTTCAACCACTGAAGGAACAACAGAAAGCCTAAGTGAACCTGAAATCAGACGATCGTCAAGATCAAACAAAGGGATACCAGCTAAACGTCTATCCAGCATTGTCAAGACACTACCTGAGTCAGAGCCACAGTCATGGGATGAAATGCAAAAACTACCTGCTCATGACAGAAGCCAAAGGTGTATCAACGCCAATGGAATCATCCTACCTGAAACTGGAAGAAGATGACCTGTTGCCTAACAATGAGAAATATCGACAGGCAGTGGGGGCACTTCTATACATATCGACTATGACTCGACCAGATATTACAACAGCAGTTGGAATATTGTGCAGATATGTGGAGAAACCGCACCAAAAGGACTGGAACGCCGTTAAAAGAGTTCTCCGATATTTAAAAGAGACACAAGGAGTAAATTTGAAATTATCTGAAGCAGGAAATCTTAAACTCACAGGCTATGCTGACGCAGATTGGGCTGGTGATTTGCATGATCGTAAATCCACAAGCGGATACGTATTTAAACTTGGAGAAAGTTCAATCTCCTGGTCTAACAGGAAACAAGTATCTGTTGCTTTGTCATCCACAGAAGCTAAGTATGTGTCCGCAGCCTATGCAAGTCAGGAGATCATTTGGCTAAGACAACTGATGGATGATCTTGGTAAACCGTTAACTCAGCCAACGGTGATGTATGAGGACAACCAAGGATGCATTAAACTTGCATGTAGTGAGAAGATCAGTGCTAGAACTAAGCACATCGACGTCAGATGTCATCATCTACGTGATTTGATAGATCGTGGCATAATTCAGTTTGTTTATTGTGAGACTGATAAGTTGGTAGCTGACATTTTGACCAAGCCATTGCCATGACCGTAGTTGTTGAGTGGTGGTGTTGGCCTAATGCATATTGATCTGTATGTATTGCAACAACTATTGTTTGTTTAATATGATGTGATTTTTATGTCTGCATGCATATTGTTCAGATGTCAACAAAGTTAAAAAAAAAAAGGTCCTCAGTCAGAGACAGGATGTCCCTCCCCCTGCTCCCTGCAGGCACATTCTAGTGTGGAACTGAAGCTGAAGGTCACAGAGATTTCTCTCTCCCTCTCCAGAAACCAGATTGATCCTATTCTCATGTTAGAAGCTGGATGCTGTTAATTCTGAATAAATGAACATTCTCTGTTGCTCACTGTGGACATCACGCTGATTAACGCGCTGCTAACAATGGGGCTTGCGGCAAGTGAGGCATTTACAGTTTTGCTACCATCCAGCAAATCCGGCAGTTGCGGCTGCGAAAAAAACGAGATTAGCAGTGTTTGTTTTCGCTGTTGCAAGTGCTGAATCTGCCACATGTTGCCGCACCCGACTGCAAGTCCCATAGACAATGCCTGGGGCTTGCCGCAAATGTGCAGCATATGCGGCCGTTAGGCGGTAGATGCTGCAGATGCGGTAAATCTGCCGGATCTGCCGCAAATTTTAAAAAGTGCTGTTGTGAAGGGGGCCTTACATGCATATTTTTATGGAGGTTTTGACTATTTTTTGTATGGCTTGAGTCCGCATTGAAAATAATAAACATCATCTATTAAGCCCCAAAACCACTGCTCCCCCTGCTTGCTCCGTCCCTGTATGGTTGCCTTATCTTTTTGCAAATGACTGCTATGACCAATCTATAACCCGAATTGGCAACCAATATGACTCTGCTGCAGGCACTGATTAGCTGTAGTAGTATTGATGGAAAAGAAAAAAAGACCAGTTAGGCAACCTGACCAACAGGAGTAAGGCTTACTTCACATCATGGTTTTTGTCATCCTGTTCTTTCCGTTTTGAAACGGACAGAACAGGATCGTTTTTAGTCTCCCATGCATGTGTGGAGCCCACTGGGATAGGGTACTCAGTACCGGACTGGGGTACTGCTGAGGATATCACGGTGGTCTTGGTCCGGACTGTGTCCCGGGTTCCGCAAGTAAATGGGGGGATATTTACAGGGGATTTTGTCGTGACGCCACCCACGGGTTGTGGTCAGGGTGACCACCGCTGCTGCAGAACCTCCGGGATGATGTTGGGCAGCTGAGGATGTAATGGCTCCCCGAAGGTAGAGCTGGGTTCCCTGGGGCAGTGGTAGTAATAGTCTATAGATGGTGCTATGGATGTTGCAGGATAGGGGTAGTAGTAGAGATGATGGGAGTTTGTGAGCAGGGTTTGAGCACAAGGATCACACACACTCACGGTTTTGAAGTTTTCCAAGGCTTTACTGCAGATTTTGGTAGCAGAGTACTGTCCATGGAGTCTGTACAGGGGCCGGGTTGCTCCCACCCTGTCCGGATCCTCCGCTTCCCACTGCTGCGTTGTGTGTGTGGCCCTGCTGCTGCTTTAGCTAGGCTGCTGGCCCTGTCTCTCCTCACAGGTACCCACTTGCTAGGCAACTTGAGTCTTTTCTCTGTGTCTCTAACCTCGCCGTTTTGCTTCGCTGAGGTACGGTGTAGGTCTGTAACCTCCACTATCCCAGTGTTTTCTGTGCTACGTGTTTCAGTCACAGATTCGGATCCGGTATCCGGTCTCTGCGCTCCTCTGGGGTGAGTTATGAGGTAACTCAGTCTCCCAGATATGTTCCTCTGTTTCTTGTACTCCTCTCCTCAGACCCTGGCTTCAGGCCTGAAAGTAGTCAGTGGTCCCTGCCAGGAGCTCAGCACTACTCCCATTTACAGGTCCTCCTCCTAGTGCTCTCTGCAGTAAACTGAACTGTCAACTGTCAACTCACTACTTCCTCCTCAGACCAGAATATATAAGGGAGCTCCTTTACCTCCCCCTTCTGGCCTAGAGGCGCTAGTGCAGTGTCAGGTGTTGTGTGGGGAGTTGTGATGTTACTGTGGCACTTAACCCCTGGGGTGCCACACATGGATTAATCATAAATGGCCATCCGGTTTTGTGAATTCAGTCCCGGAATCATTTCTGTCCAGTTTTTTCCCAGCCCCAAAATTGGAGACTGCTCTGATTTTGGGCTCCAGTGAAAAAACTGGACCAAACCAGACAGAGACAAATACGGGGCGATCCGACACATATAACACGGGAGTCTATGGGATTGTTTCCCAGATCCGGTTTTAGTGTACTGAGCATGCGCAGTACACATTCACTGCTCTGTTCCTGAAATTTCACTTTAGCAGTGTATCTACATACACTGCTAAAGTGAAATTAAAGAAAGCAATGGTTAAAAATAAAAAAATGCTCACGCCTGAACCGGTGTCCCACGATGCGAGGCTTCCAAAACAGTTTGGTGGGTGGATGATTTAAACTGCTCAGCTGATACTGTCATGTGACACAGCTGATCTGTTACCGCCGGACAGCTGATTCAGGTCCTGTAGCGATCGGACGTGGATGCCTCGCATCGGGACACTCAGCGGAGAAGTGAGCATTTTTCCCCTTTATTTTTAACCATTGCTTTCTATTGCTTTCACAATATATGTAGATACATTGCGAAAGTGAACGTAGAGCCCCAACACCACTTGCCCGTGCTTTGCAGGCTCGGCTCCTCACAGCTCTTTCTGTGTCCGGATCCACCAAAATCCTGGATCCGGATACAGAAATGGCATCCGAAGTTAAAAATGAGTTCCTGTCCGTTCTCGTCCATGTGGTCCTGCAAAAACCAGGATCCCCATAGACAGGAACAAACCGTGGTGTGAACCCAGCCTAACGAGCTACGAGGATCAGTATATGATAAGGTGCTGTTTATTATCTTTCTAGCTCACTCAGACCTTACTTATGACTAAATTAAATATTTCAATTTTTTTGCACAGAGAGTTCATTTGGCCGTGTAGAACTGATCCATGCATTCTCCATGTTGATAATCTCTTAGCAGAAATTTGATTAATCACCTGGCATTCCTGATTTTGTATCTTTCTCTTCCCTGGTGGTTAGGACTGTTGTCTTAATTAGGTGCATTTAATTAGAACTAGAGCATAGGCGGCTCATTTGTTGGCCCTGAAGGTCTTTTCACCTAAAGCATTTAAGGAAGAATAGATGACAGAAGCGTCTGTGATGTGGTGTATAGATCAGCTTGTTTTGCTTTGTGTTGTGTAGTGTGTTTCCTTTTTGAATCTGACAGGGCATGATGGATATCATTGCTGATGATTGCGTGGAGTTTACAAACCATTGGGGGGTGCTTTGTTCAGTCAAGTATGTCCCTCCGATATCGCATTTGTAACATAAATATAGAAGCATCTCTCTTGAAAATACCGTACAGAGACTAACTGGTTCCCTGTATGAAGATAATTTTAAATGCTTATTTCTTTCCATGTCCAATAATTACCATATAATGAATATATTGTTAAGCTCATGAATATACTAAGAAGTAAACCCATACTTTTTATTAAACCTAAGGTTGATGAGGACATAGTACAATGAAACAGGTCTCCACCATATATATATTTACCAGTTAGAATATTTATGCAAAAAGGTAAGTTTTTTTTCCATTTTTATACTAGATACCATAACTATTTGGGTTTGTACTTATTTGACATTCTACTTTCACACCATTATAACTATGGACCTGTAACTATTATTATGATTTGCTTATATAGCACCAACATATTGGACATTCTCATCACTGTCTCCATTAGGGCTAACAATCTAAATTTCCTATCAGTATGTCTTTGGAGTGTGGGAGGAAACCCACAAAACATGGGAATAACAAACTGCTTGCGGTTGTTGTTGGTGGGATTTGAACCCAGTACCCCAGCGCTGCAAAGCAAAAGTGCTAATCACTGAGCCACCATTATGGTCTGCTTACAAATAACATTTCTCCAAAGGATTTTCCAAAATTCTTCACTTACAACCACCATTATAAGTATCTGATGTTCTTCCTTATGTGCATCATCTTACTAAGGGCCACGTCACACACTCAGATATCTGTGCAGATATTGTTCACAGATCTCTGGTTGCAGTGAAATCATGGACACATTGCTCCATTTGTACACAGCCACAAAATGGAGCAATGTGTCCATGATTTCACTGCAGCCAGAGATCTGTGAACAATATCTGCACAAATATCTGTGTGTGTGACGTGGCCCTTAGGCCATTTTTTTTTAAAGCACGTTTGTTTTCCAGGTTGTCTAAGGGTATGTGCGCACTGGCCGGGTTAGGGTCGATTAGCAGTGTAAACCGCCGGTCGGTTTACATAAATTTCATGTAAAATTTATGTTAATCCAAACCGGCGTTTGGATTAACATAGAAACCTATGTAAACCGACACCCGCTGTGCACACAGCGGCGGTTTACACATGCTCATCCGTTGCTAACCCGCTGGGTTCCCAGCGGGTTAGCAAGAATGAGCTTGTTCTATAATCCGGCCGGTTCTGCAGCGGCTGCAAGCAGAATCATGTACTGCTTCCAGCCGCTGCAGAACGGCCGGCGCTAACCCGCCCGTCTCCCCGCCGCACATACCCGACAGGAAGCCGGTTGACGGCTCGGGAGCTTCCTGTCGGGTCCGCCCAGCCGCCGCCGACACAAACCCGCCCACCGTGTGCACATACCCTAAAGCTATCGTTTCACGACGCAATATTGCATGCAATTTCACTGGCAATTTGCTGGTTGCAGTGAAATCGTGGACACATTGTTACATTTGTACACGGCAACTAAATAGAACAATGTGTCCATGATTTCACTGCAACCAGCAAATTGCCAGTGAAATTGCATGCAATATTGCGTCGTGCAACGGTACCCTTATATACATGGGTGCAGAAATGTACAGATTTAGTATGTTAAATGCAAAACCATATTGTACAGCCCCTTTTTGATTAGTTCTTCTTCACGCGTCCATGTATCCAGTACATGTGGTGTCTGTATTCAGACACATTCTAATAAAATACAAGGGGATCATCACACCTCCATGTTTTTACACAAACCATGTGTCCATGTGAATCTCACAGGGTCCATGTAATTCATACGGAGACATGTTCATTTTTTACTGGTAGCACGGACGTGACGTACATGGATGTGATCTGTGTGACATTTATGTGACATGTACTTGAAAAAAACGCATGATAATGAATTGAATGTCTTTTTATGTGTACAAGATATGCAAACAGATAAATGAGGAATGATGACAGACTGAGAAATAAAGAGAAAGATAGAGAGATAGATAGATAAATGGAAAGATAACTGATAAGACCCTGTCTCACACTACGATATCGTTAACAATATCGTTGAAATGTCACGGGTTTTGGGACGTTCAAACGACGTCATAACGACATATACATCCGATCAATCAGTGTGACGTGTACATCCGATCAACAATAATGGGCAGATCGTTGATGAGAGGTTTGTGAACCGGACCTTAAACCAAACGATGAGTGTTGGTTCAACCTGCAGCATCGGTGTGTGTGACACCTCGATAACAATGTTGTTAAAAACCTTGCCTATTGAGAAGTGAAGGGTGTAGGCGAGCTAATGACCGCAAGTATTGTTTACTTGTCGCGGAATCGTTGCTGCAACGTTAACGATATCTATATGTGTGACATTTCACTAACTTTCATTGAACGTCGTTCTAGCGATCTAGGTCAAGTCGGATTGTTGATCGGATCGTTCGACCATTGAAGCGTGAGAAGAGGGCTATGGCAAGATAACAGATACAATAGATAGATTTTACAGTTCTTACAAAAAATAAATATTAAAAATAAAAACATAGGCTTTCCCCTCCTTTTGTTTACCAGCCAAGGTAAAGCAGTCTTTTCTGTTTTACCTTTGATTGTTCTCAAAAATAGAGAGGACCCCCACACCTTTTTTTAAAATTAATTATAAATAAAAAAAACTAATTAATAAACGCAGCATGGGGTCCACCCCATTTTTGATTACCAGCCAAGGTAAAGCAGACAGCTGCAAGCTGATATTACCACGGTGGAAAAGCCCACGGTTATTGGACCCATTCCGGCATAAAAATACAAGGCTGCAGCCACCCCAGAATTTGTGCATCCATTGATACACCAATGCTAGTGATGCGCCCTGGCTCTTCCCGATTACCCTGGTGTAGCAATCAGGCTAATGGTTTACGTGGTTTGATGCCAGCTATGTAATTTCAGCTGGCATCAATTATTGCTATTAGTAATGGAGAGGCATCTACCAGATACTCTCCATTACTAACCCCTTCGAGTTAATAGGAAAAAAAAAAACTTTAAAAAAATACCTCCGACTCTAGCCCTCATTCACCAATTTATTTACAAGAAAGGCCATGAAGATCCAATGTAGTGCACAAATCTGAACTAGTCCACAAAAACTAACCTGAAAGACAGAAAAAGAGAGAATTAAAGAAATAAACGAGACAGTCCTAGATTCACAAATTCATTTCCCCCTTAAAAAAAAATCCCAAGCAGGTCCAGGATAGTCCCCATGAAGGTCTTATGATGTTCCACGACTCAATCGCCCAGCATATGGAGCCTCGTTTAGAGAACAAAGCCCCATAGGCTATAAGAGCAGTCAATGCCTGGTGTGACAAGCGGTAATATTAGTGAGGTTACCGTAGATCACACAGTGGGTAGTGCGACAAGATGTAACATCATAAAGTTACTGCAGGCCACATCACTGGTTCTTGCGCTACCTTATATGTGACCTGTGGTAACCTCATGAGGTCACCATTCATCATCATCACACATCTCAGCTGTCATGCTATATAGAGATTAACAAACATTTGGAAGTTCTAATTTAGTTTCGATTTGCCGAACGGGCAATGTTCATTGAACAAGTTCAATGAACAGGTCACCAAACAGCTGAAGCCACTTGAAATCAATGGGAAACAAAATCAATGGCCTAGAAAACACCATAAAAAGGGCCCAAAAGCTGCCAAACACAGTTCAAACTGATTTACAGTGGAACCAAACCGTTTTGGCACAGACATTATCTTCCTACACCATTACTCAGCAAGCTTCAGCACCGTTGTCATACACACCATGCTTGTGGGCCCGTTCATGAACATCAGACATCCTCATCATGACTTTTCTGAGGTTGTTTTAGGTTATACAGTGGTATGACGCAGCAGTGAATCCCGCTGTGCCCACGGTACGTTGTTTGATGCTTCTTTTTAACCAGATTTTGAGAATCTGTATCAAAATCTGTATGTGTATCCTGAGGCCAGTCTATGAAAATTTAGAAATGCTGTGCCAATACATTTTTTTCCCTTGCAGATTTGGTGCTGATTTCAGGGAAGATTAAAGAAATCTAAACCACATTTACAAGGGACAAAAAAGCAATATAGGCACAGCCCTTCTGACCTGTCCTAGAATTTGCTGGCATCAGGATAGACATGCAGATTTTGATGCAGATTTTCAAAATCTGAATCTAAAAAGCATCAAACAACACACTGTGGGCACATGGCCTAAGAGGGTCCAGGGCGAGCTGCAGTTGTGGTGAAAGGGCATGAGGATTCCTCTTGCCCCTGTCTATTTCAACAGAGACTTCTAGGGCAGAGGTGGCCAATAACAATCCTCAAGGTCTGAAAACTGTGCAGCTTTCAAGATTCCCTTACCATTGCACAGTTGCTAATTTCATCACTTGCAGAGGTGATGATTCCACCACCTTTTGAAATGCTAGAAAATTCCTGAAAACATGCACTATTTGCGGCCCTTGAGAACTGCATCTGGCCAGCCCTGCTATATCGGTGTGTGTGGTGTTTGGCAGCACCATACCTCAGGCCATCAGCGAGAAGTCGGCGGCATGTTCACCAGTCTCTGCAGGGCACTATCAAAGCACCTGTTTGCAGAAACAGTCAATCACACAAGGAGTGAACTTAAAAATACTTTGCTGTAATACACAAACTAACTCTCAACTAACTAAGGGATGGGTGACTATTTCACCAACCCACCAATATGCCTTTATGAAGGTCAACTGAAATTGTCTCTCATCATTTCCTGCAATGCCCTGGATGGTTGTCACAGTTTTTCCTGGTATTCCACTGCCGGACAGTCTTGGGGGTTCACAGGGTCTACTCTTCTAGGGGCATTCTCCACCACCACCTTCCCCACAGCACACTCCATCATGCCCACCACTGAAGAGGATGATGGAGGAACTAGGGGATGACCACACCATATCGGACAGACAGCGGGAATATCAACAAGCATTCTGGGTTTGGGTGCATCTGGCTGGCCAACAAGAGACACCTGGGCCATACCCAATGCCAAATTCTCTCCAGGTTGGCCACCTCTTGCCACTTCTGAAATTGGTTGGTGGTGGCAACCCAGTATATGCCAACAGCATATGCCAACAACAAATCACCCCTTGCTGCCCCACATCTTCATGGAAGTGAGCTCCTCTCTGACAAAGATGTTTTGCAGTCTTTGGGGAAGATTGTCACACAGCAGGGTGGAGCAGTTGACATAGCACCAATGCCCAATATCATGTTTCACTAGGAAACCAAACCCCTTATCCTGCAGGAATGCCACTACCTTGCCTTTGGTACATTGGTCAAAGAAGGCAGTGGCCTTACACCCATGCAACCAGTCCCGGGCAATGGTATCCGAGAGCCGAATCTCCTCAACAAAGGAAACAGGACCGGGTGGTTGATGCATTGTCAGATAGTTGCTTGGAGGGGGTAGGGGTCCCCACATGGCATTATCCCAGTCGATGACCTCTGGGGAGGGTGATCCACATGGTTGGGAGACAAGCCCTTCTGCCTCCTCTATCTTTTCCTCTTCCTCCTCGAATTGCTATCACATAAGTGTAGAACAGATGGCTTTGCATGCTGCTGATACTCTGCAATAATAAAGGATTGCTCTCCAAAAAATATAAATAAAAAATAATAATAATAATAAAAGTAAAATAAAATAAATAAATGAAAAAAATTCAAAACAAATTGGCTAAAATATATTAAGCACTCTTAAATGGATGTTTTAAGGACATTGCAAGCTTTCTGGACTTATCTGCTGCTTCCACATCTGGCACTGTTTCCAAAATTGACAACTTGCAGATGTCAAAAACATCTGCAAATTCCAGGAAGCTTAACAAAATGAATTTAAAGCTCCAAAAAATTCTATACCTTGATACAAGCCAGTAGATCTGATATCTAGGGACACTCCTAACCATTCTATTAGGTATTGTCCACATCCAGAGGGTCTTCCAGCGAGCAACTTGGCTCCAAAAAAACATGTAAAGTTTTAGAGCCATGTTAAATTTCTAATTTTTCACCGAAAAAAAGCCACATTCGCCTACTTTTGAGAAAATGTTTGGGCTTCCAATTCCCGAGCCAAATCAGCCATGTTCAGAAGAATTTGAAATTGGCGAACATGTTTAAGCAAAGTTTGCTCATATCTAGTGCTATCAGTGTGATCCAGATGTTGTGACCTGCAGTAACCTCACTAATGTTTCTGCTTGTCACAGCCCCCGACCTTGGAGGGGCTGAGTGTGAAAGCTGGTAATAGTTGCTCTTATAGCCTATGTGACTTTGTTCTCTGAACGAGGCTCCATACACTAGGAGACTGAGTTGAGGAATGTTGTGGGACCTTCATGTGAACTACAATGGAACTGCATGGGAGTTCTTTTCAGGAATAAATTGGTGAATGAATGAAGACTGTCATTTGTCTTTATTTCTTTAATTCTCTTTTTCTGTCTTTCAGGTTCACTTTTCTGGACTATTTCAGATTAGTTAGACTATGGTAGGGTCACATTGCAAACATGAATTGCATTCACCGCATCCGGATCCGGATGCGGTGAATGCAATTCCGGTCACACACATTTTTATTCAAAAATGTGTGCAGAATACCGCACTGCGGTCACCGGATGGCTCAGGATGTGTAATCCTGAGCCATCCGGTAACTGCAGAGTGTGCGGATCCCGATCGGCCAAGTTAATAAAGATTTAATTTAAGTACAGAAATGACTGTTAGAGGTCTGTAGGGGGCTTAGACCCCCCCTACAGACCGGGCGGCCACTTCTATAGTGTTCTTCTACAATTGTACCTATGGCACGGGCTGATCTGAGCTCCGTGCATGTGGTCCAAATATCCCCCCTCCCCCTATCACTATACAGGGGTGCATACACCCCTCTAGTACAGTACTGCT
Organism: Allobates femoralis; assembly: GCA_033576535.1. NCBI lineage: Eukaryota > Metazoa > Chordata > Amphibia > Anura > Aromobatidae > Allobates > Allobates femoralis. The sequence continues at coordinate 128,822,557 of JARQOC010000006.1, forward strand.
TTATTTAAGTTATAAACAGCAAGATTTGTCCCAAACGGAAGATAATTATATATTTACATGTTCCATAGGCAGAGTCGAGTGATTTCCATGGGCGGGGCTGTGTGCAGTAGCCTCCGCCCGCTCCTTCTTGATGCCCGCCCCCTCTGGCCGTAATCCAGTGTTGTGGGGGTGGCCGAGTCGTTAAAGGGGCGTGGCTAACCGCGGCTCATGTTTAGCCACGCCCCTTTAACGACTCGGCCACCTCCACAACACTGGATTACGGCCAGAGGGGGCGGGCATCAAGAAGGAGCGGGCGGAGGCTACTGCACACAGCCCCGCCCATGGAAATCACTCGACTCTGCCTATGGAACATGTAAATATATAATTATCTTCCGTTTGGGACAAATCTTGCTGTTTATAACTTAAATAAAGCAGTACTGTACTAGAGGGGTGTATGCACCCCTGTATAGTGATAGGGGGAGGGGGGATATTTGGACCACATGCACGGAGCTCAGATCAGCCCGTGCCATAGGTACAATTGTAGAAGAACACTATAGAAGTGGCCGCCCGGTCTGTAGGGGGGGTCTAAGCCCCCCTACAGACCTCTAACAGTCATTTCTGTACTTAAATTAAATCTTTATTAACTTGGCCGATCGGGATCCGCACACTCTGCAGTTACCGGATGGCTCAGGATTACACATCCTGAGCCATCCGGTGACCGCAGTGCGGTCCCAGAAACGCTGCGAAAACTGCTGCCTGCATGATTTTAAACGCAGGCAGCAGTGCCGGATCCGGCCACCGGATGGCTTGTGAAGCCATCCGGTGTTTTGCATAGGCTTCCATCAGGAGCCTTTCCTGGTCCGGTTTTGAGCTTTTTTAAAGCTCAAAACCGGATCAGGATTTTAAACAAAAAACGCCAATGTGACCCTACCCTATGTCGGATCTTAATTGTTTTTATAAATTGGTGAATGAGGGCTAGAGTCAGGGGGTGTTTTTTGGAATGAACTTTTTGTGTGTTTTTTTTGCCTTTTAGCTTACTGGTTAGAAAAGGGGGTATCTGATAGACAAACTAATGCTATGAATTGATGCCAACTGACATTACACAGCTGACATCAACCCCATAAACCATTACCCCAATTTTGATATGACTTTTTAAAGCTTTTTATGTCAGAATATAGCTGTAAAAGCTTTGCTGAATCACACTCCAACGTTTTTCAAGCAGAATACTCTTCAGGAAAATGCCCAGCAGTCTTTTTCCTGAAGTGTCTTCTTTATCATCCTTTTTCTTTATATTTAAATATAATGTCACCTGATGCATGAATCATTCACTTCTTTTAGCCACTTCACTACTTTCAAAACCTAAAACAATTAAAGAATTTAAAAGACAGAGGATATGCACATAATATAGTTTCAACATTGCTATATATATTCATTATTTGTAACATTTTTTGATTGCTTTTTAAGGTGGATTTCAGGCAGAATCTTTTGGAAAAAGAAGAAGTAGGCTCATAACTTTAAAAGGAATCTGTCAGTTGGTTTTTGCTACTTCACCTGAGAGCAGCATTGGCAAAGACACCCTGATTCCAACAATGTATCACTTAGTTTCCTGGCTGAAGCAGGTCTGACACAATCAAAGTTTTTCGTTTTAGCAATGTAGCAGAGCTTGAAGAGTTGCTCATCCTGCTTTGGGCTCTGAAAAGTCTAGACACATTGAGATGCTGCTAATCACAGCAATGGGCATGTTGGATTTGTGTTCACTGTTGCTGTGTTTGAGCAATGATACTGAGCAACAACACACTTTGTGGTAAGAGATGCATAAGAGATATATTTGAGTTAACCCTTGCTGTATGCTGTTTTCAAATTACATAACAAAAGCCTACTAATATTTTCCCTTAATGTGACCTCAGTATACAGGGTGGGACATTTATATGGATGCACCTAAATAAAATGGGAATGGTTGCTGATATCAACTTCCTGTTTGTGACACATTAGTATATGGGAGGTGGAAAACTTTTCTACATAGGTGGTGACCATGGTGGCCATTTTGAAGTCAGCCATTTTGGATCCAACTTTATTTTTTTTCAATGGGAAGAGAGTCATGTGACACATCAAACTTACTGAGAATTTCATGAGAAAAACAATGATGTGCTTGGTTTTAACGTAACTTTATTCTTTCATGAGTTATTTACAAGTTTATAACCATTTATTAAATGTGTTCAAAGTGCTGCCCATTGTGTTGGATTGTCAATACAACCCTCTTCTCTCACTCTGGACACACTGACAGTAACACCGCAGAAGAAATGCTAGCACAGGCTTCCAGTATCCGTTGTTTCAGATGCTGCACATCTCGTATCTTCACAGCATAGACAATTGCCTTCAGATGAGTGATGAGGCAAACTTTTTTGTGAATGGCGAAGTTAACAAATAAATCCACCATTATTGGTCTGACACTAACTCACAGTGGATAGATCCCTCCAAAACTGTTGGAACACAAACATTGATGGTATGGTGTGATATATGGGGTACAAAGATAGTGGGGCCATTCTTCATCAATGGAAACCTCAATGCCACTGGATATCTGAATCATGTAGCAATTTCAGATATCCATTGAGGTTTCCATGAATTAAGGTTTGTATTTGTATGAGGTCAGACACTAAAGTTGGACAAGAGCGTCTGGCTCATTACATAGCAGTTCGATGACTTTGAGGTCTGGGCTCTGGGCAGGCCAGTCTAGTTCTTGCATACAAAAGTCCATTAACCATGCAATTATGGGCCTTGCTTTGGATCACATTCATGCTTGTTGAAAAAAGGACTTTCCCTAAACTTTCCCACAAAGTTGACAGCATGTAATTGTCTAACATATGTTGGTATATTGAGACATTAAGATTCCCCTTTACTTGAAATCTGGAGTCTAGATTAATATCCAAAACATTATTGTTCCTCTACCATACTTTAAATTTGACACCATATAGGTAACATTCTCCTGGCATTTCCCTAGCTCATATTTGCCTATCCGAAGGCCAGATAAAAGAAAATATGAGTCTTCACTTCAGAGAACGTTTCCATTGCTCCAGAGTCTAGTTCTAGCTTTCATCATTCGTTCTGATGCTTGTATTTATGCTTCTTGATGTCAGGATTCTATGCAGCGGTTTAGCCACATAACCCATTCCATGAAGCTCTCACAGTTTTTTACTGATGTTAGTCAACTGACCATGGGTGACTTTAATGCACTATGTGTCCCACCATTCAGTGCACTTACACTTTGTGGCTGAGCTCACATTGGATCCTAAATGCTCCACTACTTCCTAAATAGTTGTTCATAAAAAGTTTCTATAATGCAAGGGGTTGTCACCCGACCTATTTATAAAGAAGTGGCTAAGTGCCTTAAAGAGCACCTACTAAAAAAAGGTAATTAAATACACATACAGAATAAGTGGAGGGTTTTTGCCCTGGTATTTATCAGATGTCAGTCAAAGAGCCATGAGTTCTTTCTTAGTAAAATACAACTTTTAATGCTAATGTTTTTAAAACACATGTATATATAAAATATATCTTAGAACAGCATAAATCTTTAGCCAAGAAAATCAATTTTTATAACTTTTTTTACATACATAGTGAAAAAGTGTTGACAATGAAAGAGATAGGACCATATAAAAACCTTCTCTTATGAGAGATACACACCACCTGGATGTTTTTCCAAGGGTCATGTAGGATTTAATTACCTCTTGGGGTCGCAGACACTATAGGAATGGTAGCCTAGGTTATGGACCAAGCCAGGAAGCTAGTAAAAAGTATGCACCGATGTTTTCTAGAGATTAACATCTCCTCTTCTCTTATGTGTCAGTTTACTACATGCATATGTATCTATGAACTGTTTCAGCATATGTTTGTATTAATTTTATACTTGCATGTGTTTCACACCTTATTTAATTACCGGCAGTGACCTCCTTGCCACCCTCTATTTAAGGAGGAGCCACACATCACTGTTGCACTGGACCCGTTGACCGTCCTCCAACCCTGCACTCCCTCCCTACCTGAACCCTGTAACTCCAATATTGAATAAATTCCACAAAGAAATAACCAGTGAGTGCCGCCCTCTTTCTTTTAAAGTGTCATAACGATCTTCTGCTTTGAGCTGAACAACACGGTGTATTTGCCATAGACCACAGCAGTGGGCAGTGTACAGACCATTACTGTATGTACTGACAGGTGCCCGGATATCTTCTACCTTCAGTCATTTGGTATGGATCTTTGGCTGACATCTGATAAATACCAGGGCAAGAACCCTCCTCTTATTCTTTATGTGTATGTCATAAAACATTTGTAGGGGAGAAATTTCACTACAATTTTTTGTTGCAATGGCAGCCATCTATTACAGTGCTACTATTGTAAATGCAAACTGCATGTGCATAATTGTTTTCACTTGGGCCAATGAATGAAAATCTGAATTCAATGACAATTAGTTATCTCCCAATACATTTTTAATAAAGCGTACCTGTATATAACAATACATTGTGCCTATTAGGAATACCATGTAGATCGGGAAGCAGAAAAATTCTTGCAGTGTAATCTATGGCTCAGGGTTAGTGGTTCCACCTTCCACACTATATTAGGTCCTGTCCACTGGATTGAGTCTCCCAAACACCAGCTGTAAGAAACAGAAAATAATTAATTTATAGTATAATTGTTAGAGCAAATGGAGACTTTATTTGAGAGGAGAAGAATATACTCTGGAAGACAACAGTAATGTCCTATGTCGAAAACTAGATAGAAGAATGACTAGTAATAATAAGATTCCCCAGTAAAGTTTAAAGACTAGAATTGGTATGAGCATGTATATTTCTTATAAGTGAGCATAATTGCTTAACCCAATTCAAGGTTTTATTGTTGTGAACATGTATTTTCCTTTTATATAGGTAACATGGAAGTATTGTAGTTAGTGGGTTGTATATTGCTATTGCCCTGCAGTCACTGAGCTAGTAGACTGAATACACTTGTTAAAAAAAATGAAAAAAAAATCCTCCGTAGGATATTGATTGGTTTTAGTAAGACTCTCACTCGACTGTGAATTTTGAAATGATTATTGGATTTGAAAGCAGACGGGGATTAGAACAGGTCAGGTGAACGATTAATAACTTATTGATAGCAGATTAAAAGAGTGATATCAAATCTTTATCCAAGTGAAGATGTAGTTTATCAATTTGTCACAAAAATGTAACGATCAGATGCAAAGAGCATCAGCGCTAGTGTTGTAATTGATCCTCTTTTGGAGTACATGCTGCTTATTGGAAAGAACTCAGCTGTTTTAGAGTTACAAAATGTAATACTGTACAGTCACAGAGTAAGGAAGAGTTGAACCACATGTGAAGCCTTTTATTATACAAAGGTAATAATGTAGCCACCCAAGGGGCAGAGGGGGCAAGTTGCCCAGACCTCACAGGCTCAGGGGTCCACTCGGAGCTACTGCCACTGTTAATAATATCGGTATAAACAGTGATATACCGTATATACTCGCGTATAAGCCGAGTTTTTCAGCCCAAAAATTGGGCTGAAAAGTACCCCCCTCGGCTTATACGCGAGTCAGTGCTGTATACCGATGTATACATCGGTACATACCGATGTATACATCGGTATACAGCAGCCCCCGCATCCCCAGTAATGCAGGGCCCCCCCAGCGTCTCTCCGGTCACCTGTAAAGGAAGCTATACTTATCACAGTGCTCTGTCCGCGCCCGCTCGCACCCGCTGTCAGCAGCCGACCGGATCCTCCATCTTGCGTCTTCTCTCTTCCTGTTTCTGTGCTCGTCGCGGGCAATGACGTCATTCCCTGCGACGAGCACAGGAAACAGGAAGAAAGAAGACGCAAGATGGAGGATCCGGTCGGCTGCTGACAGCGGGTGCGAGCGGGCGCGGACAGAGCACTGTGATAAGTATAGCTTCCTTTACAGGTGACCGGAGAGACGCTGGGGGGGCCCTGCATTACTGGGGATGCCTGTATACTACCGCTGGGGCTGCTATATACCTCTGGGGCCCTGTATACTACCACTGGGGCTGTATAAACCACTGGGGCTGTATATACTGCTGGGGCCCTGTATACTACCACTGGGGCTGTATATACTACCACTGGGGCTGTATATACTACCTCTGGGGCCCTGTATATACCTCTGGGGCCCTGTATACTACCACTGGGGCTGTATAAACCACTGGGGCTGTATATACTGCTGGGGCCCTGTATACTACCACTGGGGCTGTATATACTACCACTGGGGCTGTATATACTACCACTGGGGCTGTATATACCTCTGGGGCCCTGTATACTACCACTGGGGCTGTATATACTGCTGGGGCCCTGTATACTACCACTGGGGCTGTATATACTACCACTGGGGCTGTATATACTACCACTGGGGCTGTATAAACCACTGGGGCTGTATATACTGCTGGGACCCTGTATACTACCACTGGGGCTGTATATACTACCACTGGGGCTGTATATACTACTAGGGCTGCGTCTATACTACCACTGGAGCTGTATATACCACTGGGGCTGTATATACTACTGGGGCTGCGTGTATACTACCACTGGGGCTGCTGTATCTACCTCTGGGACTGGTGTATACCACACTGCTGGGGGCTGTATACTTGTGCTAGGGTCCACCCTCGTCTTATACACGAGTCAATAGATTTTCCCAGGTTTTGGGGGCAAAAGTAGGGGGTCGGCTTATACACGGGTCGGCTTATACACGAGTATATACGGTAGTTATCGTAATCTATGTGGAACAGCAGGAAAACATGATAACTCTACACTGTCGCTATCTGTTCGGTAGAGTTTATAGTCTACAGAACAGCTGGATGATGGCGCAGGTGCAGGACTTCAGAGCCAAGTGTGGTGACGTCATTGTGCAGGGTCGGGACTCTGATGTCTTGTGCGTGTGACAACAGCACAAAGATCTGCCCATGCTGGACCCAGTAGGATCCTGGATCATGTGAGTTTTCCATTTAGTTATTTATTTTACTAATGCAGAACAGGAGACAGATATATCAAGATGGGGACATATATTCAAGGATTGGGGATATGCTAATATGAGGGCTATTATACACTACTAGATGGTGGCCCGATTCTAAAGAATCGGGTAGTCTAGAATGTATATATAGTTTATTTAGTAATAGTTAGGGGAGTGCGGTGAAATTATTTGTGTGTGTACAGGTGGCTCAGTGGTTAGCAGTGAGTGCGGTGGCTCAGTGGGTAGCAGAGTATATGGTGGCTCAGTGGTTAGCAGTGAGTGCGGTGGGTGAGTGGTTAGCAGTGAGTGTGGTGGCTCAGTGGTCAGCAGTGAGTGCGGTGGCTCAGTGGTCAGCAGTGAGGGCGGTGGCTCAGTGGTCAGCAGTGAGGGCGCTGGCTCAGTGGTCAGCAGTGAGGGCGCTGGCTCAGTGGTCAGCAGTGAGGGCGCTGGCTCAGTGGTCAGCAGTGAGGGCGCTGGCTCAGTGGTCAGCAGTGAGGGCGCTGGCTCAGTGGTCAGCAGTGAGGGCGCTGGCTCAGTGGTCAGCAGTGAGGGCGCTGGCTCAGTGGTCAGCAGTGAGGGCGCTAGCTCAGTGGTCAGCAGTGAGGGCGCTGGCTCAGTGGTCAGCAGTGAGGGCGCTGGCTCAGTGGTCAGCAGTGAGGGCGCTGGCTCAGTGGTCAGCAGTGAGGGCGCTGGCTCAGTGGTCAGCAGTGAGGGCGCTGGCTCAGTGGTCAGCAGTGAGGGCGCTGGCTCAGTGGTCAGCAGTGAGGGCGCTGGCTCAGTGGTCAGCAGTGAGGGCGCTGGCTCAGTGGTCAACAGTGAGGGCGCTGGCTCAGTGGTCAGCAGTGAGGGCGCTGGCTCAGTGGTCAGCAGTGAGGGCGCTGGCTCAGTGGTCAGCAGTGAGGGAGCTGCCTCAGTGGTCAGCAGTGAGGGCGGTGCCTCAGTGGTCAGCAGTGAGGGCGGTGCCTCAGTGGTCAGCAGTGAGGGCGGTGCCTCAGTGGTCAGCAGTGAGGGCGGTGCCTCAGTGGTCAGCAGTGAGGGCGGTGCCTCAGTGGTCAGCAGTGAGGGCGGTGCCTCAGTGGTCAGCAGTGAGGGCGGTGCCTCAGTGGTCAGCAGTGAGGGCGGTGGCTCAGTGGTCAGCAGTGAGGGCGGTGGCTCAGTGGTCAGCAGTGAGGGCGCTGGCTCAGTGGTCAGCAGTGAGGGCGCTGGCTCAGTGGTCAGCAGTGAGGGCGCTGGCTCAGTGGTCAGCAGTGAGGGCGGTGCCTCAGTGGTCAGCAGTGAGGGCGGTGCCTCAGTGGTCAGCAGTGAGGGCGCTGGCTCAGTGGTCAGCAGTGAGGGCGCTGGCTCAGTGGTCAGCAGTGAGGGCGGTGCCTCAGTGGTCAGCAGTGAGGGCGGTGCCTCAGTGGTCAGCAGTGAGGGCGCTGGCTCAGTGGTCAGCAGTGAGGGCGCTGGCTCAGTGGTCAGCAGTGAGGGCGCTGGCTCAGTGGTCAGCAGTGAGGGCGCTGGCTCAGTGGTCAGCAGTGAGGGCGCTGGCTCAGTGGTCAGCAGTGAGGGCGCTGGCTCAGTGGTCAGCAGTGAGGGCGGTGCCTCAGTGGTCAGCAGTGAGGCGCGTGCCTCAGTGGTCAGCAGTGAGGGCGGTGCCTCAGTGGTCAGCAGTGAGGGCGGTGCCTCAGTGGTCAGCAGTGAGGGCGCTGGCTCAGTGGTCAGCAGTGAGGGCGCTGGCTCAGTGGTCAGCAGTGAGGGCGCTGGCTCAGTGGTCAGCAGTGAGGGTGCTGGCTCAGTGGTCAGCAGTGAGGGCGCTGGCTCAGTGGTCAGCAGTGAGGGCGCTGGCTCAGTGGTCAGCAGTGAGGGCGCTGGCTCAGTGGTCAGCAGTGAGGGCACTGGCTCAGTGGTCAGCAGTGAGGGCGCTGGCTCAGTGGTCAGCAGTGAGGGCGCTGGCTCAGTGGTCAGCAGTGAGGGCGCTGGCTCAGTGGGAAGCAGTGAGGGCGCTGGCTCAGTGGGAAGCAGTGAGGGCGCTGGCTCAGTGGGAAGCAGTGAGGGCGCTGGCTCAGTGGGAAGCAGTGAGGGCGCTGGCTCAGTGGGAAGCAGTGAGGGCGCATGGCTGGCTCAGTGGGAAGCAGTGAGGGCGGTGGCTCAGTGGTCAGCAGTGAGGGCGGTGCCTCAGTGGTCAGCAGTGAGGGCGGTGCCTCAGTGGTCAGCAGTGAGGGCGGTGCCTCAGTGGTCAGCAGTGAGGGCGGTGCCTCAGTGGTCAGCAGTGAGGGCGGTGCCTCAGTGGTCAGCAGTGAGGGCGGTGGCTCCGTGGTCAGCAGTGAGGGCGGTGGCTCAGTGGTCAGCAGTGAGGGCGGTGGCTCAGTGGTCAGCAGTGAGGGCGGTGGCTCAGTGGTCAGCAGTGAGGGCGGTGGCTCAGTGGTCAGCAGTGAGGGCGGTGGCTCAGTGGTCAGCAGTGAGGGCGGTGGCTCAGTGGTCAGCAGTGAGGGCGGTGCCTCAGTGGTCAGCAGTGAGGGCGGTGCCTCAGTGGTCAGCAGTGAGGGCGGTGCCTCAGTGGTCAGCAGTGAGGGCGGTGCTTCAGTGGTCAGCAGTGAGGGCGGTGCCTCAGTGGTCAGCAGTGAGGGCGGTGCCTCAGTGGTCAGCAGTGAGGGCGGTGGCTCAGTGGTCAGCAGTGAGGGCGGTGGCTCAGTGGTCAGCAGTGAGGGCGCTGGCTCAGTGGTCAGCAGTGAGGGCGCTGGCTCAGTGGTCAGCAGTGAGGGCGCTGGCTCAGTGGTCAGCAGTGAGGGCGGTGCCTCAGTGGTCAGCAGTGAGGGCGGTGCCTCAGTGGTCAGCAGTGAGGGCGCTGGCTCAGTGGTCAGCAGTGAGGGCGCTGGCTCAGTGGTCAGCAGTGAGGGCGCTGGCTCAGTGGTCAGCAGTGAGGGCGCTGGCTCAGTGGTCAGCAGTGAGGGCGCTGGCTCAGTGGTCAGCAGTGAGGGCGCTGGCTCAGTGGTCAGCAGTGAGGGCTGGAGGGGGCAGAGCAGGGCTGGAGGGGTCAGAGCAGGGCTGGAGGGGGCAGAGCAGGGCTGGAGGTGGCAGAGGAGAGCGGAGGTGGCAGAGGAGAGCGGAGGTGGCAGAGGAGAGCGGAGGCAGGGTGGCGGAACACTTACTGGGCTGTTGGCGGGCGGCGGGCAGCGGCAGTGCTGGCGGCGGTTCCGGAGCCCGGGGGCGGAGTGTGGGCGGGGCTAGCTGCGTGATGGAGGAGCGTCAGCCGGTCTGTGGAGAGAGCGGCAGGACTGGGAGCTGTGCCGGCGGAGGCCCCACACTCGTTCCGGGCCGGTTGGCGGATGTTGGTGGGCGGTGAGCTGCAGGGCTGTGGGCGGGATGTGGGCGGCCGCAGACGGGGCTCTGTGCAGGGCCGGTGGCGCCGCTCGTGGGTCTGGTGCTTCCGGTTCCGGTGTTGGACACAGGACGGAGGCCATCACGGAAGTGGGCGTGGCCTTTTTCGGATGTGGCCTTCGGGTTTTATATATAAGATAAGGGCTACTGCAGGGGCTACCATAAACTGTGAATGACTTTGGAGTCTATTATACAGCTTAGGGGTCCCAATAGAGTGTGGGGTGGGAGATAATACAAAAAATAGAATAACAGGGTAAGGAGAGTGCGACACCTCTTATTTCCGTTGGGACCCTTGGTACCACGGAAAGTGGCTGGCTCCCACCTGGTACATAGAAATGAAGGAAGTTCTGGACTCCAGACACAGATCTTCAGAACAGCAAAGGTTTCTTTATTCGGTTCCCATTCAAATATTAGGCATGCCTATGAATAAGACTACGGTCGAAACATGCCAGACTCTGCCAGCATGGTTTATGGTGCATTCTGTAATGTTTTAATGGGAACCGAAGAAAGAAACCTTTGATGTTCTGAAGATCTGTGTCTGGAGTCCAGAACTTCCTTCATTTCTACTATGGAGGCCATTATATAACATGTGGTCAGCTCCGAGGACCATTAAAGAACGTGTTGACTATTGTGGTGGTTATTATGAAGCATGGGGACCATTATACAATTTGTGGACTATTATTTTGGTGGAGCTGTAGGCCCATCATACTGTTTATAGGGGAAGTTAAGGGGCATCATACTATGAATAGGGGAGCTTTGGGTGCATCATACAGTGTTTTGGGAAGATGTAGGTGCATCATACTGTGCATGGGAGAGCAGCACTTGGGGGAACTCAGCTAACATTATTAAATGTTAAGTAGGCATTTAAGAATCATTGTTGTTATAAAGGGATGCGTTTAAGAATCATTATTGTTATAAAGGTGAGTCGGTCGACAGGATAAGGGGTACTCGGGTACCGGGACAGGTGGTTACTTCGGTGGGGTGATCACTGCTGGTCGATTCCCGGTTCGGTGCCGTGGACCCTCAATGGTGGGGTGGGGGTGATGATGGGAGAATGGTAACGTGATGCCACCTGTGGTACCTGGTAATAGGGTTACCAGCGCTGCGGCCGGCCTGAGGTGATGTAAATGCAGCTTTGGTACTACAGCTCCCCACAGGTGGAACTTTACCTCAGGGCAACAGGGTGGATGAGGGGAGTAGTAGTCCTCACCTCGATGGTATTGTAGAAGCCCTCAGGGTGGCGGATAGAAGGAGACTGGACACCAGATCAGCTCAAACAGTTCTTTACTTGCACCAGATGGGAAAGGTACACGATACAGTCTGCTTAAACGGGGTTGGTAGCCTCAGATCTTGGAGGACTTTCCAGAGTCTGGCAGTGGTGCCTTTAATATGGCATTCCTGGTTCTGTCCCTCTGTCTCTGCCTTTCCCTCTTGAGCCAAGACTCTAGTCCTCGGGTTTTGTTACCTAAAGTCTCTTACTTGTTGGTGTCATGGACCCAGCTGCGGGACCGATGTTGGGCTTGTTTAGGGGTGCTGCGGCTTCCTTGTGTCGGGCCCTCAGCATGCCAGTCTGCAGTTAGGGTTAGACCCAGCTGGCTTCAACCAGTCCTGGAATAACCCCCTTCAGAGTCTGGGTCACCCCTCTCCTAAGAGGTGCCCTCCTGTCGAAGCCGCAGGGTCCCCTGCGTCTGCCTTCCTTACTGTCTCACACTGTCTGCCTGACACTATTGTCACTCACTGTCTTCCACTCTCTAGGCTCCACCCCCTGGGACCTACTAAATATACAGTCCCCTGTATTAAAGTGGCCTACTGTATGGATGCAGGGTGCAGACTCTGTAGCAGGCTATGGAGTCGGTAAGCCAAACCTGCGACTCCAACTCCGACTCTGACTCCTCAATTTCCCTGACTCTGACATATATTGCTTATATAATTAAGGTGAAAAATGTATTGTAGTACAATGTGAACATCAGACATTTAATCTTTTTTTTGTTCCAATAATCAAGATATTTAGAAAGAACCAAAAAAATATTTATTGGAATACAACTTTAGAAAACAAAAAACTGTAATAAATTGTAAACATGTATGCCAGTTTATTGTCCACACGGGGCGACGGGGCTGGGGATGGCGGCGGCGACTGGCGGGTGCGCGCATGTTTTTGGCGCCCCGCCAGCGTCGCTGTCCCCCATTTACACGGCCAACATCTCCAGCCCCACGCCAGCGAGCTCTCAGGCGGCATCACCACCGGGGTGTCTGAAAACCTCAGCGGCGATGCAGGACAATGGGAGTATATGGCTCCCATCGCCTGACAGGTCGCCGGTGGCCGGTTACATGGGGCGATGTATGCACACATGTTGTAGTACACTGTTGATCATCAAGCAATATACGATGACTTGGGTCCATATAAACAGCTGCCAGAAGAATTTTATTTTCCAATAGCTGTGTCTCTCTCCGTTTCATTGAAGCAAAAATGCCATCTGCGATTGAACCTTCTCTTCGGGACAGGCAAAATAGCAAGTTCTTCCACTCCTCCATGAAAATGCCAGGAACTAAATCCTCAGTTTGGAATTTTTTAGTCACGGTAAATGAATGATTAAGCAATTCCTTTAATTCAGCCACCTGTTTCTATTGACCTTCATTTCCATTGACCTTCATTTAAGGTCACCTGAGGGTTCGCCATATCTATAAGAAATGGTTTTAGTTTAAGCAATCGCTCAATCATTAAATAAGTGCTGCCCCACCAAGTGGCTTGATCGACAATTGCAACTTTCTCAGCACGTCTCTTCAAGATGGAATCAATTTTAGGGGTTCTGGCAGCAATAACCAATTTCCTCACTTTTGCAAGCAGATTTCTATAATGTCCCTCTTGCAGACCATCTCGTATTGCCAGCTGCAGCGTGTGCACAGCACAGCGCATGTGATAAATATTATTAAAGTGTTTTGAAGCAGCTTCAACAAGATAATCTAATTGTAAAGTATCATTTTGCTGTTCTTCTGCTGTAATATCTGTTTGTTCCTGTTTGTTACATGAACAGCACTGTGGCCTTCTTCCATCTCAAACATACTGAATCCTACATTCTCTTCTAGCTGTTGTTCATTGCTCTCATTCGTCAGTTTAATAGTACTTATCATGTTTGAAGCATTGTCCGTTACAATAGCCTGTTCTTTTTTGAGTTCGTATCTTGAAGAACTTTTTCCTCTAAGGCCTGGAGAAACTGGCTGGTGTGATGGGCTTTAGTATCTTTTACTGCCAGTGTCTTGGTAACAATTTCATTGTTGTCACGAACATATCGAACATTGATGGCAAAATAGTTCACTCTGTGACATGTGCAGGCATCCATTTTAAGAAACATGAAGCGTCTTTTGAGAGTCTTTTTAAGATCTTCCTTTTGTTTAAGGGCTTCTTCAATCACAAATTTTCTTATACTTTCTCTTTCCAGAGAAACACCAAGTTTGTGGCCCATTTCTCCATTAATAGCTGTAAAAGCTGGTCGTGCAAATAATGACAATGGTACACACCGTCCTTCACAAGAAGCTGTATGAGCTGTCTTTTAAACATATCTCCTGTCATTGTTACAGTAACTTTGTCACTGACAAAATATCTTGTTAATGATGTTTGAGATGCTCTTTCCTCCTCCTTTGCCTGGCAGCAGGAAGTTCTAGGCACTGGTTTCTTGGCGCTGTTATCTTTCTCAGTTACAGCTTTGAAAACTTCTGGGTGGTAGCGTTGCACATGTCTTTTTTAGATTGGAAGCTCTTGTAGAGCATTTTTATCACTGCCTAAGTATGCACTGATTTTGGCATCACAGCATTTGTTTTTATCTGGGTCACTTGTCATACATTGACACACAAAATATTTTTCATCTTGAGTCACTGTGAAATGCTCAAATACAGCTGACTTTATAGGAAGCTTCTTAGACATTTTGTAATTATATAAATTGTCTTGCAAAATAATTTTGTCCTATAAAAAAATAAGGTATATTTATAATAATAACCGCAAGAACAGGGACCATGTATAGTGGGGAAGGGAAACTAAGAATTGGATACACTGACAGTTTTGCAAGTTTTCCTTTCCCACCGAATGGAGAGATCTATATTGTACACTTCACCTGTGAGAAACAGAATCTAAAGAAAATCCAGAAAATCACATTGTATGATTTAAATAATATGCATTTTAATTATTGCATGAAATATTTGATACAATAGAAAAACAGACCTTAATATTTGGTACAGAAAGAACCTTTGTTTGCAATTAGAGAGGTCAGACGTTTCCTGTAGATTCTGTTTCTCTCCGTTGAAGTGTACCTATGATAAAAATTTCAGACCTCTCCATTCTTTGTAGGTGGGAATCCACAGTGTATCAATGGATGGATAGATGGAGAGAGAGATAGATAATAGATAGATCTTAATATTTATTTATATCTATTTTGCATACCTGTTATAATGATGATGATGATGACGACTTGAATGGATTCTCCTCTGGGTGTATCTTTTGGATTTCTACCTTGTTGGTTACTGTCTAACCAAGAAAAGGAGGATTTTAGTTGTTTTAATCACTTTATTAAGGAGCTTACATACAGTAAAACACTACACAAGGAGATAGATATTGCACAGCCCAAAGCCTACAAAAATGTTACATACATCGAGATTTTATATTATTGCCACATAAATTGCACTCTGTCATAGATATCCAAAGTAAACCTCCCACCGGGACAAATATTCCCTGCACATTATGGCAGTATCAGGGATAACATCAGGGTTTCTGTCCTGTGCAATATCTTTAGGAGCTTACTGTATGTGTTATGTAGCTGGGTCAGGGCTGCTAATGGAAGGACCCTACGTCCGTTTCGCAGGCGCACCTGCTTCAGGGGGGTGCTGGTTACTGGCTGTAGTTGTTATCTTGCAGGTTCCTGTAGTTGCAGACAGTGATAATGTGTACTGTTAGTGTTTTATTTGATCCTATTTATGATATCTGATGTTTTGTGAATTACCGTATTTTTCGGATTATAAAATGCACTTTTGTTCCCCCAAATTCTAGGGGAAAGTGTGGGGTGCGTTTTATAATCTGAATATGGATTTACACACTGCAGGGGAGGCTGGGGGCAGCTCTGGAGCATGCCCGGGGCTGGCTGCGGGGCTGTAGAGAGAGTGGGAGGTCATGTGCTCCGGCTCATTTAATATGCACTGCACTGCCGCTGCCCACCTCTCAGTGCTGAAGTTGCGCTGAGAGATGGACGGGGGGGGGGGGGAGCAGTGCATATTATGTGAGCATGCAGTCACCCCCCGCTCTTCTCTCACCCCCTCCATATGCCCCCCAACGTAATACACCCACATGTCGCCCCCCGCAATACACCCACCCCCTCCATATGCCCCCCCACATAATACATCCACGCCCTCCATATGCCACCCCACATAATACACCCACCCCCTCCATTATGAAGATGGCCCCTCATTCTGCACTCATGCTGTTACTTATATGCCCTCCTCAATCTACATTTACCCCCTCCATATGCCCCCCCCACACAATACACTCACCCCCTCCATATACCTTCCGTCCCACATTACACCCACCCCCTCCATTATGAAGATGGTCCCTCGTCCTGGACTGCACTCATGCTCTTACTTATATGCCCCCATGTTGGCCTGCAGCAGATAAAATGAAAAAAGATCTTACTTACCCTCTGCCTCTGGCGATCGATTCTCCAGAGTCACCGCCGTCTCTCGGTCTCTACGCTGCTGCTCGGCATCTTCCGATCATGTGATCAGGCACACAGTGATGACATCAACACTGTGAACTAAGATCCATATTCAGCACATTCAGCATTGAACTACTGAACCCAATTTATTATATATTTTTGGAGTCGGAGTCGGTCCATTTTATACCGACTCCGACTCCATCAAATGGAACACCGACTCCGATTCCATGACTCTGACTCCGACTCCACAGCCCTGCTCTGTAGGGTCCTCCATATCCATGGCTACGGAGGCACTACACCTTTTGTTTGGGGTGAGGTACTTCCCTGTGGCGCCTTGCCCTAGGGGCGCCACAAAGGCACTCAGGGTATTGCGACTGTCAAAGCTGTACATGGGGCATTATTACTCTTCTAGAACCAAAATGTGGACACTTTTCTAGGGCACTTGCACAGGTCACTAATATTTTCTAAGGGAAAATGTTACCATTTAAAGGGTACAAAGAGGCATTATTACCATGTAAAGGGCACAGTAGTGGCATTACTATGTGGGGCAGTAAAAGGAGATCTGCTTCAGTACAACACAGCAGGTGCAGTCATAGGAACACATACAGCAGCTGCTCAGTACTTGCGTATTAGCAGGATGTGGAGTTTGTGCAGATTGGGATTAGATAGTGCTGGGGCTGGAAATGTGAAAAGTCAAATGCATCTTTTTTGTAATTTCTGCAGATGAGTCATGGCTGGAGAAGTTTTCATGTCGATGTCAAGTGAGTAAAACGGGAAAAGTGAACAACTCCATAAGATGGAACGTCACCTGTAAGTCACTATATATAACCGTACTGTAATCTCTCACATGTTTTGGAGGACTGACATCTACCACTATATGGTCACCATATAGTGGTAATATTGGTGTTGTCCTTTGTATACAGATTTATTTTCAGCAGCAGTCTAATCATCTGCTAAGGTTCCAGTATAGCACAATTACAGTGCTCCTTCATAGTTGTAACCACGATAGCCTGCTTAGTGGCCCACTCAGATCTTTTGCCCCTTCCCCATAGCTGGAGCCCTACTTACTCCTCTGAACAATGGACTACATCTTTTATTGAAACCTTACCCACCTCTGTGGTAAAGACATCAGCAGGTCATAAACAAGCTCATTCAGCCCACAGCTAGTTTTCTAGACTACACCATAACCACACTCACTTGGCCATGAGTGAACATTTATTTCAGGTAGATAAAGGGTATCATATGTTACCAAACCCCCTCTGCCCACCTTGAATCTTGTGCTGAAAATTACAGGAGCGAGAATGCTGACAATTCACATGCCCAATTTTTGGGTTTCTAATATCTTGAAGGCTTTGAGTTAACCTCCCCACAAAATATGTAAGCACACAGGTGCAGCTCAATAAATTAGAATATCATCAAAAAATTATTTATTTCAATAATTCAATACAATAAGTGAAACACATATAATATATACAGTCATTACAAACAGAGTGATCTATTTCAAGAGGTTTTTTCTGTTAATGTTGATGATTAAGGCTTACAGCCAATAAAAACCCAAAAGTCATCTCAGAAAATTTGAACAATTAATAAAAAAACACCTAAAAAGGCTTACTAAGCATTTAAAATGATCCCTTAGTCTGGTTCAGTAGCCTACAAAATCATGAGGAAGACTGCCGACTTGTCAGATGTCCAGAAGGCAGTCCGAGGTGTTGTTTTCAGATGAAAGTAAATTTAGCATTTTATTTGGAAGTTAAGGTCTCAGGGTCCGGAGGAAGAGTGGAGAGGCGACAATCAAAGCTGCTTAAGGTCTAGTGTAAAGTTTCCACAATCCGTGATGGTTTCGGGAGCCATGTCATCTGCTGGTGTAGTATATATTAATAATGACGGCATCACTTACATGTAAAGGTGCAAGCAAAAATACATACACTAAGAGAATATTTGCGGTGACACTAAACATGATGAGTGTGAACCAGCTACATGGCTATGAAACAGGGCTATGTTCAACTAAGAATGCATATATGACAAAGAAACACAGTAAATACTGCTCTGGATTATAGAGAAAATAGAGAGACTTAGCTTCAACATTGGCCACTGCGGAAGAGCCCGGTAATCGCGACAAGGTGCTCTCATCTTACCGGGTCCTAAGGGCCACATCACACACACAGATATCTGTGCAGATATTGTTCGCAGACCTCTGGTTGCAGTGAAATCATGGATACATTGTTCCATTTTGTGGCCGTGTATAAATGTAACAATGTGTCCATAATTTCACTGCAACCAGAGATCTGCGAACAATATCTGCACAGATATCTGTGTGTGTGACGTGGCCCTAACACTACGTCACTACATGTGGTATACAATTGCTAGAATGGGTTTTTATGCCTGTGAACTGCAATTAAAATCTGCTGGTTTGGTATGTCTCTGGACCTGGGCTACAGCAAGATTGAGGGATAGGCGAGGCTACAGAGCTGGGAGAGGGAGCTCGGTCAAAAAATAGTCATACTATATATTAAATAATGACCGGCATCACCTGCATGCAAAGGTCCAAACAAACAATACATACACTAAGAGAATATTTGCTGCGACACTAAACATGATGAGTGTGAACCAGCTACATGGCTATGAAACAGGGCTATGTACAACTAAGATAATGCATATATGACAAAGAAACACAGTAAATACTGCTCTGGATTACAATTTGATCCACCATTTGATTTTTTTTGTTAGGATAATTTACCGTATATACTCGTGTATAAGCCGACCCGTGTATAAGCCGACCCCCCTACTTTTGCCCCCCAAAATCTGGGAAAAACTATTGACTCGTGTATAAGCCGAGGGTGGACCCCAGCACAGGTATACAGCCCCCAGCAGTGTGGTATACAGGCCCCCCCGATGGTATACAGGCCTCCCCAGTGGTAGTATACAGCCCCCAACAGTGTGGTATACAGCAGCCTCCCCAGTAGTATATACAGGCCCCAGCAGTGTTACAGCAGCCTTCCCAGGGTTATATACAGCAGCAGCAGCCCCAGGGGTATATACAGCAGCAGCAGCCCCAGGGGTATATACAGCAGCAGCAGCCCCAGGGTATATACAGCAGCAGCCCCAGGGTATATACAGCAACAGCCCCATGGTATATACAGCAGCAGCCCCATGGTATATACAGCAACAGCCCCATGGTATATACAGCAGCAGCCCCATGGTATATACAGCAGCAGCCCCATGGTATATACAGCAACAGCCCCATGGTATATACAGCAGCAGCCCCATGGTATATACAGCAGCAGCCCCATGGTATATACAGCAACAGCCCCATGGTATATACAGCAACAGCCCCATGGTATATACAGCAGCAGCCCCATGGTATATACAGCAGCAGCCCCATGGTATATACAGCAACAGCCCCATGGTATATACAGCAACAGCCCCATGGTATATACAGCAGCAGCCCCATGGTATATACAGCAGCAGCCCCATGGTATATACAGCAGCAGCCCCATGGTATATACAGCAGCAGCCCGAGGTATACAGGCCCCCCCAGGCTATATACAGCAGCAGCCCGAGGTATACAGGCCCCCCCAGGCTATATACAGCAGCAGCCCGAGGTATACAGGCCCCCCCAGGGTATATACAGCAGCAGCCCGAGGTATACAGGCCCCCCAGGGTATATACAGCAGCAGCCCGAGGTATACAGGCCCCCCCAGGGTATATACAGCAGCAGCCCGAGGTATACAGGCCCCCCCAGGGTATATACAGCAGCAGCCCGAGGTATACAGGCCCCCCCAGGGTATATACAGCAGCAGCCTGAGGTATACAGGCCCCCCCAGGGTATATACAGCAGCAGCCCGAGGTATACAGGCCCCCCCAGGGTATATACAGCAGCAGCCCGAGGTATACAGGCCCCCCCAGGGTATATACAGCAGCACGCCCGAGGTATACAGGCCCCCCAGAGGTATACAGGCCCCCCCATCAGTATACAGGCCCCCCCCAGGCTCGGGAAACCTGTAAAGGAAGATGATTATACTTATCGCTGTCCGGCTGCCGTCCCCGCTCTGCATCGCGCTCCTCCATCTGCATCGCGCTCCTCCATCTTCCGGCTTCCGACTTCCTGTGTTCTGCGCCGACAATGACGTCATTCTCGGCGCCGACAGGAACCCGGAAGATGGAGGAGCGCGATGCAGATGGAGGAGCGCGATGCAGAGCGGGGACGGCAGCCGGACAGCGATAAGTATAATCATCTTCCTTTACAGGTTTCCCGAGCCTGGGGGGGGGCCTGTATACTGATGGGGGGGCCTGTATACCTCTGGGGGGGGGGCGCCCGTATAGTGACTCGCGTATAAGCCGAGGGGGTAACTTTTCAGCCCAATTTGTGGGCTGAAAAACTCGGCTTATACGCGAGTATATACGGTATTTTTATTTTCAGTAGTTTACTTATATCACTTTGTCTTGCTTAAGGTCGTTTGTTCAATTCCAGGGACATATTCTGGAAGCCCTGCAGATTGCCAAATCCTAGCAGTGTGTAATGTGCACACTGTTATGGCCCCTTTACACGTAGCTACAGGTAACAGGTTTTCCACAGGTAACTTACTGGTTGCAGTGAAATCATGGAGACATAGTTCCATTTGTACACAGCAACAAGATAGAACCTTGTCTCCATGATTTCATTCCAGCCAGTAAGTTACCTGTGGAAAACCTGTTACCTGTAGCTGCGTGTAAAGGGGCCATTAGGATTTGTCTGCTCTTCCCACTTGCAGCAGTGGTCAGGTCAAGTATGCAGTGTGAATACTTAAAGCCATGTGCTGACTAGAATATAGAGAAGAGATAAGCATCGGATAGGCTAGGGTCAGATTCACACCATGCATCCACTAAAAGCAAGCGTTATTTTCATGTGCACATATGTAAAAATGCATGGGTTAATGCACCCATAGATTCCAATGCAACAAAATCTGTTGCTAAAGTGCAATGCGTTTGGCGCTATGCGTTTTTTGTAGAGCGCATAAAAATGTGGGCTCCAACGTTTTTGGGCCTGTTATGGAAAACGCATTTTTGTTTTAACATTGGAGTCTATAGAAAACGCATGCGTTAACGCATGTTACATATATGTACCATGTGTTAAAAATGAACACACATGTCATGAAAATGGCAAGGGAAAAATAAGCATCCTTTAATGCACCCCTCAAATGGATGTAACATCCAAAAAGTAACCCTAGATACTCTAGATGGCAAATTAATTGCATATTTGCTGTCACATGTCAAAAGATGTAAATTAGTAAGTGGTGCCGAATCCTAATGGTGTGTACATTTCATACCACTAAGATTCAGCAAGCTGCAGGATTTGTGAAAATCTTCTCAAGGCTGGAGAACAACTTTAGTTAACTTATCTGAGCTATACCCCCGTGGTAAATAATTGCTCTGAGTTGACTGTCAATTGACATTCTGATCGAATCCTTGGTGGTGCGTGTCCATCAGGGGCGTAACTACAATAGGTGCAGGGGTTGCGATCGCACCCGGGCCCTGCAGCCTAGGGGGGCCCAAAAGTCCCTTTGGCCCATAGAAAAAGACTAATATTATTAAAGATTTGCAATAATTGGGGACCCCGTTGGAGCTTTCGCATCGGGGCCCCTGGGCTTGAAGTTACGCCACTGGTGTCCATCATTACACAACAACTGCAATTGCCAAAGTGAAGAAGTAGTGTGAGTAGTATACTTTAGAACCAGTGCTTCAGATATACCAAAACCAGCTGCTATTGCAACAACTGGCTGTAAGGCTATGGCGAAATGTTTGCACTAGTTGCATGACAGCAATTTTCGGCAAGTTTCTGAACCAGAAACATTAGTGCAACTTGTCTGTGTCACACAACAATTTTAGCACTGGAATTTGGTTGGATGTAAAGGGTAAAAGAGAAAGAGGGCATAAGACACGCATTAATATCTCTACAATCTCACCAAGAAACAAATATAGTAAAAATGTCATGCTGCACCGAGGAAATGTTCGGCTTCTGGTGCAACAGGAGGGGAATACCAGGGAAAAGGTCAAAGGGGATCCTGGTGAGAGAGATAGGGAAAAGGGGTTACCCATTAACACTCACCTGAGTCTGAACCCTGTGTTCCCTATCATCCCCAGACAGGTCCTTCTCCTCATTCATGATCACATGCTTAGGCCATGGCTGATCCTGGGCTAACCCTAGCAAGTGAACAGGTCAGCAAGATGCTAGTGTTACTACTGCAATAAGACAACATAGGGATATATGCAAACAAACGGGACCAAATATCATAAAAGGAACTCCACAGCTTCTATAGAAAGGTATTTCATAGCTTCAACTGAAAAGAACTCCACAGCTTCAACTGGTACAACTTCACCAGAGTGGTCAGCATAGAAGATCTATAACCGGCATAGGAGAGAGCTAGGAGTGAGTTTAAATAGAGGAAGGGAGTGATCATAAGGTAAAGCAGCTGAACTTTAAAGCTACAGGGATTATTAGAAGCATAAGAAAGGAACACTCAACTCCTTCAGCACTGAAATAAAATAATTGCTCTCTACTCTTGATAATTGCTGAAAGAGCTCTACAGAGTAACCACAAAGCCAAATTCCGTGACCTTCTGATCCCAGATACAACAGATGTCACACAATGCATTACACATGCTTGATAAAAAATGGAAATAATTAAAAAACACATAATGGACAGTCAATTATAGTTTAGCTGCGATGATTTCTATGATCTCATCACTGTAATACAACTAGGGATGACTAAAACAACAATATTGGAGCGTCAGAGGATTCAATAAGTTAGGTTTGCAAATAATGATTATCTTTTGCAATAATTTGTAATATTAAATGTCAAATACATTTTCAAAGCTGTTCTATAAATTCTACGTGTAGTTTTTTCCTGCTAGTATACAAAACTACTGTACAATTATGTAGCAAATCACATAAATATGCATAATAAATCAGTGAAATATAGTAGTGGAACATGACCTGATCACAGTCAAGTCCACAGTTAATTTAATGACAATGTTACACAGATCATTTTTAGTCCTAGTAACTGCAGCATGTACATATGTTCCTGGATATCACAGAGGACATTTTGGTGAAACTAATTATTACACAGCCTTTAATGTCATCTTGAGAAAGTTACATTAACTTATTGGACGTTTGGGTAGACAAAGAGTATTTAAAAGCAAACTCTGTTCCAAGTGATTAAGTGTTTCTTGGTTATTTACAGTACATGCAGATGCAATGTCCATTTCTTTTGGAAGAGTGGTACGGAGCCTGGAGAGACGACAGCTGGACTGTGGCCTCATCACGGCCAAAGTAGTCCAGCCAATAGGTTTTTATTAATGTTGAGGACTAAATGAACTAAAAAAGATTTGCTGTGAGCATCTGCACGCTCTTCGCAGGATTTGCATCCTTGCAGAGATCCCTGCCACCTGCCCATAATATCACTGTTCTTTTATCCCTTCTCTCGCTCAGGCACTGCATGTTCACACCACATGCTTCCTAGCAGGACGCCTCTCTCAGCTTCCCCAATACCTATGCATTTGTCTTCTGTTTACATTTCAGAATTTGGTCTCAGATAAACTACAGCTGGTCCAAAAAGCCGACACTGCAGACTTCATTTGAGCCCCCGGCATCCGACAGCTGGAGCGTTCCCCAGCTAAACACAAATCACAAAGTCTTAGGAGCCCTCATTTTTTATTTCAATTTACACTTGAATCAAGTTAACTTTGCTCTTTCTTTTGTTCTTCTTGACAATACAGACATTCGGCACAGTGTATTTGGAGAAGCGTGATCTGGAACTCATTAATGTGTAATCTCCATTTAGTATATATTTGAGTTTTATATTAAATAGGACGTGTCAACTCTTTTGTATGTTTTAGTAAATACTTGCATTTTCCATGAAAACTGCATGCAGCTCCTGTCCCATTTACCCTATAAATCTAGGAACAAATTGAAAACAGGGAGTGTCCCTACATTGTAACAAAAGAAGCAAAACAAAGGCTTGGGAAAAAGTTATTACATATTGAAGTCAAATAATATATTAATAGTGGAAAAAACATCCCCACAAACTCCAAAAAAAAGAGACCCTAAAGGGATTGTCCACTACTCCGACAACCTCTCATTCCCTATGTTTGGCTTCTTGCCTACTCAGCTCCTGCACCCATGCTGTTCCAGCAATGTCAGCACTCACTCTACCGGGGCTCACATGAGGTTGTTACATCACGTGAGCTCTGCGCCTAATCTCTCCCTGCCTTTAGACATATGTATAAGTAATCAACAGGGAATAAGAGCTGCGGCTGCCACTCACCTCCTTCCCATTACTCATAAGTCTGCAGGCAGAGACAGTAAAGTATTCGGTGATTGGGCGCAGAGCACACACAACATACCAACCTTATAGGGGGCCAGGGAGCGTAACTGTTGAGTTCACCCCAACAATTTATGTTGAGGAAATGAGTGTCTCGAGGGTGAAAACGTCTGCCTGTGGTGTTTGGCAGTGTTTTTTCCCCATTCCTTATTGAAAATATATTATAGTTTGGCCCATCATTTAAATGAATGAACAAGTAGGGTGAGATAACTGTTAGCATCTATAATGTAAGAAAGATGCTGTACATAGTGTCGATGCTGCTACTCCATTGTCATTTAAAGGACACCAACCACCAGGATTTAACCACCTGTAAATCAGTCCAGCAGGTGATTGACGTGTGCAGCATGCCATCATTATTTGGGTTTTTCTTTTATTCCTCCCCTGTGGGCTTTAACATTAACCTGTATAGTAAAACACAAGCACAATAAAGTCTTATCTCCAATAAAAGTGCTGGCTGGGGTGGACAATTCTCACCTAATACGGTTGTGGGAACCACAACCGGTATGAGTGCTTTATTCAGCTGCTTCTGGACCACACTTCCATGTGCACTGTGGTGTAGATCAATGGCTATAATGGACGGAGGGTTGCCGGTCTGTGCTGCTGTACAGTTATATAGAACACGCTGGATCTGATGTCAATGGTATTTTATTTCCACACATTTCAGAGCCAGGCCATGCTCCTTCTTCAGGAATATAAATCCATAGTTTCATACACCAAGCCTATGGTTTCATATTCCTGAAGGAGCATGGCTGGCTCTGAAACACATTAAAATACAATACCATTGATATCAGATCCAGCATTGTCTATATACCTATACAGCAGCGTGGACCGAAACACGCCGTCCATTATAGGCATTTCCACTGTGGGCTTGTCTTTCTGCTGTAAGCCAAACCCCATCTCCCCTCCCTCTCATCCACACTCATCCTGGGGGAGGGGGGCGGCTTACAGCAGAAAGACAAGCCCACATGGGAGGAATAAAATAAAATAAAAAACTAACAGCGATGTCATGCTGCACATGTCAATCACCTGCTGCACTGATTTACAGGTGGTTGAATCCTGGTAGTTGGTTCCCTTTAACTAAGCATGAGAAGCTGAAATGTTCATACCACACTCATTCCAAAGTCATTGACGTGAACTGAAAATTTGGATTCTCCTGGATTTAATTTTTTTGGTGATTTCATTCAAAGCCAGTTAGTATTTTTCTGATTTGTAGAGGGACTGAAAAAAGTAGTGAACAAATACTTATCTTACAGTTCATCTTCCTGCACCACACAGCACATCTGGTCTTCTGGCCAGCTTTCTCTAGAACCATGTGCGACATCCTCTTCAGATCTACCAGCATCTTCACTCGGTGCAGGGCTTACCAGTGCAATGTCAAAGCATGAATTGCCTGAGGCCTAGTCAGTGCCTGTGGCTATATGTGCAATGCATCATAGCTCTACTCTGGTGGAGATGCCAGAAGATCTCAAGAAGACAATGTATGTGTGTAGGACCACACGGAGGTGAGCAGCGAGGTGTATATATTTTACCTCACATTTCGGAGCATAATAAGGAAAGTTCAATTTATATTGAATGACTGATGCAAAAATGTCATGCCCAAATTTTAATTTTGGCAGATTCACTCACAGTTACTAACTATTTTGTGGATGTAGAAGGATCGACAACTTGATTATTTATTTATTCTGGACAGTTTATCAAAAAATCATCGAAAGCCAAACATTTGTAAGGACTAATATGGAAACTATAATAAATCATAAAGATTTTATATGACATGTCTACAGCACATCATTTTGAAACCAAGACAATGTGACTGAACTGTAGAAGGATGATAATTAAAGTAATAATAATCTGTACAAGTTTCTCCAGATTAAAACATTTATGGATGCATAATTTTTTTTCATGAACAGGGGAAAAAGTGCCCTATTTTTATGGACAATTCTGTCATTTCTAGACAGTGGGCAATTCCGTAGTTAGGTAAATGACATCACTGGGGTATGAACTAGATTAAACTAATGACAGAAATGAACCTATTGATGGACAACAAGGTCTAAAAAAAATAAAAATCTGCATACTATTAAGTGGACAGACATTATATCACTGGATAACAAGGACTGAACTCAATCAACACAACCATTAGCTACCGAACAATACATAGGAGGTCAGCAGGGACTGGATAGTAAGCCATTATATTAATTATTAGATGTTGTCAGTCTATATATCACCAAAGATGGAACCATTGTCCTCTGATCTAATATGTCCAAAAAATGTTTTCAATTGCTCATAGCGGCAACTGGAAAAACAAGTGGCCTCCAGTTTGTAACCTTAAAAATAGAAAGAAAAAAAAATATATATATATATACATATATATAACAAGAAAAAAACTGCACAGCACTCAAAGACAAATGTGAACTGGTGCTAGCAAAGCTGCAGGGTTATATAATATGAAAATGATCCTTGCAGCACACAGCTACTACCAATGATGTACATAAGCTACTAGCTATATATATTTGAGGAAAAAGTTTAAAAACTTATGTTTTTTTCAAAAAACTCAAAAATCTCCAATTTTTTATTTAATTCTGAAGTTCTTGGTACATACATTGGCCAATGTCTGTTTGCTCATCAACTGCGACAAAGTGACTTCAGGGTCTGATGAGTCCTACGCTGATATCCCTATCCTCCTTGTCCGCTTCCCCACTACTAAGTGGGCAGACACCATCTTACCTACAGGTGATGGAGGGTCTAGATGGTGTCTGCCCACTTAGTAGTGGGGAAGCAGACAAGGAGGATAGGGATATCAGCGTAGGACTCATCAGACCCTGAAGTCACTTTGTCGCAGTTGATGAGCAAACAGACATTGGCCAATGTATGTACCAAGAACTTCAGAATTAAATAAAAAATTGGAGATTTTTGAGTTTTTTGAAAAAAACGTAAGTTTTTAAACTTTTTCCTCAAATATATATAGCTAGTAGCTTATGTACATCATTGGTAGTAGCTGTGTGCTGCAAGGATCTTTTTCATATTATACATATATATAGATATATATATCTGTATGTATCATCCACTATTAAACAATATTCAATATTTATTTGATGATAAAATAAAGTGCAATTTATTAAAAGAAAGAAAACTTAGGGTTTGCGCACACCATCCGGAGACACTTTGTCCTGGATGCATTAAGCTAGTGATCTCTGTAGGTGAATGCAGCTGCCCTTTTCCTATGGTCAGTGTTCAAGCCGCAGCGGCTATTCCTTGCATTCACCTACTGAAATCGCTTCCGACTCCATGGCGCTAAATTGACATGCTGCGAATAAGCAACTGCACAGAAAGCCACCCCCACAGGTCAGTTTATGCTGTGGAAAAAGGATCATCATGGTCATAGGATTCTGTAAATCATCAACTGTGCTTATACTGTGTACAGCATTATGTACACAGAGCAAACACGCTGAGTCCATAACGCTGCTAATACTAATCATGTGCACGCAGACTAAAACTGTTATGTTGGCATAACTGGGACTTATCTCCATTCTAAAATAAATTTCCAGGACAAATGAATAAAGTTTAACTGTGTAAATATGTCAATAAGGTTCATATGGTAAATATCAAGAATTGTGCTTTGAGGTGTTCAGTAGAAATGAGTTGATCTTTTGACATTTAATTGACAGCTTTGCTGAAATAAACTCTCCCCCCAAAAATTTTGAATTGCAGCTAATAAATTACACTGGGGAACACAATTTTTTAGGAGTTAGGTCAGACAACTGTTCTTAATTAATTTTTGGATGCTGAATCCAGAAATGATCTCAGTTTTTCTCTATCACGTCAAGTTTTTGAACTATAGGATTTTTGTCTTCTCAAAAATATGTAAACTACTGTACCTAAAAAGTGTTTTTTTTTTTTTTTAAATATTACAAATATGAACAAAAAATGAAATATATAAGAAATAAGCATGACAAATATGTTTTTTAACACTATCATGTTTTTTACAAAGGATATATATATATATTGTAATAAGATAACAAGTCTTATTACAGATATTAGTGCAATTGTGCATCTCTGGCAGGTAAGTTGTGGAGGAAAAACTTGACGTGCTAGAAAAAACTGACTACATTTTTGGAATCAGCATGCCAATTTTAGTGTAAATCAGCTCAAAAACCTAACTCAACAGAAATTTTTTTTCAAATTGTTCCCCAGTGTTATCCAATAATGGGTTACATGTAATTGCTGGGCAAATCATGTGGGCAAAAAGAGAGAAAGAAAGATATTGCTCAGCTGACCATAAAAGCCTACACTTTACATGAGAGAGAAGTCCACGCTTACACTCTACAGGAGATAGAGACTAACTCAGTGACTCTGGAGATTGAAAGTAACTCTACTCTACAAACTATACTCTACTGACAACTGCTGAACTCTGATGGCCATGGTACTGACCATCATTGTACAAGGTATGAGAGTCTTTTAGATGGGAAAGCTGCAGGGCGTTATGGTGAAGCCCACAAGACCATGCAAACAGACATTAGTCCGCTCTCTGATGCATGAACAGTATGAAAAATGGTGTTCGAATTAGTGTAAAACCATGAATTTCAGGAAATTTGACTCAAACTCGATCCTCTGCAGGTTGATCCATTCATTTCTTGTGATTATATGTGTGATTACACTCAACTCACCCATGGGCAAAGAAATAATTTATCTCTCTTTACCAAGTTATTTTTTCAGTCATAAAAATTCTGTCATCCTTCCTAAAACCTGATGTATTCAATAAAATATGACATAGGCCAAGACAAATTTACTGAAGTCACAAAGAAGAAAAAGAACTATGGCACAATAGGATACAGGATGCCAGAAGCTTTGGTTGTGTGCTTGCAAGTGGGACAAGAAAAAAATCACCCGCCTTGTTGTCCTTTAGTCAACCCTTGATCTTTATGCCCATGTCCAGCAGTAGATAGCATAAAGGCAATTTGTTTAAATATGTTTCATGTTTCTTTACCCCACATTTCAAAGAAGGAGCATGTGCCAAGCTGTGTGTAGACATTGACTGGAGATGTGAAGGAAAAGGGAGGAGGTATAGATTAAGCAGGTCCTATATAACTCAAGCGCTTTGCAAAAATACAGGGTGCCAGTGTGGGGGCCTGACACTCATACAGCTCCCTGTATCCTTTTATTTGGCATGTCTGTTCGCTCTCATGGTTCTGCTTCATCGAAATTCCCTTTGTGTTCCAGTGAATGGGAAGCTTTGCTGTTGTCTGCCCTTCTTTTAATTAAAGCTTCCGCTCCCTACAAGGCCATTATGCCACAAGTTTGCCCCTTTTCTTGCTTTTTACAACACTTTGCCTTTTTTCCCTTTCCTCTAACTCTCTAAAGAAAGAAGGAAAAAAAGAAGAAAGGAAAGCGATTGTAACAGACGCCCAACATCTTTGAACCGAAAAACTGTAAGCAGGAAAAGCTGATAATGTCCAAAAGTGTGCGCATGAAAGGAATTAATTCAGGCAAGAATGTTGGGATTGTTCTTGCTAATACTTTGTAATGAGACCTTAAATAGCAAAAACTGGTGATTATAAGGATTAAATATATTTACACAATAAACATTGTCATTTCATTTTCCAGAACAGTCGTTTCTGTTCTAGTCAGTGATACACAGATAATATATTTGCCCACAGTGTTAGTATGGGGTATTTCTTTTTCGTTCTTTCTACATTCTTTTTTTTTTTCAATTAAAAATAATTTTGTAAAATCGAATGTTTATGGTGTACAAAGAGATGTGAAATGTTGAGAAAAGTTTATTAACAACATAAAAAATAATACATATATATATATGTAGAATGTGCATAATTTTTTAATGCTTTATATGTGAAAAATTTAGACCATTGCAATGGTTAGAAATGTTCTGTATCCAGATTAATGCTCAAAATGAACATATAATATGATGTTGGCAAAATCACCGATACAAATACCTACCTATATGGACTACTTGAACTTGTGTATTTCTGTAAGCCACAATGTATGTATTAATATATTCCATTATATTAAAAAAATGTTTTTTCTTCAAACAGTACTTTTTACTACTATTAAGATAAACAGGTTTAGTTATAGAAATGTAATAAGTGTCAATGTTCAAGCAATAGAGTATGCAAGAAATCATAATGTGTATGAATGTAGGTAGATCGTGATATAAAAGTATATTTAAACTTTACTCAATTTGCACAAAAGAGTTACAAACATTAAAGAATAGGGTTCGATTGTAAATATAAAGGCTACAAATCATTAAAACGCACAGATGTATTTTGCAGAAACATAGTAAGAGCATGACTTTAGCGACTGTTCATAATAGGTCACAAATTTTTTAGTTTACGCTGAGAAAATACAGAACGATGACCAAGGTATAAATGAGACTGTCCAGGTCACCAAAATGTTAAATTCAGCTACACAATTAAGATTTTAAAAAGTCATGAAACAAACTTATTGATAGAGAAATAAAATCTTTAAATGTCAGGGGTGGACCCCTTTGGTTTACCGATTGTGTTAAATGAATGCGGAAATTCCTTGTCTGCATGTTGTAAAAATGTTCTTAGTATATGTTTTCTATCTAATGGTAATCTGTTTACTCTTTGTCTATCATCAGCTCCTTTCTATTTCCTGACCTCTGCTCCTTTTTCCAAATTTTATGGATCAGTTCAGTGAACACAAACCTAAACACAATCTTCTTTAACTACGACCTTGATGATGGGTTAAATAACTTTGCAAACCCCGCAGATCGGATCTCAGTATGTTAGCGAGAGGCCTAGAAGACTCTTGTCCATGGCCTTGCCCAATAACGGTAGCAGGTAAATTGTTCTTTCTCTTCCTCCTCTTTCCCTTCCTCTTCTTTCCAAACATGTTAGAGGATAATTGGTGCCAATGTTTTTTGGTTTGTTTGTTTTTTGTAGTTTGTTCATATAACTTTAGCCTTTTTCACAAGCAAGTAATGTACAGCATTTCAGATTAGTGTAACCAAAAAATTAACATATCTTTTATCATTTTAGTAAACATCATTGGTAATTATTTGTGACCTACTTCATATATTATAAAAAACGACATTAAAATCCCATAATTTAATAATTTTTTTTTAAACAAAAGCACACGCAAGGGATTTTATTGTCCAATAAAAGCGGTTTTCTGGTGTCAAGAACATTACAAAGTGCAGCACAAGCCAAACTTGTGCAACAATTGCCACCTTCTCTCTTCTTTTTCCTCAATTCCTAAGCAGAACTCATGTCCAGCATAGTTTAATTTTCTCATACACAGCCAAAAAATGCACCAAATTTAATAGTAGGCGTGATGTTGTGCTCCCCCTTAATAGATTTAGTGCACCTTATGCCTACGAGATATATATATTGAAGACACAAGTTTTGATCATTTCCCACTACAGACTGATAAGGTAAAATATATGTTTTTCATGTTGTGGCCCATCGATTTTGTTTTATACGAATCTGAAGAAGAGACCTGAGTTGTCTCGAAAGCTTGCTTTTTGCTACCATCATTTTAGTTACCCATAAAAGGAGAACTCTCAGATTTTAATATTTTTCTCAATACAGACTGTAAGTCAGAGAGGAAAAGTTTTCTTTACCGATTTATTACCTTAATATGAAATTGCTGTAGTAATGTGTTTTTTGGGTATTCAATGAAAATGATAAAAGGTTAGAAAAAAACTCCATGAAACGTATCACAGCATCGTAGACAGTGCACTAAATTTATTGGAATATCATACATTACAAATGCTGCACACATAATTACTTATATGGGTAAATGCTACAGAAATGGACAGATTGCCAAACTGGGAGAATCAGCCTAAGAAACGTGATTTACAGTCACGTTCCGATACTTTTTTGTTTTCATGTTCTGTATGACGACTGAACCCATTTTGCTTTATCTTCCTTCCCAGTGGCGTAACTTCAGGCGCAGGGGTCCCGATGCGAAAGCTCCAACGGGGCCCCCAATTATTGCAAATCTTTAATAATATTAGTCTTTTTTATGGGCCAGAGAGACTTTTGGGCCCCCCTAGGCTGCAGGGCCCGGGTGCGATCGCAACCCCTGCACCTCCCCGTTTCCCCAACGGTTTATAGTTGTGAGAATTGTATCAATGGTAAAAATATTGATAAATCTATTTCTGGATATAGCCTTACACCCAGTGAAACAATTCTATTATATATCATAGCTGAAAAGAGATGTACTCAAGGTTGGCCGAACTCAAGGTGACTGCAAGGTCAAATGGAAAATGTGAGCGGGAGAAAGTCAGACATTTCTGTCGAATAAAAAGAAATAAGGCAAACTATTGTCCATGCAGTCTTCCAAGCGCTCAATTAAAATCATTTTAGACAGCAAAGATGAGCAGCAAAGCGAACGACCTGTGATATCAGGTTAATTCTGTTTACAAATGGATAAATATTACATCGTTGTCATATAAAGCAGAATCAATAACATCTCCCCCATCACTGGTCTGCTACTTTGAAAATCAATGGCTCCCCCCCGACTACACTGTACATCTGTTTTTCAGGGTGACAGGGGGGTCAGTGGTTTATTGAAGTATATCTGAATTTACAATATTAACAACTCACCGTGGTTTGTTCGTGGACTCACAGTGAATTAATTACCTGTTTAAGAAGCCATGAGAAAAAAATCAATTCATGTTTTTTTTCTCTGGTTTGAGAATAAGAGATCTTACGAGCCATCAGCTTGATCTGAAATACATCACTCTAAAATATTCTACAAATGGTAAATGATGATTAATTTTGCTGTAATAGAAATTTGAAACATTTACAGGATTTGTAATTTATTGGGACCATCTCCTATGTACAGCATTAAAAGTCTCCCCACCAAAGAACAAAAACGATCAATAGCCCATATTAGAGTATGCAATTTATTAAAAATAGAGGATACACATAATCAGGAAGGGGATTTACAGAACATTAGGTGGGGGACAGCTGATTGTACCAAAATATCATAAGAAAAATGCAGACCAGTTACACTCAAATATAGCCATTATTTACAATGTTTCATTATATTAGATCACAAGTAAAGGGAATATATAAAGTGCAAATGACTATGTAAAATTCTGTATGCACAAAATAATAACCAGAAAACTATAGCCCAAAATCAATAGGTAATACAAAGGTACATACAAGGTGCCAAGTGCAGAACAGTTGTACAATCACATACATGCAGGCACCTTTCCCAAGCACATTGTGCATCATGGATAAACAGAATTACTGCAAACCCATAAGTCTGATCTAATATTGCCACCAGAAGGGTTAATTTAAGATATTCCATTTGAGGCATAGCAAAGGTGGCCATTAAAGATAATGCAGAGTGCAACATTACTTTATATGTCCCAATGGCACGCTGACAGCCCGACACATGTTTCAGTCAAAAGGACCTTCGTCACGGGGCACCAATATTAGATCAGACTTATGGGTTTGAAGTAATTCTGTATATCCATGATGCACAATGTGCTTGGGAAAGGTGCCTGCATGTATGTGATTGGACAACTGTTCTGCACTTGGCACCTTGTATGTACCTTTGTATTACCTATTGATTTTGGGCTATAGGGTACTGGTTATTATTTTGTGCATACAGAATTTTACATAGTAATTTGCACTTTATATATTCCCTTTCTTATGATCTAATATAATGACACATTGTAAATAATGGCTATATTTGAGTGTAACTGGTTTGCATGTTCCTTATGTATATTTTGCTACAATCAGCTGTTCTCCACCTAATGTTCTGTAAGGCTAGGGTCACACCTGGCAGTCCGTTTTTCTGCCTTTTCAAAACCTGATTCGATTTTTTTTTTGCAAAAAGTCATTTTTGCTTCTAAAAAACGCTATGCGTTAACACATGCGTTAACCGATGGTACCTATATATACTGTACCATGCGTTTACGGAATCATTTCTCATAGGGCCCCATGTTAAAAAAAAATGTGTTTCCCATAGGGCACCAATGAAAAAACGCAGTGTCAAAATGCACTGCTAAAAACGCTATGCTTAAAATGTAACATGGACCTAATATACTGTACCTGCGTTTACGATCTTTTCATAGGGCCCCATGTAAAAAAAATGTGTTCCCATAGGCACCAATGAAAAAGTGTCAATGCACTGCTAAAATGCTATGCGTTTTTTTTTTTATGCCAAAAGCTGCGTTTTGCATGGAAGCCAAGATACGTTAAAACTATCCGTTTTCACAAATTCTAAGTTGAGGTCCAGGGCTCAAGTGTGACCTTAGGCTAAATCCCCTTCCTGATGCTGTGTATACTCTATTTTTAATAAATTTCACATTCTAATATGGGTCTATTGATTGTTTTTGTCTTTGGTGGTGTAATAGTTAAATTAGCGATTGCCCTAAGAAATCCTTATCTTCTAAATTATTATTATTATTATAATAATACAACCAGATATGGTTTATTGTTTATTTATGCTGTGGTTGTGGATGTTAACATTAAAAATCAGTAAATATGAATATTATTTCATAGACACATATATTTATTCTTTCTTGTGGGTTTCCTCTGGGCACTCCGCTTCCTCCCACACTTGAAAGACATACTGATAGGATATTTAGATTGTGAGCACCAATGGGGACAGTATTGCAGATGTATGTAAAGCGCTATGGAATTAATAGTGCTATATAAATGAATAAATATTATTATTATTATTTCTTTGAAGAATGCCTTACAGTACATAGTCTGATTACTATATAAAGTTTATATATGTTTAAAGATTATTATATAAAGTATAAAGTTTAGTTGGATGTGACATCTGCATAAAAATGTTCCTTATTCCTTACAGTGAATGTTATTTTCAATATTGTCTTCTTCCTCGGACTAGACATGGCCGAAAAAAAGCAAAATTCAAATTTGTTTGTTCACATGTTTTTCTTGAAAAATTAGATTCCCAGAAAAGTTACTTTTCACAAATTTATTGTCACTTTTTATGGTCTTGAGCTTAATAAATGTACCGTAATATACATGAAAAAGAAAAATCCTTATGATCACTTCACCGCTAACCTCTATGGCCCCTGCACTCCTAAGTGTCAACCATCCAGGATTCGTCAGTGTCAAGCATCCAGTGTCAATCGTCCTGATCCCTGACGTTCATGATTAAAGTCCCATCAGAGCGAATCCTGCCTTAGAGTCCGAGACCCGGAAGGGTTCTATGAAACTTTGCAAATGTTATGATGTCATGATGTCACGATGTGGCTGTGACCTTGCTCAGAACCACCTTCGCCTCATCAAAGTTGAAAGCCACAGCTCAAGTGTGAGTGTTCCAGGGATTTCAGCAGGACATGTGAAGATCAGACTAAGCGACGAGGACCAGATAGGGTACAGTAAGAATCAAAGGGGTTGGAGATGTGACCGGTGATGTGAGTATAAGTATTTAAAAAAAAAATTTGTAATCATTTGATTGCCCCAAATTGTTATGAATCCAATGCATAAGCAAATCACTGAAAATCTAAGCCTTGATGAATCCAGATTTTTGGTAAGTGTGAGAAGAACACAATTTCACTCAAATTTACTCGCTTATCTCTACCTGTGAGTTATGTAGAAAGAGGCTTCTTTTAATGATGCTACAATAAACAAAGCAAAATTCTGTTCTATTCCCACAGACACACAAATCCAAATGGTATATGGATTTATGAGAATGGATAACTAGAAATATAGCTTTATGGGGTGCAGAGTTAAAATTTGTAACCAAAATATGATGTTTCAGAGGTTAAAATGCTTTTCTGCCATTGAGGAACATACCAGAATTTAAAATATACAGTAAACACATAGTAAGTGGGGGGCTCTATTACATATTTTGTAATGCAGTCTGGCCACCACTGCAAAATCTCTATATAGCTATATGGTGTGTAGAGGAAGCATTTGTATCTGTCATGAGTGTGTCGAGATTAACAGACAGCCCTGTGGTGTCCAGCTGTAGAAGGTTGCAACCTTTGGCTACACGAACTGTTTCTCTAACATTCTATTTTTCCTACTGTAGTGTAAATGGCATCTTATTATTAAATTATTTATTCATATAGCGCCATTATATTCCATGGCTTTACATGCTAAAAGGGGCAGACTAGGACAAGTAACATAAGTAACAATACAAGTAACAATAAATGTGGACAATTCGGTCGTACAGATACAAGAGAGGGAGAAAGCCTGTCCGCGAGGGCTCACAGTCTACGAGGGGGTGGGGATACAGTGGGAGGGGGAAGTTCCAGTCGTGAGGCGGTGTGGTGGGCCGGGTCTTATTGCAGGTGGTAGGCATGGCGGAACAGGTGATCTTCAGGCTTCTTTTGAAGGTTCCCAGGGTAGGAGAATGTCTGATGTGTTGGGGGAAGTGAGTTCCAGAGTATGGGTGAAGCATGGGAGAAATCCTGTATGCGGTTGTGCGAAGAGGAGATGGGGGGAGTAGAGGAGGAGCTCTTGGGAGGATCGCAGGTTGCGTGAGGGTAGGTATCGGGAGACCATGTCAGAGATGTATGGAGGGGACAGGTTGTGAATGGCTTTGTATGCCCTGGTTAATGTTTTAAACCGGGATCTCTGGGAAGTAGGGAGCCAGTGAAGGGCTTGGCAGAGGGGGGAGACAGGGGAGTAGTGGGGGAACAGATGGATTAGGGGGCAGCGGAGTTCAGGATAGATTGTAGAGGTGCAAGGGAGGTATTGGGGAGGCCGGTGAGCAGGAGGCTGCAGTAGTCGAGGCGGGGAGATGATGAGAGCGTGAATAAGGGTTTTAGCAGTGTTGTGGTCAAGGAAAGTGCGGATCCTATAGATGTTTTTGAGCTGGAGCCGGCAGGAGGTGGCGAGGGCCTTGATGTGAGACTTGACGGAGAGGGAAGAGTCAAGGATAACCTGAGGTACTTGGCTTGGGGGACTGGGGAGAGAGAGCAGTCATTGACGACAATGGATAGGTCGGGTAGTGAGGGGGAGCGTCTTGGGGGGAAGACTATGAACTCGGTTTTATCCATGTTCAGCTTAAGGAAGCGAGCAGAGAAGAACTATGAGATGGCGGACAGGCAGTGTGGAATTTTGGATAGAAGAGAGGCGATGTCAGGACCAGACAGGTAGATTTGGGTGTCGTCGGCGTAGGGGTGGTACTGGAGGCCATGGGACTCGAGTTGCCCTAGGCCGAGAGTGTAGATTGAGAACAGTAACGGTCCAAGAACCGAGCCTGGGGGACCCCGACAAATAGGGGGTAGGGCGAGGAGGATGTGTGGGAGTGGGTGACGCTGAAGGTCCGGTCCGTTAAGTATGAGGAGATCCAAGAGAGGGCAAGGTCTGTGATGCCAAGAGATTCCAGGATCTGGAGTAGAAGGGAGTGGTCAACAGTGTCGAAGGCGGCGGACAGGTGGAGGAGGAGGAGAACAGAGTAGTGGCGCTTGCTTTTGGCAGTCAGTAGGTCATTGGTGACTTTGGTCAGGGCTGTTTCAGTGGAGTGGAGGGGTCGGAAGCCAGATTGCAGGCGGTCAAAGAGGGAGCAGGAGGAGAGGTGAGAGGACAGCTCAGAGTCGACATGCTGTTCAAGTAGTTTAGAGGCGAAAGGGAGGAGAGATATAGGGCGGTAGTTGGATGTATCTTCTGTATCTTTGCTGTTTGAGGTTAATCCCGTTCCTTTTAGGACCCTGCAGGTATCATTATCGTTCAGTGGTTAATAATCATCACTTTCTCTAGTGTTATTTAAAGCAAACATTTCCCATTGGTGTTTGCTGGTGATAGTTATATTCCTATACAGGCTTTGGATGTAAGCAGTTGGCTTGTAGTCACCTGAAGAAAGGTTTGTTGCTGAACCTCTCCCAGAGTAATCCTGGGAATACATTGCTTATATACCTTCCCTGTGTGTGACCCCTTGTATGTTTTTTAGTACTTAGTGGGATTTACTAGTGCTCATCCCATCCATTTCCTACCTAGGACCCAATTTAGTGTCAACCATGGCCAGGCATCCTACTTGGTGCATAGGTGTGGAACCTATCTAGGGTGGTCAGGGGAGACAGGGGCCAGCAGAAGGTTTGGTCAGGGGTCACCTTCTCTGCCTTCCCTAGACACAGAGTTTCCCTCCCTTTCCTGTCACCGCACGTGAGGTACTTACCATATCTAGCGTGACAGTAGCCAGACACTGATATATTTGGTCCCTAAAGGCGTCTTTGCAAAATAAGCAGACACCAGAATTAAAAATATAAATAAATAATAGTTGGAGGGCTCTGTTAAAGAGTTTTCATTGTAGCAAAAGTGCCACCACAAAATACCCCCATTATACAGTTGAAAATTACCAAATAATCACAGTTAGTTACCAGTTAGAGAAATTATTACTTTAAAGCGAACCTGTCACCTCCCCCAGGCATGTAAACCTAAAATATCCACCTTGTGCAGCACTAAGGCTGCATTCTGACAATGTGGCTATAGTATATATGCTCCCTTTATTGTATGAAATAAACACTTAGATCAAATCTGTGACAAACCTGAAGTAAGACCGGGAGGCGGGCTTTTCCAGCATCTCCCTCCAGCCCCTCTGTTGTCAGTCATCCCTCCTTGCTACATTCTGCGCCGCCTCCTCCTCGTCTTTTTCTCTTCAAATCCTGCGCCTGCGTGGTGTGCCTGCCCCGTGTTTGTGTTATTCAGTATTCACACTGCGGGGCGGCCAATCCAGCGCGTGCGCAATTATCATGGCTTGTCCTGTCCTCACCTCCCACTGTCTCTCTCCTCCCCACCACAAAACGTCAGGTCCTCAAATCCAAAGTAAAAGTGAGGTCCCGGCACGGAGGAGAAAGGTAGAAAGCACCGGATCTCTGCCGGGTGCCGGATCCTCACTTTCTCTTTGGATTTGAGGACCTGGCGTTTTGCGGTGGGGAGGAGAGAGACAGTGGGAGGTGGGGACAGGACAAGCCATGATGATTGCGCACGCTCTGGATTGGCCGCCCCGCAATGTGAATACTGAATAACACAAACGCGGGGCAGGCACACCACGCAGGCGTAGGATTTGAAGAGAAAAAGACGAGGAGGAGGCGGCGCAGAATATAGCAAGGAGGGATGACTGACAACAGAGGGGCTGGAGGGAGATGCTGGAAAAGCCCGCCTCCTGGTCTTACTTCAGGTTTGTCACAGATTTGATCTAAGTGTTTATTTCATACAATAAAGGGAGTATATATACTATAGCCACATTGTCAGAATGCAGCCTTAGTGCTGCACAAGGTGGATATTTTAGATTTACATGCCTGGGGGGGGGTGACAGGTTCGCTTTAAGATGGCTCATGAACATCTCCAGTGACTGCAACTATTCCCTGTTGTAGAGTAGATATGAGTCCAAATGGTGAGATCTGCGCTGCGCCATGACACAATCATGTTTTTTCCAGTTTTTAGGTTTTTTGCGCGTTTTGTAATTATTACCAACATCCAAGAATTTACTTATTGTCATATCTTACTTAAGAATGCAAGCTGCAACAAAAGTTCGAATTTTAATTAGTGCCATAGTTTGCAAAATATTAGGGTAAATAGTCTGTATAGTCTACATACATATCATAGTGGCATGTATTTTTTTAATTTGATTTGTCAACCAACCAACATGTAAAACCTCTAACAGCACAAAGAGATCACAACTGCAAAGACCAAATGAGAATGAAATGAAAAATTGCACAAAATAGAACTAATTTCTTCTATAATCTTATGTTGCTAGTTTCCATTGGATAACCAAACTAACCTTCTAGATATTCTCACTTCCCCAGATGGTTTATCTAAACCTATAAAATATGTTTTTATTATTCAAATGGTTACTTAACTTGTCACATAATAATAATAATAATAATAATAATAATAATAATAATAATAATAACAACAACTGTGATGTCTCACCTGTTGTACATGGATGATTTAAAGTTGTATGGAAAGTCTGAAACCGAGATCCAGTCTCTGACCAACACTGCTAGTTTTTAGTACTGACATCAGTATGGAGTTTGGCCTGGACAAATGTGCCACAGTGGCACTGAAGAAAGGGAAGATAATTGACAGTAAAGGCATAGAAATGCCTAATGGACAAACCATAAAATGCCACCAGCCTGAAGACTACAAATACCCGGGTATATTACAGCTGGATAACATCAAGCACGGACATGTGAAAAATGTGGTTAGTAAGGAATATGTCCAAAGAGTCAGGAAAATTTTGAAGAGCAAATTGAATGGTGGGAACACCATCAAGGCCATAAACAACTGGGCCGTTCCTGTCATTAGATATACTGGTGGAATTGTGAACTGGACACAGATAGAGCTGGATGATCTGGACAGAAAAATAAGAAAACTGATGACAATCCACTACTCATTGCATCCTTGTAGTGATGTTGACAGACTTTACCTGCCTAGAAAATCAGGAGGCAGAGGACTTTTGCAAGTGAAGCAAACTGTAGAAGAAGAGAAACATGCACTGGCAGATTATGTGAATGATAGTGGATAACAAGCCTTGATGGAAGTTAACAACAGAAATTTGCTTAAAGTACAACAGACAAAAAAGGAATACCGTAAAAACGCAATACAAAGCAGAATAGAAAACTGCCAAAAGAAAGCTCTGCATGGACAATTCATAGAGAAAGTCGAGAGTAAAGTCGACAAGGAAAAGAACTGGTTGTGGCTTACTAATGGAAGATTAAAAAAGGAAACAGAGAGCTTAATTCCAGCAGCCCAAGAGCAAGAGATCGGCACAAATGCGATTAAAGCCAGAATTTAAAAATCAACTACAGACCCCAAATGTCGACTGTTCAAGGAAGCAGATGAAACAATGGATCATATACTGATCTGCTACAAGAAGATCGCACAGACAGACTGCAAGCAAAGGCAGCATACAGCCGCTCAGATGATTCACTGGAACTTGTGCCACAATTACCATCTTCCTGTCACAAAGAACTGCTGGGATCATAAACCTGAAATGGTTATTGAAAATGAACATGCAAAACTACTATGGGGCTTCCGAATTCAGACTGATAAAGTCTTGGAACACAATACTCCGAACCTTACCATTGTAACAAAAAAGGAAGTGTGGATCGTCGATGTGGCAATACCAGGCGACAGCAGAATTGAGGAGAATCAACTTGGAAAACTTACACGATATGAGGACTTAAAGATCGAACTGAAAAGATTCTGACACATGCCAGTGAGGGTGGTCCCAGTGGTAGTCGGCACAAGCCAGTGAGGGTGGTCCCAGTGGTGATCAGCACAAGCCAGTGATGGTGGTCCCAGTGGTGATCAGCACAAGCCAGTGATGGTGGTCCCAGTGGTGATCAGCACACTGGGTATTGTGCCTAAAAACCTTGGCCAGCACTTGAAAACAATTGAAGTTGACAAAATAACAATCTGTCAGCTGCAAAAGACCACCGCACTGGGCTGTGCACGCATCATTCATCGATATATCACGCAGTCCTAGACGCAGTCCTAGCATAATGATCTTATTTGCTGTGTGTAACTGTAATAATAATAATACCGGTAATAATAAAAAAGATGTATATTTCATAATATACTAATTTTTATTTCCAAAAAGATATATGGTAATATTTTGGGTCAAACCAAATTCTAAATTCCAACAAAAAAGAAACATACAAATACTTAAATGTTCTGTAACTCATAGATAGTTATTATGATTTGTGTGAACATAATTTTTTTAAACCATGACTTGATCAGTGAATAGTTTTTTTTGCTTAGAAAACTATTTTTTTTTGCAATTGTTCAGTGAACATGATAGATTTTTCTGTATCTCTAAAATTTCCACTGTATCTGGATTTTGAAAAATGTGCACTGACGTTCCAAGGGGATAGTTTGATCCAATGAAGCTTTTAAATAGTTCATTATTTTGTCTATTAGAACTTTAATGAGATCTTGTGTGCAGCCCAGGCTAACAACAGCATTGATTAACTGTGAAAAAATTGATTTTTTAATAAATACATTAGTTTGCAGTTGGCTTTTAAAGAACAGGTTAATGAACATTTTATGTTTGGTGAGTAATTTTAGGGGACCCTAGGGAAGCTGGACTGTTATACAAACTTATCTCTCCAAGATAAATGAGAGTTAACCTATTTGACTGCCTCGGAGCCCTTTAACATATTGCTACTCAGTACATTCAATTTACAACCTGAAGGTATGGTTCAGAGAGTAACCAAGGCTTACAATGTTTCTTCATCATTTCATAAAATTTTAGTTGTTTTTTTTTACATATCTTTGACTAGAATATAAAACTCTGTGTTTAGGAAGTAGCTAGGGTAGGGTAATGTAAGTTTCTTCAACAGAAAAAAATGTACGCTAATTTAAATTTGGTTTGATTTACCCAAAATACTTTTTTATACTCTGTCATTTTTACGCATATGCCCATTTCATGTAAAGTCACTTATTTTGAAATAGAAGTAATTGCACTGCACATGCAGATCGTGTACAAGTCCTATCATTAACTGACAAGCTGCCATTGAAGCAGCGTCACTCATCTTCTGATAGAGATGGTGGAAGGTAATATATTTTGGAACTGAGCCTGTATCAACATCAGGGAGCAGGAAACCAATTTTCTTCCATTTAACCCCCTTAGATGCCATGGTTAAAGAGGACCTGTCACCAAAGCAGGCATGGTGATCTAATTACAGCACTGGATACAGCATGTCTCCAGCATGCAGACAAGGTGTCCCCCAGCACTTGAGCCCCCCTGTACCCCGAGATAATACACTTAGAAAACTTACATGCTACAGCCACTAAGGAGGTGGCTAGAGGCTGCAGCCAAGTGCAGATTCACACCCCCTGCATGTGTAATCTGCCCACCGCTGACAATCATTCTCTCCCTGTCTGCAGCATTTAAACAGAGGTTTTTTTTCTCTC
The DNA here is from genome assembly GCA_033576535.1 of Allobates femoralis. Taxonomy (NCBI): domain Eukaryota; kingdom Metazoa; phylum Chordata; class Amphibia; order Anura; family Aromobatidae; genus Allobates; species Allobates femoralis. The sequence goes on from JARQOC010000006.1 coordinate 128,865,793, forward strand.
CCATGTAGCTCCGCCCCTCAGGGGGTGGGGCTACACAGGAGAGAAAGAAAAACTCAATCTAAATGCTGCAGACAGGGAGAGAATGATTGTCAGCGGTGGGCAGATTACACATGCAGGCTGTGTGAATCTGCCCTTGGCTGCAGCCCCTAGCCACCTCCTTAGTGGCTGTAGCATGTAAGTTTTCTAAGTGTATTATCTCGGGGTACAGGGCTGCTCAAGTGCTGGAGGACCCCTTGTCTGCATGCTGCAGACATGCTGCATTCAGTGCTGTAATTAGATCACCATGCCTGGTTTGGTGACAGGTCCTCTTTAATAGTGACTATTGTATCTAAGTGGTTGAGTATCCTTCCTTCTACTCTTTACTTCTTTATAATGTTACGGCTGATATGATAGTTTAGGGGCAAAAATGCTTTCCCAAGATCTTTCATCCTATCACATTAGACCATGCTAGAGGTAATGCTTAAAGGGAACCTGACCTCTACAAACGACCCCCCAGCCTGTTTTAACCTGTCCCTGCACCATAGTAATCCCTTTGTAACCATCCCTTTCTGCCCCTAAACCGCTATGTTAAAGTTTATAAAAGTAGTTTATTCACCTCTTATTCTGCAGCTTCTCATTATATGAGAAGCCGCAAAAGGTGGGCTTATATGGCTCTCCCCCCCCGCCGGCGTGTTAATTATGCATGCCCACATGGGCGTGCTATAGAGCAGACACTGTGCTTGTCTGCAAGGGGGCGGTACAGGCAATATGACGAAAATTGCGTCATATCACCTGTACCGCCCCCTTGCAGGACAAGCAATGTCTCTGCTGTATAGCACGCCCATGTGGGTGTGCATAATTAACACGCCGCCAGCGGGGAGAGCCACATAAGCCCACCTTTTGCGGTTCTCATATAATGAGAAGCTGCAGAATAAGAGGTGAATAAACTACTTTTATAAACTTTCACATAGCGGTTTAGGGACAGAAATGGATGGTTACAAATGGATTACTATGGTGCAGGGACAGGTTAAAACAGGCTGGGGGGGGTCATTTGTAGAGGTCAGGTTCCCTTTAATATATAGAAATGACAGGCAATACTGAATAATTTAACAGGGAAAATACAAAGTCCAACATCTGGGCAAAAAAATTTAAAATGAATATACAAAATGGAAGTGTGGAGCCCACTGGGACGGGGGTAGTGTGGAGCCCACTGGGACGGGGTACTCGGTGCTGGACCGGGGTGCTGCTGGGGGATATCACGGCGGTCCTGGTCCGGACCGTGTCCCGGGTTCGCACAATAAAATGGGGTGTATTTACAGGGGATTAGGTTTGTTGTGACGCCACCCGCGGGTTGTGGTCAGGATGACCACCTCTGCTGCAGAACCTCCGGGGATGATGTTTGGCAGCTGTAGATGGAACAGCTCTCCGCAGGTAGAGCCTAGTTCCCCGGGGCAGGGGTAATTAAATTCTGTGATGGTGGTCATAGATGTTGCAGGTAAGTAGGGGTAGTAGTAGAGATTAGGGATGGGCGAATCCTGAAATACTCGGACTCGCTGGACTCTAGCGAGGCCGGGTCCGAGACTCGGTACTCGTTGCGAGTCCAGCGAGTCCGAGTAGTAACCTGTACTTTTGCAGTGTATCTATACAGATACACTACAAAAGTACAATAAAAGTTAATGTAAGGGGTTAAAAACAATAAACATTAATACTCACCTCCTGTACTCCTGGACCGGGACCGGTACCGAAGACCTCTGGCTGTTACAGGACCTCCGAGACCACCGGGAGAAGATGGGGAAAAAGACCTTGCAGTTCAGCCAATCAGCATTCGGCTAGCGGTCACATGGGTTGTGACGCGGCTGCACTGCGGTCACATGACAAACCCATGTGACCGCTAGCCGAATGCTGATTGACTGAACTGCAAGGTCCTTTTCCCCATCTTCTCCCGGTGGTCTCGGAGGTCCTGTAACAGGCGAAGGTCCTCGGTCCCGGTCCCGGAGTACAGGAGGTGAGTATTAATGTTTATTGTTTTTAACCCCTTACATGAACTTTTAGGGTACTTTTGTAGTGTATCTGTATAGATACACTGCAAAAGTACAGGGACTCGCTACCCTCGAGTAATTCCTAAGGAAACTCGGTGAGTAGCGAGTCCCCCGAGTCCGCTACTATTCGGCCGAGTCCCGAATAGTAGCGAGGAATTCGCCCATCCCTAGTAGAGATGATGAGAGTGGAGGCAATGACAGTTTATGAGGGAAAGTAGGGTTTCAGCACAAGAATCACACACAATCACGTTTGTTGTCGTTTTCCAAGTCTTTACTGTGCAGATGGTAAAGCAGAGTATTGTCCACGGAGTCTGTACCGGGGCCGGTTGCTGCCACCCTGACCGGGTCCTTGGCTTCCTACTTCTGCGCTTTGTGTGTGGCCCTGCTGCCACTTTTAGCTGAACTGCTGGCCTTGTCTCCCCTCACGGGTACCAATCTGCTAGGCAACTTGAGTCCTCTGTGTCACTGACCCCTCCGTGTTGCTTTGCTATGGTACAGTGAAGATGGTGGACCTTCAGTATTCCGGTATTCACTGTCCTGTCTGTCTCAGGCACAGCATCGGATCCGGTATCCGTCCTAAGCGCTTCTCCGGGGTAACTCCTTGTCCCGGGTGTGTTCCTCTGTTTCTCTGACTCCTTCCCTCAGACCTCTCAGGACCTCCACACCAACTTGACTCCCTCTTCTTCCTTCTCACTCACTCCAACTCCAGACTGAACTCAACTAAACTGACTAACTGTCACTCCTGCTCTGAGGTAAACAACATTAGCTCCTCCCACTCTTGCAGGTGCCACCTAAGCTCTTCCAACTTTCTAGTGTAGTGTTGTGTGGGGAGTAAACCTGTGTTGCTGTTTCTGTGGCACATTAACTCTTGGGGTGCCACAGTAGCACTGGGGGATGATCACGGCGTTCTTGGTCCGGACCGTGTCCCGAGCCCACAAGTAATAGGGGGATATTTACAGGGATGTTTGTCATGATGCCTCCCACGTGTTGTGGTCTGTGTGACCACCGCTGCTGCAGAACCTCCATGGATGATGTTTGGCAGTTGGTGATGTAACGGCTCTCTGTGGGCAGAGCCTGGTTCCCCGGGGCAGTGATGATGGAAGTCTATGGATGATGTAGGGAAGGGATATTGGTAAAGAGGATAACAGTTTGTGAAGGAGAGTAGGGCTTGAGTGCAAGGGTCACATAGACTCACGGTTTTGTAGTTTTCCATGGCTTTACTGTAATTGTTGTTCAGCAAGTACTGTCCACGGAGTCTGTACTGGGTCCAGGTTGCTCCCATCTTGACCGGGTCCTTGACTTCCTACTCCTGAGCCTTGTGTGTGGCCCTGCTGCTGCTTTAGCTGAGCTGTTGGCCCTGTCTCCCCTCACGGGTACCAATCTGCAACTTGACTCTTGTATTAGTGTTTCTGACCCCGCCGTGTTGCTTCGCTGTGGTACAGTGTAGATCTATAACCTCCACTAGTCCGGTGTTTACTGTGCTGCGTGTGTCAGTCACAGTTTCGGATCCGGTATCAGTACTTTGTGTTTCTGAGTTATGGGGTAACTCAGTTTCCCAGGTGTGTTCCTCTGTTTCCTTTTAACTCCTCTCCTCAGACCCCAGCTAGGCCTGGAATAGAGTAGCAGACTGTGGAGAAGCCTAAGCCAGCTACTTTACACCACAGTCTTTTTTTCCTCAGTTCTCCCATGAACTGAACTAACTATTTCCTCTTTACACCAGAATATATAGGGGAGCTGCTTTAGCTCCCCCTTCTGGCCTAGAGGTGCTAGTGCAGTGTCAAGTGTTGTGTGGGGAGTTAACCCTGGTTGATGTTACTGTGGCACATTAACCCCTAGGGTGCCACAGAAGGAATAGGGCTAAGTAACAACACGTGAAAAAGACTTGGGTACACTAATAGATCACAGACAGAACATGAGTCAACAGTGTGATGCAGTAGCAAAAAAGGCAAAATAATTCTGGGATGTATTAACAGAAGCATATTGTCTAGATCACGTGAAGTCATTATTTCCCACTACTCCTCATTGGTCAGACCTCATCTGGAATACTGTGTCCAGTTCTGGGCATCACATTTTAAAATGTCATCAACAAATTGCAGAAAGTTCAAACTAGAGCAACCAGAATGGTGACTGGTCTGCAAACCATGTTCTACGAGGACTTGCAAAAAAAAAAACCAACAAAAACTAAAAGGAGACTTAACAGCTGTCTACAAATAGCTCAAGGGCTTTCACACTGTAAAAGGATCATTTGCATTAAAAGCAATGTGATTATTATTATTATTTTCAATTATAGAGCCATTTATTCCATGGCTCTTTACATGTCAAAAGGGCATACATAGACATGTACAATATACATGAACAATACAAGGCACACATAGGTACAGGAGGAGAGAGGACCCTGATCGCGACGGCTTACAGTCTACAAGGGATGAGTGAGGATACACTAGGAGAGGGTAAGGCTGGTCGTGTGGCAGTTGGTGGACTGAGGCTCATTGCAGCTTTTAGGCTTGTCTGAAGAGGTTGGTTTTCAGGTTCCTTTTTAAGGTTTCCATGGTAGGCAAGAGTCTGATATAACATATGAAGAGATTTTGTCAGAAACCAATTCTTCTTTTTTATCCTTTTATTTGAAGTTGGTTAAAACATGTGTATTGGGCTAACATATCATATGTTACAAATCCAGATGGACACCAGCCATTCTGCCAGAAACCTGGATCCATTGAGCAAAGTGTGAGTGCCCTCCCTCCTCCCCTTCCCTCATTAAAGAGTCTGATATGTTGGGGCAGAGAGTTGCAGAGTATGGGGGATGCACGGGAGAATTCTTGAATGCAATTATGGGTGTAAGAGATAACAGGGGAGTAGAGGAGGAGATCTGTAGAAGATCACCGGTTGTGTGAAGGTAGGTACTAGGAGACCATATCACAGTTGTTCGGAGGAGACAGGTTGTGGATGCCTTTGTATTTCATAGTTATGGTTTTGAACCAGGGCATCTGAAAATTGGGTAGCCAGTGAAGGGCTTGGCAGAGAGAAGATACTGGGGAATAACAGAGAGATAGGTGGACTGGTCAGGCAACAGAGTTTAGGATAGATTGAAGGGGTGCAATAGTGTTAGAGGGGAGGCTAGCGAGCAGAAGATAGCAATAGTCAAGGCGGGAGATGATGAGGACATGATTATTTTTGCAGTTCCTTGGTCATGGAATGTACGGATCAGGGAAATATTTTTGAGTTCGAGTCTGCAGAAAGCTGCAAGGTCTATGTGGCTTGAAGGAGAAGGCAGAGTTCGAAGATCACAGCATGGCACTGAAAATGCGGGTGTGGGGTGAATGAGCAGCAATTGTCTTTGATGGATTAGTCTGGTGGTGTGGTGTGGTAGAGTGAGGAGGAGGCAAGATGATGAATTTTGTTTTGTCTATGTTCAGTTTTAGAAAGGAAGCAGAAAAGAAAGATGAAATTGTGGACAGACTTTGTGGGAGTTTGGTTAGTAAGGAGGTGATGTCAGTGTGGAGACCCGGGGGTCAGGGGGCGCTCTCGTCCGCAGGCCCAGCCGCCTTTACAAAGACAGCGTGGACCAGGGCTCATCCCCAGCTGAACGCCCGAGCTCCTTAACCGTGGGCGGAACACTACTCAGACAACACAGGGTCAGGGAATCACAATATTAAGGCTTTATTGGATCCCCAAACAGTTAACAGCATATAACGCATAACCAAGCATAACACATAAATGTAACAGGCAACAGAGTCTCACCCTTCCGCTGGCTCACCAGGGTTTAGAATGTAGCACCGCAAAGTCTGTAGCCAGGTGACTTTATCGTCCCAACCTGGGTTGCTTCCTCATCCTTATGTAGTCTTTGTCATCATAGCCGAATACGATAATCCGATACTGAAGTCCTTGTGGTTCCTTAGTCCGTGTTCTGATCCCCTTGGTCGGCACCGAAATGCCTAGGCCTGGGGTTATGGCTAGCTAATCGGATCCGAAGACCCTAGATTAGCTGCCTGTATCAAATCCAGTGACCTCTAGCCGGGACCGAAAATCCCTAGACTGAGGCCACTAGACAGAATCTAACTCCAAACTTCAATCTCCAATCTCCTAAAAACTGCTGGTCAAAGTGAACAGTCCTCCTTATATACCCTCAGCCCTCATTGTAGGATATTGGGGACGTCATGATTGGTGCAATAACACAGTCTTTTCATTCGCTGAACTCCAATCCTCGTTTAACATATTTTAGGTACTATTGCAATCCAAATGCTGATTGATATAGCACCTTACAATGGAATGTTAGTCTGAGACAATCAGTCTGCAAACCATGACAATAACACAATAGTGGCTGGAGCCTCAATCCACATTCACAGGGTAATAGACAATGGACGATTAGCATAATTAAGTTCTCTGGCCTTCAATGACAAACAGGTTAGATAATTACATTACCAAGCTAAACTTTAACCACAGAAATCTATGACAATACTGTAAGAAATTCTCTTTGACCATTACAAGTTTACAAACCTATATACAATATGATATGTCTGGATGAATAAGAAATCCTCCTACATTATATATTAAAGGGTCCATTTCGTCACATACCTCCCCCTTCTTATTTAGCCAGACAGAGCAGTCAGATGTGATCAGTCTCTGGTTATCCTTCTCCTCTGGGCGGCATTGTCTTTTTTAATGGAGAAAACAGCAATCGAGGCTTCCATCTATACACCTCCCCCAGATTACCCCCCAGGATGGGCAGACATATTGTGGATAAACAGTAAAATGGGATTCAGGAGTTGAGCTCCCATGAATTTCTGGTTATCAATTCCCCCCCAGTCAATGACCACAGTCTGGCTAGGTGTACTCACTGTTGATGGCTCAGAGGAGAATGATGGGGTCTGGGAACATGGATTATCCTCAGAAGGTGGGGTAACAAGATCCACATAAGGGGGCTGCTTGGCTTCCTGGATGATGGCTGTGACAAACTGGCTGGATAGTCCTTGTCCTGGGTCAGCTCGCAAAACAACAGATGTGGGGGGGCCATCCATGAGCCCCACTTCAACCTCCTCCTGGTTAGCCCCTGAATCAACAGGTGTGGGGAAGCTGCTCACAAATCCCACATCAAGCTCTTCCTGGTCAGTCTCCAAAGAAACAGGGATAGGGACATTGTCCATAACCTCCAAATTGTCCTCTCCCTGCTCAGGCTCCAAACTAACAGGGGTGGGGATGCTGTCTTTAAGATCCACATTGACTTCTTCCAGGTAAGTTTCCCCAATAGCAGGTGTAGGGTCACAGTCTATAAGCTCCACATCGACCTCTTCCTGGTCAGTTCCCACAATAACAGGTGTAGGGTCACAGTCTATAAGCTCCACATCGACCTCTTCCTGGTCAGTTCCCAAAGCAACAGGGATAGGGACGTTGTCCGTAAACTCCAACTTGTCCTCTCCCTGCTCAGGCTCCAAAATAACAGGTGTAGGGTCACTGTCTGTAAGCTCCAACTTGTCCTCTCCCTGGTCGTTCGCCTCGGCTAGCTGCACACCTTCCGAAGGGATGTCTGAGCACTGACCCTCAGCCAGGGAGATGGTTAATTGGGAACAGGGTACAGGGTCTGGAGAAACAATAGCTGGGCTTACCAGGATGTGGACAGAATCAGTTTCTTGTTGTCCCGGGGCTTGGACGTCACTGACCTGGACTGGCTGTGCTGGCCGATGAGCTCCAGGCATGGGGCCCCGGGGTTCGCGACAATCTATATCCATATGTCCAAGACGTCCACAGGTATAACAGTGCCGTGGTTTGGGCAAGTCACGTATCCTGTCTGCATACCTTTGTCCTGGTGGGGCTTCTAATGGGTAGCGGAATAATCCTACTCGAGCGGCTGGTGGTAGCAGTTGGTGAGCTGGAATTCCTAAAATATGTCCCAGAACCCAAGCCCTCTCTTCTCTTGAGGCTTTTGGCCCCAATGCAGCCAAGCACTCCTTGATTTGGACTGCTGTGGACCTGGTGATTTCACGATATTCACTGGATCCATGATGTGGTGCACCACTTACATCCTCTGGTACCACGTCGGCGGGGTCCTCATCATCCTCACCATCATTCTGGGTGTCCCAATGGACCAATTTCTGAATCAAAGCCGACCGAGTGTCAGCGTTCCTGTATTCAATATTTCTCCTCTGGCACAGATCCTGTAGCATCCATTTACTGCTGCTGCCGTATCTCCTCTCCGGCCCTTGTCCCATGGCTGAGCTGGTGGGGTTGGACATGGCAACGTCCGAAACCTGAATGCCTCACCTATGGCCTGCTAGGTATGCTTATATGCCTCCCTGGTTGTTGAGCCCTTGGACGGTGTCCACGAACACCAGTCCCCTGCAGCTCCCCTGGATAAACCAGGCTGAGTAGTATCCCACCGCTGCCACCAATTGTGGAGACCCGGGGGTCAGGGGGCGCTCTCGTCCGCAGGCCCAGCCGCCTTTACAAAGACAGCGTGGACCAGGGCTCATCCCCAGCTGAACGCCCGAGCTCCTTAACCGTGGGCGGAACACTACTCAGACAACACAGGGTCAGGGAATCACAATATTAAGGCTTTATTGGATCCCCAAACAGTTAACAGCATATAACGCATAACCAAGCATAACACATAAATGTAACAGGCAACAGAGTCTCACCCTTCCGCTGGCTCACCAGGGTTTAGAATGTAGCACCGCAAAGTCTGTAGCCAGGTGACTTTATCGTCCCAACCTGGGTTGCTTCCTCATCCTTATGTAGTCTTTGTCATCATAGCCGAATACGATAATCCGATACTGAAGTCCTTGTGGTTCCTTAGTCCGTGTTCTGATCCCCTTGGTCGGCACCGAAATGCCTAGGCCTGGGGTTATGGCTAGCTAATCGGATCCGAAGACCCTAGATTAGCTGCCTGTATCAAATCCAGTGACCTCTAGCCGGGACCGAAAATCCCTAGACTGAGGCCACTAGACAGAATCTAACTCCAAACTTCAATCTCCAATCTCCTAAAAACTGCTGGTCAAAGTGAACAGTCCTCCTTATATACCCTCAGCCCTCATTGTAGGATATTGGGGACGTCATGATTGGTGCAATAACACAGTCTTTTCATTCGCTGAACTCCAATCCTCGTTTAACATATTTTAGGTACTATTGCAATCCAAATGCTGATTGATATAGCACCTTACAATGGAATGTTAGTCTGAGACAATCAGTCTGCAAACCATGACAATAACACAATAGTGGCTGGAGCCTCAATCCACATTCACAGGGTAATAGACAATGGACGATTAGCATAATTAAGTTCTCTGGCCTTCAATGACAAACAGGTTAGATAATTACATTACCAAGCTAAACTTTAACCACAGAAATCTATGACAATACTGTAAGAAATTCTCTTTGACCATTACAAGTTTACAAACCTATATACAATATGATATGTCTGGATGAATAAGAAATCCTCCTACATTATATATTAAAGGGTCCATTTCGTCACAGTCAGGTCCAGAGATATAGATTTGGTATGAGATGATAGTGAAAGCTGTGAAACTCTATAAGCTGTCCCAAGCTGTGGGTGTAGATGTTGAAGAGTAGGAGTCCTAGAACTGAACCTTGGACGACAACAACAGGTAGGGGCCTAGGTAAGGAGGTGGTGTGGGAGAGGGAAACACTTAATGTCCGGTCTGTTTGATATGAAGAGATCTAGGAGACGGCCACGTCTGTGATACCAAGAGATCAGAGAATCTGTAAGAGAAGGGAATGGTCTACAGTGTCAAAGGCAGAGGACAGGTCCAGGAGAAGGAGGACAGAGTAGTGTCACTTGCTTTTGGCAGTTAGCCGGTCATTGGCAACTTTAGTTAGGGCAATTTTGGTAGAATGATGCATTCGGACGTCAGATGGAATGAAACTGAATGGGAAGAGACATAGATTAGATTTTAGTAAAATCTTTTTGATAGTGAGGGTGATCAATGAGTGGAATAGGCTGCCACAAGTAGTGGTGAGTTCCCCTTTAAAGGAGGTCTTCAAACAGACGCTGGACATACATCTGTCTAGGATGATTTACCTTACGTTAGTCACTGCAGTAATAACTAATCTCTGAGGTGCAGAAAACAGACTGTAATAATGGAAAGTAAATATAATAATATTACTACTTACTGGTAGCAAAGAAAGGTAAAAACAATCCAAGGTCAGGTCCAAGAAATGGCGCAGTAATAGCTAGGGGTAGTCAGAAGTAAAGTCCAATTCAAGCCAAAGTCAGGAAACCAGAGGAACAAAACAGAATACAGAGGAGCAGGCAGAAAGAGGAATCAGGTCACAAGCAGAGAGTCAAATCCAGGTAAGGTAACTAATCAGGCAGGGTATGGCTCAGAGCACAGAGAGATCAGTCCTATACAACCAAAGGCAAGTTTACAATTGACACTAAATAGGGCAGCAAGCTTGCTGAAATAGGGTTCTAATCAAGTGAACTGAAAGCAGGTAATCTGCAACACAGAGCCAGTCCAGGCTGACAATCTCCACAACAACCTAGTAACAGACAAAGGCAGTGTGTAGATTGTGACTCTTGCTTTGAGCAGGGGGTTGGACCAGATGACCCAGGAGGTCCCTTTCAACTGTACAATTCTATGATTCTATGATAAGCAGTAATATAGTAAAATACTCACACATATTCAAATGAACAAATTATTCCATTAGACATAATAAAAATGTGATAAAAGTTAATAGAATGTTTTAAAATAATTAAACTATAACACATGCCTCCCTTCTTCTATGTCATTACTATAACATTGTAAGATTTTTTTTATGTTATACTTACTCTAAAATCATAACAGCTTTTTGGCCATAAAACGAAATCTTGTAAGGTTCTATCAATGTAAAAATAAAATATACTGTGTATAGTAAACAGTAACAAATAATTTTTTTTTAAATGTTTTTATTATGCAAAAAATAAAAACATAAAAAATAATAAATCTGGTATCACATTAATGGAATAAACACTGACAATAAATGATACTCCTCATAGATACCAATTAGAGAAAACTGTAAAAGAAAAAGAAAACATTTGAGTACCGTAATTACTATTTTAAAAGATAAAAGTAAAGATTCTCAGAAAGGAAATAAATTGCTGCATTAAAAAATCCAAAATTGGCTGTGACAGTAGGGTGCAAAAAAATATAATTTTTAGACATGTGCTTTACCACTTGTTCATAGATAAAAGGTATTATAGGTGGATCTATGCATAGCAGAAAGAGACAGCAGGACAGGAAAAGGTCTGTGGATTACTCTTTATTTAAGTTTTAATTACCGTATATACTCGCGTATAAGCCGAGTTTTTCAGCCCAAAAATTGGGCTGAAAAGTACCCCCCTCGGCTTATACGCGAGTCAGTGCGGGGGCTGCTGTATACAGCGGTATAAAGCAGCCCCCGCATCCCCAGTAATGCAGGGCCCCCCTCATGCTCCGGTCACCTGTAAAGCAAGTTATACTTATCAGTGCCCGCTGCCGTCCGCGCCCGCCGCTGCCGACATGCGATCCTCCATCTTCATGCATCTTCTTCCTGCTTCTGTGCGCGTCGCAGGCAATGACGTCATTACCGGCGACGCGCACAGGAAACAGGAAGAAGATGCATGAAGACGGAGGATCGGGATGTCGGCAGATGCGGGCGCGGACGGCAGCGGGCACTGATAAGTATAATTTGCTTTACAGGTGACCGGAGCATGAGGGGGGGGGCCCTGCATTACTGGGGCTGCCTGTATACTACCACTGGGGCTGCTGTATATAGGGGCCCTACATTACTGGGGCTGCCTGTATACTACCACTGGGGCTGCTGTATATAGGGGCCCTGCATTACTGGGGCTGCAATACCACTGGGGCTGCTGTATATAGGGGCCCTGCATTACTGGGGCTGCAATACCACTGGGGCTGCTGTATATAGGGGCTGCAATACCACTGGGGCTGCAATACCACTGGGGCTGCTGTATATAGGGGCTGCAATACCACTGGGGCTGCTGTATATAGGGGCCCTGCATTACTGGGGCTGCAATACCACTGGGGCTGCTGTATATAGGGGCTGCAATACCACTGGGGCTGCAATACCACTGGGGCTGCTGTATATAGGGGCTGCAATACCACTGGGGCTGCAATACCACTGGGGCTGCAATACCACTGGGGCTGCTGTATATAGGGGCTGCTGTATACACCACTGGGGCTGCAATACCACTGGGGCTGCTGTATATAGGGGCTGCAATACCACTGGGGCTGCTGTATACACCACTGGGGCTGCAATACCACTGGGGCTGCTGTATATAGGGGCTGCAATACCACTGGGGCTGCTGTATATACCACTGGGGCCTGCTGTATATCATACTGCTGGGGCCTGTATACCACTGCTGGGGGCTGTATACCTGTGCTGGGGTCCACCCTCGGCTTATACGCGAGTCAATAGATTTTCCCAGGTTTTGGGGGCAAAAGTAGGGGGGTCGGCTTATACACGGGTCGGCTTATACACGAGTATATACGGTACTTCATATTTGTCATATACCGTATCTTTCGCTTTATAAGACACACTGGATAATAAAATGCACCCCGTCTTTTAATGCCAGTGTCTGTCTAAAGGCCACTTCACACGCTACAATATCGTTAATGATATTGTTGAAACGTCACGGATTTGTGATCGTTCATACGATATCGTTTGTGCATCGTTGCGTGTAAACGAACGATGTTGGAAAGAAAAATCGTTGGATTGTTCAGCAAAAATTTGAGATCTGGACCTCAAATCTATCGTTCGTCGTTCAATTAACGTTCTGGGAAGCAGCAACATCGTTCAGTGTGACACCTTTTTGAATGATGTCGTTCATAATTCTCCTATTCCTGCCACTTCTTAACAACATTCTATCATTCTTCTCCAAGTAGCTGGAACGCGGCAAATTTACAATTGTTACTGATATCCTTGTGTGTGACAACGCACTAACGATGTCAGAAGGATCGCGGTCACGTGACATAGCTAATGGTCTCGTTCACCTATATCCTAGTGTGTGACTGTACCTTTACAATCAGTACACATAGCCCCCCATGCTGCTGGTGCACATAGCTCCCATGCTGCTGGTACACATACCCCCCATGCTGATGGTACACATAGCCCCCATGCTGATGGTACATAGCCCCCCATGCTGATGGTACATAGCCATCATGCTGATGGTACATAGCCCCCATGCTGATGGTATATACCCTCCCATGAAGGACTATGAGAGGTGCATTATATGATATGAAGGACTATGGGATGCATTATAGAGGACTATTGGATGAATTATAATAAATAGAAGACTATAAGGTGCATTATAATAGATTGGAGACTCAAGGGGGTAAATTATATGATATGGAGGACTATGGGATGCATTATAATATATGGAGGACTATGGGGTGCATTACAATGTATGGAGGACTACGGGATGCATTATCATATGTATGGAGGACTATGGGGTGCATTATAATTTATGGAATGAATTATAATATGTGGAGGACTATGGGATTTATTTTAATATATGGAAGACTATTGGGTGAAATATAGTATATGAAGGACTATGGAGTACAGTATACAGTATTTTTTGGACTATAAGACGCACTTTTTTCTCCAAAAATTTTGGAGTAATGTGGGGGCTGCATCTTATAGTCCAGATATACTGTTGTGGGGCTGTGCTGGGAGGGCAGCGGCTTTTGAACAGTGACCAGAGGCTGGAGCAGGGTGTAGAGGCAGCCGGGGTCATGTAGGCCCGCTCATTAGGCTAATGTAATTTTCACTGCATCCCCTTTCCAGCAACTCTCAACACTGAGAGTTGGGTGGGGGGGAGTGGTGCATGTTACATTAGACTGATGAATGGGCCCACATGATCACTGGCCGCAACTGCAGCCAATGATGATCATGAGTGCGGGTATTCACTGCTTTCAAGCATCATCATTGGCATGGGGAGCAGTGAATATGCCAGCAATGGATCATCATACTCACTGCCAATTGCTCCATGCACCGCAACCATCTCTCTGTGCCAGCATCTGATCATGTGAGCGGTGCAAGACAGTGGCATGCCACTCACATGATCATCTGCTGGGACAACAAGAAAGGAGGATGTGACGGTGCTGCAGGGGAGTCATGGGGAGGTGAGCATGATAGTTTATTTTTTTAAGTGTGCATTAAGATTGGGGGCCATATCCGGGATGGGAGGCCATAATTAAGATAGGGGATCATACCCTAGGATGGGGGATCATAAACCAGGATGGTGGGCCATATCCTGGATGGGGATTATAAACCAGGATGGAATGCCATATCCTAAGGTACTGAAGGTTAGTGATAGGTTGAAGAGGTGGGTTAGGACTGGGATAAATGTGATGGGGAGGAAGTGGGGATAGGGTCCAATGCATAAGGGGTGAGGTGCGATTTGGAGAGGAGGTGTACAAGTTCTCCTTCAGTGATGGAGGGGAGGTGGGTTAGTGGAGGAGTAGAGTGGTTTGGTATACTACATGGCAGACTATATGAGGCCCATTATACTATATGTAGGCATATGGTGGGTGTTACACTGTACTGAGGACTGTGTGTGGCCCATTATTCTATATGAAAAGCTATGTGAGGCCATTATAATATTTTAAATGTTTTGTAGAGGCCATTATACTATTTGGACGGCTATGTGAAAACCAATATACTATTTGAATGTCTTTGTGTGGCTATTATAATATTTAGATGGCTGTGAAGGAGCCTTTATATTTTATGGAGGGGTATTTGGGGGATTTTATACTGTATACAAAAGAGTTTTTTACCAGGCTATTTGCGCTCCCAGAGGTCTATGATCCAAAGCTTCTTGTAATTTCATAAAGAGTTTTTTAATATTTCTTAAGAAAAGCACATACAACGCGTTTCGACAGTATAAAATGTCTTCCTCAGGTACATTGTTAAAAGTATTCCAAAATTGTGGATAGCTTTATAGGAAATAGTATTATGCTAAATAGGGTGTGGACCACTAAGGTTAGTTACTGACACACCTGCTGTATAGCTGCTATACAAGTTTGGTATATTCAGAAGCACATACTAATGATAAAACCAAAAAAAAAAAAAAAACAAAAAAACAAACACATTACATGTATATATAGAGCATAGTAAAATTTGATTATGACAGATAAAATGTGAAATATAATTTGATCATAAATAGCATAAAATGTTCAGTATAGTTATATAACAAATTTAAAATTGCTGTATGTGGCTGAAATCCATTTAAAATACACATACAAAAAAAAAAAAAACAAAAACAGTGCTCCTTTTCTACATTTTGCAGTTTTTTTCTTTTTTCTCCTCCTCTGGACCCTCTGGGCCTCCTTTTCTTTTTAATGGTTTTGTGGAGATTTGGGGAAAATATTTTAGAATCGTATTTATTTTCTCCTCTGGCAACGTTAACGGTGCTGCTATTTGTGAACCGCTCTCGATGCTTGGTAATAATATCTCTGATAGTGGAGGGCGTTTTACCACCAGCTCTAAAAAACAAATATTAGAGTTTGCTGGTGAGGGTGATGGTGCCTGCATAACCGTAGTGTACAGGTTTGGGGAGCTGGGGGTCTCATGTATAGTAAATTGACTACACAATAATGGAATTTCCTGATTATCCTCTCGGGGACACAATGTTTCTTGGGTCCCCGTGAGGCTCAGTATAGAGTTTTCAGAGGGGAATTCAAACTGACTAGTACTGCCTTCCTCTCTTTCTTTACACCTTTCCTCGCTGATTTCCTCTATTTTTTTGCTCCTTTCCTTGCTGATTCATTGTTCGTATTTTTTCTCAAGGCATTAGACTGGGATATCCCAGGTGTGACAGCCAATTTGTGGTGTATGTCATCACATGTGCCTGTGGCATTCAGTACGTGGGACGTACTATCCAGTCCCTGAGAACACGTATGAATGGCCACAGACACAATGCGAAAAATGGCTTCTTGAAACATAGTCTGTCCCGGCACTTGTGTTTGAAGCATAACAAACAATTCAATATAAAAGTTACACCAGTTGAGCAAATTCCGGAGAACTGCCCAAACCGCACTGAAAAATTAAATCGTAAAGAATCTTATTGGATTTTTAAAATGGGTTCTCTACACCCAAACGGATTAAATGAGGTGATTGAGGGAATATAATATTAATCCTTCCTTGGATACTGTGTGTTTTCTCACAATTCTAATGAGCACTGTTTTTTTTTTTGTTTTTTTTTGTTTGTTTTTTTGTATGTGTATTTTAAATGGATTTCAGCCACATACAACAATTTTAAATTTATTATATAACTATACTGAACATTTTATGCTATTTATGATCAAATTATATTTCACATTTTATCTGTCATAATCAAATTTTACTATGCTCTATATATACATGTAATGTGTTTTTTTTTTTTTTTTTTGGTTTTATCATTAGTATGTGCTTCTGAATATACCAAACTTGTATAGCAGCTATACAGCAGGTGTGTCAGTAACTAACCTTAGTGGTCCACACCCTATTTAGCATAATACTATTTCCTATAAAGCTATCCACAATTTTGGAATACTTTTAACAATGTACCTGAGGAAGACATTTTATACTGTCGAAACGCGTTGTATGTGCTTTTCTTCAGAAATATTAAAAAACTCTTTATGAAATTACAAGAAGCTTTGGATCATAGACCTCTGGGAGCGCAAATAGCCTGGTAAAAAACTCTTTTGGATCTATATTCCTATGGTAACTCGGTCTGAGCTACTTACTAGCTACCAGGGATTTGCAGCATACCGACTACTGAGGAAACCTACACCTGGATACTTAATGGTCCCTAGTGACCGATACGCAAGTGAACAAGACCTAAAAAAGGTGAGTGCCATCCACATCCACCTACGATCTGATTATACATTTACATTTAGATCGGTGCGCTTTCTTCCTCTCCTTTTCTTCTACCAGATACTGTATACAAGCAATTTTACAGTATGAAGGATTGTGTGGGGTCCATTAAAATGCGCAGAGGGCTGTGTGGGACCATTATACTGTATGGAGAGCTGTGTGGGGTAACAGTTGGGAATTATACTGTGTTGGGATCACCATACTTTTCCGTAGGAGTTGAGAGGGGGTTAGTAGGGTCATCATACTGTGTGAATGGAGTGTACTGTGGAATATTTCACTGTGTGAGGAGTCTAGGGGCTTTAATAGGATGACAATTATTTTTTTGAGGGCTACAAAGTTGGGAGAAGAGCTCGTATGTGACCCAGCAAAATATTAAGTTTTATTTTTTTTGAGGGGTGGATCCAATTAGAAATTCTACTATGGGGCCCTTTGATTTCAATGTACGCCCCTAGTATAAAAAATGTTGCAATATGTTTTCTTATATGGACATGAGAGAATGTAGATAATATAGGCTCTACTGCAGCTTCTTGGACACAGCATTTGGGCCTATATTCATATTAAAATAGGAAACAAAATGAGCAGTGAACAGCTCCCTTAAGAATCATAATTACTGTAGTTATGAAACTAAAATGCTATAAATTGGATTAAACATTTGGTTTGCAGCTGGCTGCACTTCTCTTCATTGCCCCACCGGATGGGTCTCTCTATGATAAAAAATAGGGAAGTGGAAAGTGCACTGGAAATGGGTTTTGGATTCCGCTTCACAGCTGAAGGTTCCTTGTGAAAAAAATGAATTTTTTTCAGCAGAAGAAACTGGCATTGAGTCACTGGCATTATCTGTCCTGTGTTCGTATCATCTGCTACTGCTCTTCCGGAAACATGGTTTGCTGGGTTATCACGGCAATGGGGGCTGTTGGGGGTATGAATAAATAAGTATTCAGTTTGTGTCATTGATGCTTAGTAAGAGAGAAAACAGCTCTGCTGAGAGGGCTACCGTAATGCGCTAAGCTAACACAACATGTCAAAAGCTCATGTCATTTTGTAAGTGAGCATTCTGTGAAAGACTGCCATGCATAAGACATATAGAATGCACATTTATATGCTTAATGAAGATACTTGCATTTTATTTTATAATGTTTAATTATATACATTTTAGCTCAACTTAATTTTACTGCTGGTCCAAAACATGTAAGCTTGTGACCCACTTCACGGGTCTCCACTTCTCACAAGTCCTAGCCACTAAATCATTGCCACTAAATCAGTGTCCAAAAACAGCAAAGGACAAATTTACTAAATTTTTTCCTTACCACAGCATTACTTTGGTCAGTTGACCATTGCACTCATGCAAGGTGTAGCTTTGCCTTGATTAAAAAGGGAAGGCATTACTAGTGCAGAACACCAGCCTCCAATCACTAAACACCTTCTTAGTCTTGGAGGTCAGCGAACCACTGGCTCTCCTGCACATTGAATAGGATTCACATAGGACGCTGTTCACACAGGTTACTACAATGTGTGCTCAGTCTCTTACATTAGCTCCTATCTCAGGAGGCGGGCTGTTTCTGGCACTACAACACTGCTACCTGCCAGAACAAATGTCCCATATGGCCTAGCTGCACCCTGCAATATAAAGAGTGAAAAATAAAACCCCAATAACAATTCTTGAAATTGTGGGGCATTAGTTTGTCTTTTGGTCCAAAACACGTAAGCTTGTGACTCGCTTCTTAATTTTACTGCTATTTCAATTCTGAGATGTTTATGAAATTAGTATAAACACATCACCAATTTTCTAATTAAATGTATTTCTAAAGGTCCTAATTATATGAATTTCTCACCAAATGTCAGTAACAACCCATCCAACCCACACAGGCAATGGGATTACACCACAGATATCCATAAATTAGGTTATGTGTACTGTAATAATGTTGATAACAACTTTAGGATGCCTCCTGTATGGAGAAAGTAGTCGCATGCATTGCTCAGGTAATTTTGGACCATTCTTTCACACCAACACTCTTCAATTCCTGGAGGGTATGTACGATTCTTCTATGAACTCCTTAAATGTTCTATTGGATTCAGATCATGTCTTTGGATGGCCCACTCAAGCAGCTTTATTTTCTTTCTCTAAAACTAATTGAGAATTTCCTTGACTTTGTGGTTGGGGTCATTATCTTTCTGAAATGTCCATCCTTGCTTCATCTTCGTCATAATGGTAGATGGAGTCAGATTTTTATCAAGAATGTCTTGGTACAGGGTCTGTCTGGCCTGCTGGGGATCCAGGTAATCCCCTGGTAGGCAGCATATCTCCGCGCGGGCTGTCATACTGAACAGAGATGACCTACCAGTGAATTATTACCAGGGCCCACCAGAAGCTACCTATATGTTTATGCACTGCGTACCAATATGATTAATGTCTGGGGTAGAGCAGGGTGATGCGCTCTCCTGACTTTGCCTCTGCCTCCTATAGAGCACCCAGCACAGCGACAGTGCAAGTGAGTGCAAAGAAGGCTAGAGTCTCAAGATGATAATGTCATCGCTCCAGGACTCTGCTGTCTGTGCACGCGTGGCTGCTCTGTGATTCCCTTGTATTGGACTCTGCTCGATCGTTGGTGAGGTGAGTATAGTGTTTTTTTTTATATGCACAGTGGCCTAAGATGAGGTTCTATAGGGGCCCAGAATGAGGGACATATATCAGGAAAGGGCCCAAGATGAGGTACTATAGGGGCCCAAGATGGGGGACATATACAAAGAAGGGGCCAAAGATGAAGTACTATAGGGGCCCAGGATGGGGGACATACACCAGGAAAAGGCCCCTGATGGGGTACTATAGGGGCCCAAGATGGGGGACATATACAAAGAAGAGGCCAAAGGTAAAGTTCTAAAGGAGCCCGGGATGGGAGACCTATACCAGGAAGGGTCCCAAGATGAGGTACTTCAGGGCCCAGGGTGGAGGACATATACCAGGAAGGGACCAAGATGGGATACTATAGGGACCCAGGATGGGGGACATATACATAGACCAGGATGGGGAACACATATATCAGTATAAGGGACATGTGGATATATATACCAGGAAGGACTCTGGATGGGGACATTTATATCAGGATGTGCAACATATATACCAGGATAGGGATTATAGATATAACAGATAGGGGTATATACAAGGAAGGGGAACATATATGCCAGGATGGTCCCAAGATGGGGACATATATATTAGGAAGTGGCCCAGGATGTTGACATACATACCAGGATGAGAACATATATACCAGGATGGGCCACGTATATACCAGGATGGAGGCATTTATACACCAGCAAGGGGGCATATATAAACCAGGATGAGGGACATATATACTAGGATGGACCCAGGATGGGGAACATATATTCCAAGATGGGGATTATATATTCCAGATGGGGATATATATACAAGGAAGTGGAACATATATGCGGATGGTCCCAAGATGGGGACATATATATATATATATCAGGATGGTGACATACATACCAGGATGAGGACATACATACCAGGATGGGCCACGTATATACCAGGATGGAGGAATTTATACACTTGGATAGGGGACATATATACTAGGATGGACCCAGGATAAGGAACAGATACACCAGGATGGGAGACATACAATATATACCAGGTTAGGGGACAGTATTTCCCAGGATGGGAGACATATATACCAGTGTGGGCCCAGGATGGACATATATACCTGAAAGGGGCCCAGTATAAGGAACATCTATACATGATTGGGGACATTACTACACCATGAAGGGGTCAGCGGAGCAACACATGTTTTTCTAAGATTTAGAAATCTACAAAGGCCTGAGCATGTCGACATGCAGGGTGTTGGAATGGGGGGAGGTAGATGCAAATTTTGCATCAGGGTCAATCAGACTCTAGTTACACGACTACTGGGGGATCTCTTATATAGTATGTGGGACATTTTAATAATATGACTGATGATCTCTGCTTTACCTGTACACGTACACTATATACAGAGCTCCTGTGTATAATATCACCAATGATCACTGCATTACCTGTATACTGACACTATATACACAGCTCCTGTGTAAAATGTCACCATTGATCGCTGCAGGGGCAGAGTGACCCACTGGAGCATGGGGAGAACCTCCAGTGGGGCCCAGATCTTGATGGCCATGCCCCCCAAACCTCGTCCCCCTACCCACATGGGCTCCGTAGAGAGAAGAGAGGGCCCTCTGATCCAGAAATATTGCTAATCATATCGGCAGCACTGCCGATATGATTAGTGACTGGCCCTCTCTGCAGCGGCAGAGCAGGGAGAGCGATCTCCCTACTCTGCCTGCTGCCTCAGTGCCGCGCAGCCTCCTCTGCTCAGTGGCACTGCCGGCGCGTGTGCAGGAGGTCAGTCTCAGGGCGATGACATCATTTCATTGCTTCCTGTGCGCACCGGGTGCCAGTGCTCAGGGCGCAGTAGAGGACGGACCATCGCCGCAGGCAGCATTGCAGCAGAGCAGGAGCTGCGATATATGTGAATATGGGGCTGGGAGAGGTGACTGGGACCCTGTCAGTGGCTCAGTGGCTGGGAATAAGGCTGGCAGGGCATGCTACTGGGCAATGGGCATGATTATCATGCCCATTGCCCAGTCTGTCCTGCCAGCCTCTGTGGTACTATTATGCCCAGCATGTACTACCACTAGTGGCTGGCACGACATGCTGGGTGAGCATGAAAGTACCACAGAGGCTGGCAGAACATACTAGACATGAAATTCATGGTGTCACGCCAAATTAGACATGGCCACTATGAATTTGTAGTAAACAGAAAACAAATACAGAAATTTTTTTTAGTAATAATAAAACACAAAACACATTTAGGGAAGCCATCTTTAATTAAAAAAAATCCTCGCTCCGACGTAATTTATGGGTTTTCTGTCTTCAGCTCTGCCTCATCTTTGCCATCAGACAAATATGTCTGTTGACAGTGATGAGCAGGCACAGAATGACACTGGAGCACTGTTACTGTTTAGTGCGGCACTATGTTGCTTTTTTTAATTTGATTTTGTGTATAAATCTTGGGAAAAGTGTGGATTGTGCCCTGGGAGTGATCAGTTAAAGAAAACTGTTATTTTCTGCAGAGATAAGTCCTGCATAGAAGACATGATATCGGTCTGCAACAGATAAAGAACTTCACCTACAGACATCAGTGGTGAGTATGTGTATTACCTATACACACACACTGACACTATATACAGAGATTATGTGTATAATGTCAATGATGATGACTGTATAACCTGTACACTATATACAGAACTCCTGTGTATAATGTCACCGGTGATCACTGTATTATCTGTACACTGAAACTATATACAGAGCTCCTGTGTATAATGTCACTGGTAATCACTATATTACCTGTACACTGACTCAATATACAGAGCTGTTTTCTCATTTTTATTATATTAGTTTCATTTGTCACTATGTGGTGGCATTATGTGCTTTGGTCATGACATGACGATATTTGCCCCTTGTATGTGGTATTATTTGGTGGTAATATGTGGTCTCATGGTGTGGCAGTATTTATACCTTGTATGTGGTAGCATTTCATCACTATGTGGTGGTATTACCGTATATACTCGTGTATAAGCCGAGTTTTTCAGCCCAAAATTTGGGCTGAAAAGTCCCCCCCTCGGCTTATACACGGGTCTATACGGTAGACCCGTGTGGTGGGGGCTGTGTGGTGGGGGCTGTGGAGGCTGGAGGAGGCGGGGGGGGGGGCTGCTGTATGAGCGGCCCCGTCACGTGGGGCCGCTCATTATATATGCACTGCTCCCCCTGTCAATCAGCGCAGGGGGAAGCAGTGCATATGGCCCCCCCAAAAGCTGGCACTGTCCCCCCTTGTAAGGGCCCCCCCCCGGTGCTTATACATTACCCTCCCGGTGTTCTGATCGGCGCCGCTCCTCGGTGCTGCGTCGCCGTCTTCATCCTCCCGTCCGCGCTCGCTGCATCCATCCGGGTTCTCCGGCGGTCGCAGCGATATGACGTCATCGCGCGACCGCTGGAGAACCCGGATGCAGCCAGCGCGGGAGGATGAAGACGGCGACGCAACACCGAGGAGCGGCGCCGATCAGAACACCGGGAGGGTAATGTATAAGTAGCGGGAGGGGGAGGCCTTACAAGGGGGGACAGTGCCAGCTTTTGGGGCTGTTGGTACCCCCAGGGGGCTGCTGGGTACCCCCTGGGGGCTGCTATATGTACCCCTGGGGCCTGCTGTATACCACTGGGGCTGCTGTATACTACCACTGGGGCTGCTGGGGCTCCTGTATACTACCACTGGGGCTGCTGGGGCTCCTGTATACTACCACTGGGGCTGCTGTATACTACCACTGGGGCTGCTGGGGCTCCTGTATACTACCACTGGGGCTGCTGGGGCTCCTGTATACTACCACTGGGGCTGCTGGGGCTCCTGTATACTACCACTGGGGCTGCTGGGGCTCCTGTATACTACCACTGGGGCTGCTGGGGAATCTGTATACTACCACTGGGGCTGCTGGGGCTCCTGTATACTACCACTGGGGCTGCTGGGGAATCTGTATACTACCACTGGGGCTGCTGGGGAATCTGTATACTACCACTGGGGCTGCTGTATACTACCACTGGGGGGCCTGTATACCACACTGCTGGGGGCTGTATAACTGTGCTGGGGTCCACCCTCGGCTTATACACGAGTCAATAGGTTTTTCCAGATTTTTGGGGCAAAAGTAGGGGGGTCGGCTTATACACGGGTCGGCTTATACACGAGTATATACGGTATGTGATTTGGTCATGGTGTGGCGGTATTTGTGCCTTGTATGTGGCATTATTTGGGCACTATGTGGTGGTAATATGTGATCTGGACACTGTGTGGTGGTATTTCTGCCTTCTATCTGGTATTATTGGTCTTGGTAGAGTGGATTGGGGTTGGTCATTTGTTTTATCTGATATCAATAAGGGGAAACTTTTCTATTTCCAATAAATATTAAATACTTGGATGTTTAACCCCTCCCTGTCCTGTGACACAGCAGTAGAGATGCAGTTACAGAGGTTTAGCAGAGAAAGCAAGTTGAGTATTTGGTGAGATTTTCACCTCAGTGTTTATAAGACATAAGAGAAATACCGTACATAAAAAATTATCTCTGATTGCTTCACTCCTGGTTTTGTCTTACAAATACTGAAGTAAACAACTCACCAATACTCAAAGTGCCACATTCTTCTGACAGTGTGGTTTTCACTGGTCGGATTCCACCAATAAATAAGTGATCACCTTCCTAACCTGTGCATCGCTGATAACTTGTTTTCACCAAAAAATCCCTTTAATGCAAACTACAGTAATTGTACATCACAGTTATGGTGAGCGCACAGTGATGTGCAGGAGCTGCCTGTGTTTTACATTTCACACTCCACTATAATGAGTATAACAGCTAACAGGTATTTGCATATAGCTGAAGGGTGGGTGGGCCCCTGGAGTCAATTTCCCTGGTGAGCCCCAGACACCCCAGTCCAGCACTGGATCACTGTATTACATGTACACTGACATTATATACCGAGCTCCTATTTATAATGTCACCAGTGATCACTGTATTGCCAAGACACTAGACACTATATGCAGAGCTCCTGTGTAAAATGTCACTGATAATCACTGTATTACATGTATACTGACCCATGTATACTGACTTTTTTTAATTTTCATTATTGTAGTATTATTGGCACTATGTGGTGGCATTATGTGCTTTTGTCATGATGTGGCAGTATTATTCTCTTTTATGTGATATTATTTGGTCACCATGTGGTGGTAATATGTTGCCTTGCCACGGTATGGAAGTATTTGATCAGTATGTGGTAGTATTATGTGCTCTGGTCATGGTGTGGCAGTATTTGTCCCTTGTATGTGGCATTATTTGTCACTATGTGGTGGTAATATGTCCTCTGGCTATGGTATGGCGGTATTTCTCCCTTTGATGCGTTATTATTAGTCTTGGTATAGTGGATTGTTGTTGGTCATTTGTTTTTTTTCTAATATCAATAAGGGGAAAATTCTTTACTTCCAAAATTAAATACTTGGATGTTTAACCCCTCCTTCCTGTGACTATTAAACAGTAGCAGACATGCACTTACAGAGGTTCTCCAGAGAAAGCAAGTAATCATCTCTTCTAAGGCCATGTATACATGTTGAGTATTTGGTGAGATTTTTACCTCAGTGTTTGCAAGATAAAACTAGAAGTGGGTAAAAAATACAGAAAAAAAATTACTTCTGATTGTTCCACTCTTGGTTTTATTTTACAAATTCTGAATGAAAAAACTCACCAAATTCTCAACATGTGCACATATCCTAAGGAAAAGTGATAAGTTATTAATTGATGGGGGTCCAACTACTGAGCGGACAACTTGTATCCCCATTACGAGTCCAAAAATATAGAAAAAGATCCAGCAAAGAATCCTGAGATACAGATCATTAAAAATTAATTTTATTAGAAAAAAACATTATAAGGCACATATTAAAAACATCATCTTTAAAGATTGTCCTTAGTCATAGGTTTGTTTTCTCCCCATTAGACTGGAGTTCATGTACGACTTGACCACTGGTTTCCACTGGTCGGATTCCACCAATAAATAAGTTATCTCATACCTAATCTGTAAATTGCTGATAACTTATAAACAGTCCCTTTAATGCAAACTACAGTAATTGTACATCACAGTTATGATGAGCGCACAGTGATGTGCAGGAGCCACCAATTTAATGGGTATAATGTCTAACAGGTATTTGCATACAGCTGAAGGGTGGTCCCCTGGAGTCAATTTCCCTGGTGGGCCACAGACAAATCAGTACGACCCTGTCTCTGTACATTTGTAGACTCATCTTTACTTTAATCACATTAAGTGTCACGCTTAGGCGGTGAGGGAATCAGGTAACTGGATGGTCTGATGAGCGAAGGGGGTCAAAGGAGCCTAATCTGACCCTGATGCTGAGGTCCCTGGCTCGCCCTGTTCTCGGTGCTCCCTTTTGTGGGGAGCAACTGGTTGTGACCGGTTTATAGTGAAATTATGAGCCATCAATTGAAGCAGCTGACATGATTTTTCGATAACTAGCAGGATTGCCTTGTAATTGTTGATAGATTTCAACTTGTTTCCTGACCTTCGATGACTTTTTCATCTCTCTTTCTTCATGTGTTCAATATTTTTTCCCTCTGTATTTTTTCATTAACAGATATAACTTAATTTATGGCCATTGATTGTTTAATTTCTGTGCCCGTGTGGATTAAATAGGTTGTTACCTGAATCTGATGAGAAATTCATATCGATAGCAGCTTTAGAAATATTTTCACTTGTAAAACTGGTGATGTGTTCAATACTTGCATGGATACTACCATCAAAGGGTAAGACAGGCCCTGAAGAGCCAACCCAATGGGAAGAAAGAGATCTACACTATCAATACATATGCCCTGCCAGTTATCAGATTCACTGCTGGCATTGTGTGTTCGCCATAAGAAAAGATGGAAGCTGTAGACGTGAAGATCCAGAAACTCCTTACAATGCATGGAGGTCCCCACTAGGAATTGGTGACCCCGAACTGTAAAGTTTGGGAGCCTTACCAAACACATAGTGTTTGGTCACAAGGTCCCGAACATGAGGTTTCATGGGAAACTTGTGTAACAGTTCGGGGCCACAAGCTGTAAAAAAAAATATAAAAGTATTAATAAACATTATAATTGTACTTACCTGTCCATCGACGCGTCGTTCCGTCTTGCTGTCATGGCCGCTTGTGCTTCCAGGGCCACTCATTAACTGCACTTGGAAGACTTCAGCTTTTTCCATCAGTGTTTTTGTGTGGTGACATCAGGGTTCAACCGTGGTCATTGCCCGAGCGATGAACTCGGGTAAACTCTGACTGTCACGGTCATTCTCAACCTGCTTCTCGCTCTGCATAGGCGCTTGTTTATGCAGAGCGATGATGCAGTGCTAACATTGCTCTATCACTGTGAACTAGATCAGACTGAAGATTTTTTTGAATAAAGATGGAATCTCTAAATTTTTTTTTGTTTATTCCTAATAAAAATATTTTTTGTCTGTGTTGTGTTTTTTATTTATTTTTTTTATTTTCTTTTTTATCCTTACTTGAAATTCATGGTGGTCATGTTTAATATTGGGTGACCCCATGAATTTTGGGTTTAGGGCCAGCTGATAATACAAAGCTGGCCCTAACCCCATTATTACCCAGCAAGCCACCCAGCACCCAGGCCGCTGGCAGAGTTGGATACAGCCTTAGAAGCTGGCGCTTCTATGAATGTGCCATTTTTTGGGGGAGCTGTGGACTGCAATTTACAGCAGGAAGGAGGGGGGAGAAAGCTTGGGCTACCCTGAGCTGCAGATTCCAGCCCCCAGCTGTCTAGTTGTACCTGGCTGGACCCAAAAATGGGACGAAGCCCTTGTTATTTATTTTTAATTATTTCATGAAATTCATGACATAATTAAACAAAAGGGCTTCCCTATATTTTCGTTTCCAGCCAGGTAAAAATAAAAGCTGGGGTTTGGGGGCAGCCCGTACCCTGCTGTACCTTCCTGCCCAAAAATAAGGTAAAGCCCATGTCAAATTTTTTTTTAATATTTCATTTAAAAATTAAAAATAAAAATACATTTAGGGACTGCATCTTTATTAACCCTCAAACCTCATCTCTGTGCTGAACACTCTTGGCTCTGCTACATCAGAGACCAAGGGGACAAACAAAGCTTCTAACCCCTTGGTCTATGATGGAGAGCCCGAAGCGCTGCGGCATCGTAAGGGGGGGTAACTCAGGTCACCAGAGGACAGCTCAGGTCATGCCACCTGAGCTGTTCTCAGGTGATTCCAGTGTCTCCCCGGTTGCAATGCCGCAGAACGCGCTCCTTGTGCCAATTATGCACTCAGCTGTCAGAAGATTGCACCAAAAAGCATGACAATTTCACCAAAAAGCATGAAATCCACGGCAAAAAACATGGGAAATACATTGCGGTTTTAGTGCTTTTTTTGGCCCAGGATGAAGATGAACACCTTGGACATAATGCATGCAGTTTTAGGCCTAAATTGCACCAAAAAGCATGAAATTCATGGCAAAACTGCAATGTTTGCCGCGGATTATATGTTTGTTTGGTACAATTTCAGTCTGAAATTGCTTGCACTGTGCCCAAGGTGTTCATCTTCATCTCCTGGGCCAAAAACAGCACAAAAACGGCAACATTATTTCTGTGGCTTTTGCCGCTGATTTAATGCTTTTTAGAACAATTTAGGCCTTAAACTGCATGTGTTGTACCCAAAGTGTTCATTTTCACTCCTGGGCCAAAAAAAGCACAAAAACTGACATTTTCACACTTTTTTGCCGTGGATTTCGTGCTTTTTGGTGCAATCTTCTGACAGCACAGTGCGCAATTGGTGTAAGGAGCATGATCTGCGGTATTGTAACTGGGGAGACACTGGGGTCACCCGAGGACAGCTCAGGTGGCATGACCTGAGCTGTCCTAGGGTGACCTGAGTTACCCTGTTACAATGCTTTGGGCTGTCCATTAGGGAAAAAGGGGAAAGAAGCTTTGTCCATCCCCTTGGTCTCTGATGAAGCAGAGCTGAGAGTGTTCAGCACAGAGATGAGGTTGAGGGGTTAATAAAGATGCAGTCCCTAAATGTATTTGTTGTGTTTTTTTATATTTTAACGAACTATTAAAAATAAAATTTGATGTGTGTTTCGCCATATTTTTGTATACCGGCCATGTACAGCAGGCAGGTACGAGCTGATCCCAACCCCCAGCTGCCTATTTGTACTTGCCTGGAAACAAAAATATAGGAAGCCCTTTTTTTAATAATTTCATGAATTTCATGAAATAATTAAAAAAAACAATGTGGGCTTTGCCCTATTTTTGTGTCTAGCCAGGTATAACTAGGCAGCTGTGGGCAGGAATCTGCACCTCAGGGTGGCCCAAGCTTTCTGGGCCCACCGCTGCAATTTGCCCCAGAAAATGTTGCGTTCATAGAAGCGCCATCTTCTGGTGCTGTATCCAACTCTTCCAGCAGCCTGGGTGCCGGGTGGCTTGCTAGGTAATAATTTGGTTAGGGCCAGCTTTGTATTATCAGCTGGTCCAAAACCCGAAATTCATGGGGTCATACCAATATTAGACATGACCACCATGAATTTCTAGTAAGGATTAAAAAAAAACACAACACAGAGAAAAAATATTTTCATTACAAATAAAACAAAAAAACATTTATGCCCTTTTCACATCTATGCAGGCCTGGCATTTGCCTCCCCTCCCTGCCTTGCGCTAGTGCAAATGCAAGCGTAGGTGCATTTACACGCAAAAGCAGGCAAGCGCATAGGCGCATAGATGCACTGCCCTTGCGCTCGCCTGCACTCGCTGCCCCCATTACCTGCTATGGTCGAGCATAGCCGAGCCCAGAAGACGAAAACCCAGAAGAGCGAGTGTGAATGTCCTGACGTCACCATGCATGCGCTTAGCCAGACTCACACGGAAAGGCGTAATGCAATGTTTCCTGGTATGCCTGGACAAGCGCATGCATGATGACGTAGGCACATTCACACTCTCGCTTCCGGGTTTTCGGCTCCTGCACTCGGCTGTGCTCGGCCATAGCAAGTAATGGGGCAGCGAGCACAGGCGAGCGCAATGGCAGTGCATCTATGCGCCTATGCGCTTGCCTGCACGTGCCTGTAAACGCACCTGCGCTTGCAATTTCGCTAGCACAGGGCAGGGTGGGCAGGCAAATGTAGGGCTGCATAGATGTGAACTAGGCCTTAAAGACTCCATCCTTATTCAAAAAAATCTTCAATCTGACGTAGTCCACAGTAATAGAGCAATGTTAGCATTGCTACATCACTCTGCATAGACAAGCGTCTATGAAGAGTGAGAACCAGACTGAGAATGAACGTCACAGTTCAATAGAGTTCATGGCCACAAAATGCCACAATTCCAGTATTTTGGCCTCTGTAACAACAGAGAAAAAATTAATAACAGGGATCAAAACATCATATATATACCCTAAAATAATATCAATAAAAACGTTAGCTTGGGGTGCGAAAAACAAGCCTTCATTCAGCTGCAGATAACAAAAATTGAAAACTTTACGGCAAAAAAAGAAAAAAAATGAAAGCACAAAAACAAAAAAAAACCTCTTGACAAAGGATATACGTCCTTGGTTGTCTCCCTCACTTTAATGCGAGCTTAAACGCTAAGCTCGCAACATTCCCCGACATGTGCAGCTAACAGATTTTAACAGCATTTAAACTCCAACAGCACAATCTAACATGCCGCAGCAGGGATTCTCCGTTCGCCGCCGCTGTTGACGATCCTGTGATGCAATCACAGTGCACCAATGTGTTGTCATGACAGAGAGGGGTTAGATTGATGACCTCTGTTGCGGTCTGACTCACTTCCTGTGAATGCTGCCTAAGTGGTGGCATTGACAGGAGATGATCATTTCTGCAGAACAAAGTCACTAGAGGTCAAGTAAAGAGGTCAAGTAAAGAACAGAAAAAGTTATTTTTTTTTTAAATCTGAAAAAAACAATCACCTCCTTTTTGCCATTTTGGAAATAAAAGCATAAAAAACATACAAATTTGGTATTCAGAAATGTCCGATTTTTCAAAACATGAAATGAATTAGTCTAAGTAAACCGCATACTGGAAAAAAAAGGAAAAAAAATAATACGTTTTTGGTATTGCAATAACAGGTGATCAAAACATCTCACAAAATAGTGCCAAAAGCAAAATTCATTTTTTTTTTTTTACAAATTTCAGATTTTTATTCACCTTTTAGAGGAAAGTAAAAGTCTACATGTTTGGTATTTACAAGCTCATACCGACCTGAGCATCATACTGACACATCAGCTTTACCATATAGTGAACATGGTAAATAAACCCCTCCAAAACAATCGTGAAATTGCACTGTTATTGCTACTTTACTGCAGTAATTTTTTTCCCGATTTCCAGTATACTATATGGTAAAATAAATCATTTCATTCAAAAGTACAACTTGTCCTGTAAAAAAAGCCCTGATATGGCTATGTTGACAAAAATAATAAAAAAAGCTATGGCTCTAAGAATAAAGAGAGGAAAAAAACGAAAACTGAAAATGGACAATTTCCCTGGAGTGAAGGGGTTAAAAAGGCTTTGTTTGCATTTCAGAGTTCAAAACATTTTCATCTGACTCAAAAGTTAACTCACCGTGTTCTCCACATATTTTCCGGTTAATTAGAGGCTTTTTAATTATGTGATTCGCTCAAATTTATGCACCATAAATCAAATATTGCGAGAAAATTCTGAGAGACTGGCACATGCGAATTTCTATCAATATGGTCACCGCTAATAAAAAGGAACCACATACATAAACTCAACAAAAATGACAGCTCATTGGAATGTGCTGTTACTAGAGTTCAAATTCTAGATTCCACTTCGCCTGCCAATCTCTAGTCCTCATTCCTGTGAGTTAGTTATTGATTAAATAAGTTTTATATTTTCAGGAACGACTAAGGATTTACCGGTAATGATTGGCTCACCAAAGGGGAACTTACACCGCAAACGCTCACTAGAACTCTACGCCATATGACGTGACCCCGATAACTGCGGGCGAAAGTTCCTGTGAACGTAATCATTTGATAAATAAAAGTACTGAGGACACTTTACAGCTTGTCTCAGTTTCCAGGTATATTGTGATCAGGGGCGGACCGTCACCCCCGGGGCCCTGGTGCAGGTTGTGGACGGGGGGGGGGGGGGTGTGCTGGTGTGCAGGTTGTGGACGGGGGGGGGGGTGCCAGTGTCGTGCTCTTACCGCTGGTCCTGCCGCGCTCTCCCTCCTGGTGACGGCGGCTCTCCCGCGGCTCGTGGGGGTCGGCTGGGAGAGCCGCGCTGACAGCCGCGCTCTCCCGCGGCTTGTGGGGGTCGGCTGGGGGCCCCCT
Source organism: Allobates femoralis (assembly GCA_033576535.1). Lineage (NCBI taxonomy): Eukaryota > Metazoa > Chordata > Amphibia > Anura > Aromobatidae > Allobates > Allobates femoralis. The sequence continues at coordinate 128,897,603 of JARQOC010000006.1, forward strand.
CCAGGCTTGAAGGGGCCCCCTAACCGGGCGGGGCCCTGGTGCAGCTGCATCGGCTGCACCAGCGTAGTTCCGCCCCTGATTGTGATAATCCCATTTATATCCGGCATATGGTATAGCTCACTGTAACATCTATTTTCTGAACTACCTTGGCTTAAAGCATTGTATATGGCACAGCGCCACTTCACTTGAAAACAGCATTACATGACAATATTGGTGGCACAATCATTACTCTTGCAGTATAGAGGATGGAATAAAATAGTTACAGTACACAGACCTTTCAAAAATGAGTTTAAAATTATTTTAGACCTTGTGAGAAAACTGGAAATGACTGCAGTGAAGTCAAACCTTGTCCAGGTTAACTCCTTCCAACGCAAAAGGTTTCAAGTCAAACGGCATTGAAATATTAAAGTATTATCACAATGTACTCACCATAGAAGAAGGTCCTATCATTGAAAAAAAAACATCAAAACAGTGATACCTCGGTTTTCGTCGATAATCCATCCAAAAACTATCGACGAAAACCGAAATCGATGAAAGCTAAGGCAACGATTTCCATTGGAAACAATGTTAAATCAATTGATTGGTTCGAGACACTGAAAAAGACCTACAAAAAACATTTTACAGATAGCAATTCATACTGGAAACACTGAGAAATGGCTATAAAATTAATATGAATGACTAATTTAAAGAATAAATAGACATGATTATATCATATATTATTTTTTATAAAAGCTCATGTTGGTGTATGGAAGACGCTGAGGAGGGGAGAGAGGGGTGCACATTTTATTTTTTGGAAGGGGAATCACATTTTTAATGCAAAATAAGCAGCAATGTACTGACAAACACCGACGAAAACCGAGGCATCCACGAATACTGAGACACATTTCTCATTGAAAAAAATCGACCAAAACCAATGATAACTGAAGTCGATAAAAGCCGACGTATCACTGTAATTATAATATAAATTGCTCACAAACTTTTATTAACTGTAGAGATAATATGTTCAAGTGAAATTGAATCCTACTTGATTATTTAAAAAAAAAATTCACGAAAAAATATATATTTTTTTTTATAATATTCTTTCTTACAGATTCAGCACAATGGTGGCCATTTTTCTGAACTATAAAAAAGCCATTAAAATGTAATTAAAAGATAAAAAAAACAACTTTCTTCTCTCATCACTGCTCATCTCTCAGTGCTCGCCTCTCCTCATAATTACACGTTTGGACCTCATCTTCTTATAGCTGCTATACTCACTAAAATCATGCCTTTGCACATGCATGTCTAAGGTGAAACTACCCCAAATGACCATTGCAAACTCTTCAGGGTCTTATCAAAGCCAGACGTTCCAGCTTAGTTTGAGGGTATTGGGATTTCACTGTGAACAGCTGTGATCAGAAGTTGCGACAAAGAGTGGGGGATAACAGCGAGGGGCAGAGGGTCGGAGAGGTGAGTGATAAGAAGCAGGGGTGCAAGTACAATATGTGTAGAGGTTGCATTTGTACTCAGACTCTGGAGAATAAGGGCACCATAAATTACCTTGGTCTATATAAAAATACCAAAACTGTGAAAAATTTGCAATAATTGGGGGCCCCATTAGAGCTTTTCCATTGAGGCCCATGAGCTTCAAGTTATACCTCTAGTGAGAAGAGAATATAGATTTTTCTTTTAAAACAGATGGATTTTATTTTTGCTAGACTTCTCTCCTGGCTTCCAGTGCAAACTTTTGCACAGGAACCCACACTTACCCTGTGCTATCAATACTATTGGCGTAGTTGTATAACCCAAAAGGCCTTAGGCATATGACCCCAGGTTCATATTTCCACACATTTTAAATCTATGTCCCTGCCCACTTTTCTTACAGTAAAGGAACCCAAGTGCAACACAATAATTTTTTTGGCAGTATTACAGAATACTTGCTGTCTACCACAGACACAACTTTAGTCAAATTTTTTATATCCACATGTCACGTACTGGCTTCTCAGCATGTGACTTGGGGTGCACCTGAAAGGGTTAATTTATCTCTACTCAATCCACTACTCAACCTCTGTTCTAGGCTGTAAAGTGAGCTTAAATCACACCCTGACACAGTCCACACACCCCAGCTTCACAAGATGCTGCCAGTACTCATCAAACACAAGAGATGATGAGTACCCAAAATATATCACTGTCTGACAATAAACTGTGAATTCTTTAGAGCTTACAAGGATCAAATTTATTAAAGTTTTAAGCTTTAATATAAAAATTACAGTGTTTACAATAAAAAAGATATAAAAAATAAAAAGGACACACATATATGCAAACAGTTATAAAATAAAATGGGAGTAATACAGTAATTCCTAACTTCCAATCCAGAGATATTATTCTGTATTCTTGGGGGGAGGGAAAAATTAAATATGGATTGCATTATCATCGACTGACCCCCAAACTGACAATGAGCTTTCTTTGTGTGCCACCTAGCTAGATATGGTTTGCAGTGTGTTTGGGTTTCCAGGACAGCCTCTAATTTTAAAATTCTAATCTTAGACCTGTGACTGAACCATGGCTAATTTAGAAGTGAATAAACTGCATGTTAAATCCCTGTGTTTTATAAGCACCCACCTTCCTAGGAGGCCACGCCACCAATGATCATTTGTTCCTTCCCTTTGAAGCTTGCAGAGGTGTGATAAATTTCACCCTCTGTGTTTTCATGGAGACCAATTGGTTTTTCAGTTCCTGTAGTCAAGATAAGTACAGGTTATGCCCTTTTGAATCAGACTTGGCCATTATAGTCTTTGGGGATCTGTTAAAAAATGGGGGTGGAAATGAAAAATATACTTTGTCCTTCAGAGTCCATTCTAGTTTCAGCTGTTTTTTAAACACCATTCCAGCATTTTATTTTATTTCACCACTGGAATGGTGCTATAAATGTAAGTCTCCTGCCCCCTGTCTTATACTCATCTGCCGCCATCTTCATTTGTTTCCAGCATTGCTCCAGTTGGTCTCCTGCAGTAAGCACAAATTACATAACTACTGACTTACGGCTAGTCAGACGTTATGGGCACAAGATGGCATCACGGAACCAGAGAGGTGCCGAAAAAGCATGAACTTGCCAAAGAGTGAGTATAAGACCAGGGACAGAGGACTTAGATTTAAAGCACCACTCCAGCATGTGAACAAAAATAAAATGTTGGAGTGGTACTTTAACTGATCTATTCTTAAGAGTCAATTGATAAAAAAAGAGTTCAGTCTTTCTATTTAAAGGGAACCAACCACCCCAAATGACCCCCCCCGGACTGTTAATATGTGTCCCTACACCCAGCACACACATTTGGGGCAATCGTTTTTGCTAAAAAAACTGTTTAGTAGAAGCTAAGATATATGTTTATAAAGGTTAATAAATTGAGACGGATGGGTGTTACCTAGCTTTGTCCACGTGCAGTGTTCGTGCCTGTGATCCTCCTCTCCCCCTCCCCTCTCACTTTCTAAGAGCCTGGCCGCGTCATGAAAGGGGCGGGGCTCGCCACGATTTAGCCCCGCCCCTTTCATGATGCGGCCAGGCTCTTAGAAAGTGAGAGGGGAGGGGGGAGAGGAGGATCACAGGCACGAACACTGCACGTGGACAAAGCTAGGTAACACCCATCCATCTCGATTTATTAACCTTTATAAACATGTATCTTAGCTTCTAATAAACAGTTTTTTTTAGCAAAAACGATTGCCTCAAATGTGTGTGCTGGGTGTAGGGACACATATTAACAGTCTGGGGGGGTCATTTGGGGTGGTTGGTTCCCTTTAAGTTCTTATAACCAGATGAGATACAAATTGATGCAACATGCAGGCAAAACAGATGACAACTGATAGAAAAGTTGTTAAAAATTTAAACCGATGTGTGAATGTGGCCTAACACTAGTATTTACCATTGTTACTATTATTATTATTATTATTATTATTTAGTCTTCATTATTGTTGTGTTTCTTTGTGTCTCAAATATATTTCACTTTGGCCCAGCTCATATCTAAGGGGGGTTTTGTTTGTGTTCCTATGCGTTTTTGCACTGCAAAACGCATAGAAACACATGCGTTAACACACCCATTGGTTTCAATGAAAAATGCAATGAAAACTCATGCAAAAACGCATGTCATTTTCAGAGAATGCAAAAAGCATGTGTTTTTGCAAACGCACCCCAAAAATGATGTGTATTTGCATGTCTTCATTGCGTTTTCCATTGAAACAAATGGGTGCATTAACGCATGTGTTTGCCATGTGTTATTGGCACACATACTCTCAAAAACGAATTGCGACCAACTCAAACGCTAAAGAAATGCAAATGTGAAAAGGCCCTTTGTGAAGTCATAGCTGTGTTATCAGCTTCATTGATTTTCATTATAGACCACAGGTGCATGTTACGTTTTAAAGGGAACTTGACATACTACATACTACCTGATCCACAAGCAGCATGTATCAGGCACTAGCTGCTTGATTTCACCCAGGGAGGTAAGGTCACTGCTTATAGACGCACCAAAGGAGAGACCCGTCAATCAAGGTGAGGGTGAGGGGATGAACCACCATGGTCCCACCTTTCCGAGTAGCCTTCTGTGTCACACTATTTCAGAGCCAAACATACCAGGCTGAAATCATACACTTACTGCTCAATACATGCTGCCATCTATCGAGTAGCATGTGACTACTGTCGGGTTCCCTTGAAGTGCATCAATGCGTATGAAGAAACAATGGTCTTGGTAGGTAACAAGATGGAGATTGACCTGAATATACTTTAATCTGATATTATACACTTAATAATTCCACTTCATTGACTGTACAGTATACTCAGTTATTGTAACTAATTTTGTGTGTGAAACACACCTATATCAAAGCTTGTGAGAGGCATCTCTAAGGCTGGGGTCACACATAAGCCCTTGGTCCGTTTTTGGCTTCATTTTTGTCATTTTTTTTTTCAAAGTCCAAAACGGATTGGATGTAATAAACACCCTGTCCGTTTTTTTCTGGACCTCAAAACATTGCTCTGTCCGTTTTTGAGCCAAAAACGTTGCTAGCAACGTTTATGGCATCAGTTAAAAAACACATGCGTTTTTTTAACATGGGGCCCTATGGGAAACGCATGAGTTAACGCATGGCACATATAGGCACCTGCGTTAACGCATATGCGTTTTTAATGAAAAAATGACTAAGTCCAAAAACGTTCAGGGGTGCAGGAGGCTCAAAAAGCACCCTATAAAAAACGGATTGGTGATGAAATTCACTTCCAAAAACGGACTTCTATGTGTGACCCCAGCCTAAACTGATTTAAATCCCACCTTCCAATCCCTACCTTCCTACACATATTCACTATGTATTTTTAAGAAAATGTGTGATATTGTCAATTATATCAACAATGCCTTCTTTGATTTTTCCATTATGGCCAGACAAATAGTGATAGGAAGTGAAGTTGTTATTAGAACAATGTCAACATTTGATGGTCCCACCTCGTAATATCTTCATATGGTGTTAACACTATGTGAAATATCTTTCAAAACTATATTATTAATTCTACCATGTTGATAAAAGACCTTTAGAATTACAATGGTATTTTTCATGAAATCTATGAACAGGGGAAGTAAATTGGAGTACGTAAGAAGGCATTTTAAAAAGAACATACCTCAGACCCTTCACAGGGCACTGTCAATGCCCTCATTGTTTTAAACCATTAATTTAACTGACCCAAACTACCTGTAGTGGGTGCCCTAAGGCTTCTCCTTGCTTCCTTATATGAGAATCCAAGTTTAACTTCCTCTCCAATCTTGCGTCCTTACAGGTGTCCAATGCAAGCACCCAGCTTTGATCTTTTCTAATGAATGAACGATTCGGGTGAATGATCAAACACAGACTTGACATTTATTGAGAACTTTAAATATATTCTAAATAAGACCATAAAATGGGAACTTGGTACCTGCACTTATAAGTCTACACTGTAATGAGATGAAGTTTATTAGACATTCAAAAACTGCATATTCACACAAATACTTTGTGACATGCATGAACAGATATTATAAAAAAAGAACAAAATATTAGGCAAATATACCATTTTTCAATATGGGTAAGTCTTCCATAAGGAGTTGGTTTAGGAGAAATTCTAAGGTATCTTAAAGGGGTGGTCAGAAAGCTGAAAGCATTTTCACCTAAATCCCTATCTATTTATAGCCCTAATATAAACTAATTTCTAATATGACTGCATTACAATTTTCCTATCGTCTTCTCAACACACTATCCACTATTGATATTTTTAATTACTTCCTGTCTGATGATTCTTGCCTTATTTGAGAATCCCAGTGTAGCAGGGCATGATCTGATCCCTGCTGTGATCCTACATACTGTCATTGTGCAGTTTGCACAGTGACAGCGCCATCTGTATTGTTTGCTCAAATCAGTAGAGCTGACAAAAGAGAAGCGTGTACTGATTGTCAGAATACCTGGTGTAATTTAGAGACCAGCATGGCCTTTGAAAGGGGCAGCACATGAACACCATGGTGGCACATGGTAAACAGCCGTAAGTGAGCAAGAAAGCGCTCACTTTTCTACTGGAATCGGTGTGCCGTGTGATGCTGTTCATGTGGTCATCTGAGTTCATGCCTGATGGGACTCATGTGTGAACTTAGATGACCTTTCACATGGCCAGCTGTTCAGTGTGTGCGTGCTCACAGAGATGAAACAGGGCTGTAGATTACGTCGGAGAGAGGGTTTTGTTAATTAAGGATTGGAAACAGGGTTGCCTTGTGTTTTACTTCTATTAAAATGTTTTTTCTCTGTGTGTTGATTTTTTATGTTTACTAGAAATTCATCGTGGCCGGGTCTAATATTGGCCTGACACCATGGATTTCATGCTTAGTGCCAACTGACAATGAAAAGCTGGCATTAGCCAACTTTTTACCCAGTGTGCAAGCCCCACCAGGGCCGCTGGAGGAGCTGGGTAAAGCACCAGAAAATGACGATACGGATGAATGCACCATTTTCAGGGGCAGCTGCAGAATGTGATTTTCAGCATGGAGGGCCCAGAACACTTGGGCCTTACCATTCTGAGAATCCCAGCCCCCAGCTGCCTGGGTTTTACCTTGATTGGAGATCAAAAATTGGGTGAAGTCCATGCATTTTGTTTTTAAATTATTTATTTAAATAATTTAAAAAATGGGCTTTCCTGCATTTTGATTGCCAACCATGGTAAAGCCAGTCATCTGGAGGTGGAAGCCTATGGCTGTTTGCTTTATCTGCACTGAGAATCAAAAATACTTTGAAGTGCTACATTGTTTTTTTTAATTATTAACTTATTTACACAGTACTATCATGTCAGTCAATGGGTGAGGGGCTCAACAGCCAATCACAGACAATGTCACAGAGAATGGGTATCTGTGATTGGCTGTCAGAGAAACCTGAAACCAGCACATACATTGTAGCATGTAGAATGTATGGGAAGTTTCGAGATCACTCCAACAACTAGTCACAAATGCCCATTCTCTGTGACTGCATCTGTGATTGACTGTTGTAGCCAGTGTGGTGAATATCCAGGAAGTTAATGATCGGCCTGAAAAAAGAAGTAGTGGGACAGCGAGACGTGCTAAGCAGTAAGTATGATGCTTATGTTCAATAACTATGTACTTTCTTTATACAGAACCCCCGCCACCCTATCTCAGATCTGTAAAATCAGAGTTCAGGGTTCAGACTCAAGTTCGAATCATGTTCGGACCCGAACTTAGACTTTACAACAAGTCCAGTCGAGTCCACCGATCCTGACCATCACTGGGTTCCCGAATCACTAGTAGTGATTGAAGGATAGGGAATTTTTAATGCAGCAATATTAGAAATTAGTTTCCACTAGGGCAATAAATAGATAGGGATTTAGATGAAATATTCTTCAACCTTTAGGTCACCCCTTAATTTTTGGATACAGCCTTATATGGTACTTAATGAGGTTGTTTCAGTTGTTAAATGGGCAAAAATGCAAACTACTTGGAAAAACAAGCAGCATGGAAATTTGTTACTTAAAAAAATTTAAAATCATCTCCGTTACCAAGAATTGATTAGTCTTTAAAATGAGCATAGCATAAGTTAGAGACTGAGACCCTGATTCCATCAATGAATCACTTACTGGTCTGCTTGCTGTGGTTTTGATAAAATCACAGTTTTATCAGCACGTTATTATCACTAGAGGACTAGTAAACTTGCTGCCAGGTAGTCCTCCACATAAGGACTATATAATGACCATGCACCCAATACTCATTGGCAGCTTTCTGCATATAAGTGAGTAACTCTTTTACCATTATTTTCCCAGTGTACACACAAAGCTGCCAATCAGTGAGGTGGGTGGGTTTATGCACAGCTTATCATTCAGAGAACTACTAGATCTGCTGCAGATAAACAGTGGTTTAATCAAAACTGCAGCAAGCAGCCTAATAAGTGATATATTGTCAGAATCAGAATAATTTACATAAAGTTAATCTCAGATGGGGTAGCAAAAACCTCGTCATAGATCACCCTTATTTTTATGGTGTACAATTCGCTACCTATGTTACCAGCCATCCTGCTGTCTTATAGTGGACAGTTACCTTCATAAGGAATGTGCACGACATGCAAGTTTTGCAAGCTTTTTGCTTTAGAGCTTTCTTGTTGAGTTCTGAAGATGGCTGTATCTGGCTACCTGAATCCAACCAGCCTTAGTCCCCATGTGGCCCTCCCATGCTGCAAAAGCAAAGCTGCCTCTTCCTAGCTTGTGGGAGCACAGAGTTTGGAGCAGTGGCATGACAATGATATTAGTTGAAACTTTTAATCTTCAGTAGAGACGAGTGAACCTTTTGAAGTTCGGATTCGTTTCGGTTCGCCGAACAAGCATAATCATTCACTAAACAGTTTGCCGAACTTCTGAATCCCATTCAAATCATTGGGAGGCAAAATGGGTCTAGAAAACACCTTCAAAAGCTGCCAAACACAACTGCTTCAGTGCCACTGTCATCAAGCTTCTGGGCCTGCTCATGATTCATGAACCTTTGACATCCTAATGACTTCTCAGAGGTTGTCTCAGGTTACACAGCAGGTATTATGCAGCAGGAATCCTGCTATGTGACCTGAGATAACCTCAGTGGCAACAGCACTCACAATAATAATAATAATAATAATAATAATAATAATAATAATAATAATAATAAAAAAGCTTTATTTATATAGCGCCAAAATATTCCGCAGCGCTTTACGATGTACGGTACAGAAAATATACAGTAAGTAATTACAGTAGAGAACAAATACAGTACAATAATTGGATACAAAACAATAGGCATAGAATCAATGTAACAAAGAAAATACAATAAATAAAGCAAGAAATGAAGGTGACCCTGCTCAAAAGAGCTTACAATCTACAACGGGATAGGGGTTGCACAAGCTACAGGGGCTTATTGCACTGATGGTCCAGGCATCTTGAGGAAATGGGGCATAGAACTAAGCTTACATGGATGGTCATTATACAGTCTGTGTAGAGCTTTTTGGTTTGGTGGAGTTTGTAGAAGAGTAATGTCCAGAGGGATAGCCCATTCACTGTCTACAGTACAAATGACTTCTATTAGGGAGTATGATAGGCCGCCTTAAAAAGATGCGTTTTTAGGGATCGTCTGAAGCCATGCAAGTTGTGGATAGTCCTGATTTCTTGGGGTAAAGCATTCCAGAGGTTTGGTGCAGCTCTGGAGAAGTCTTGGAGTCAGGAGTTGGAGGATCTAATTAGTGCAGATGTTAGTCACAGGTCATTTGAGGAACGTAGAGAACGGGTGGGGTGATAGACAGAGATGAGGGAGGAGAGGTAGGGGGGTGCTGCACTGTGAAGAACTTTGTGGGTGAGAACAAGCAATTTGAGTTTGATCCTGTAGTATACGGGCAGCCAGTGCCATGACTGGCACAGAGCAGAGGCATCTGAGTAACGATTGGCCAGATGGGTGATCCTGGCTGCTGCATTAAGGATGGACTGGAGAGGAGAAAGTCTGGTGAGGGGAGGCCGCTTAATAGAGAATTGCAATAGTCAAGGAGGGAATGGATTAGGGTCACGGTGAGGGTTTTTGTTGTTTCCATGGTGAGAGAGGGGCGGACTCTAGAGATATTCTTCAGGTGTAAGCGACAGGAGCGGATGAGAGATTGTGTGTGGACTAGTTGTCCTTTGAAAGCCATGATATTACACAAGATGTAGCGAATATATCTTGCCGGTATAGTGAGGCATTGTGTGTGACATCAGGGAGTGCACTGCAGTTCAACTTGTTTTAATGCTTCTTTTGAAGTGGATTTTGAGAATCTGCATCAAAATCTGCATGTCTATCTTGAAGCAAGCAAAGTCTATGAGAGTTCAGAACTGTTGTGGCCAATGTGTTTTTCTTTCCTTGGCAATTTTGGGCCAATTTTTGGGGCAGAAAAAATAAATCTGAACCACATGTGCAAGGAAAAAAGCAACGTGGGCACAGCACTTCTGACATGTCATAAACTTTGCCTGCCTCAGGATAGACAGGCAGATTTTTCATGCAGATTGTCAAAATCTGCATAAAAAAAAGCATCAAACAATGCACCATGGGCACAGGGCCTAAGAGGCTCCTGAGAGAGCCGCAGTTGTGTTGAAAGGGCTCAAGGATTCCTCTTGCCCCCTGGCTGCGTCATTCATTAGAGACTTCTAGGGCAGGAGTGGCCAACTACAGTCCTCAAGGTCGAAAAACAGTGCAAGTTTTCAGGATTTCCTTAGTATTGCACAGGTGCTAATGTCATCACCTGCAGAGATGATGATTCCAGCACCTTGTGCAATGCTAGGTAAATCCTGAAAACATGAATTGTTTGCAGCCCTTGAGGAATGCACTTGGCTAGCCCTGTTCTACAGGAGTGTATGTAGTATCTTTTATTTCCATACCTCAAACCATCAGGGCAGAGGCCTGAAGCTTGTTCACCAGTCTCTGTTGGGCAGTATCAAAGCACCTGTTTGCAGAAACAGTCCAGTACACAAAGAGTAAAGTACAAAAAAACTTTACTGCATGTAGCACAGACTAAACACACTTATCTGAATATACATAGTATAAATAACAAAAATCCCTCAGGGATCAGAATACTCTATTAGGCTACGTTCACACATTGCGTATTTTTGCGCGCTTTTTACGCGTGCTTTTCAAAAATATGCAATGTGCCTTGTGTCTGCCAGCAAAGTGAATGGGAAATTCACTTTGCAGTTCAGACACTGCGTAAAAATACGTTGCGCTTTTATGGGAGAAAACGCAGCTGCGTAAAGAATGACATGTCAATTCTTTACGCAGCAGTGCCTGCGTTTTCTCCCATGGTGGGCGGGTCTACTAGATCTGATGTCACAGAGGAGGAGGAAGAATCCTGGCTCCTCCTCTCCTCTATGATATTCTGCCAGCCCCCATTTGATCTCGCAGTGTATTAATATACACTTTGAAATCAAGATTAAACAAAGCCAGAGGTATGAAAAATAATAAAAAATTCATACTTACTTACCCTTTTTGCAGTCTCCAGTGCAGAGGCAAGGCAAAGTATAGTCCTGCCAGGACCTGGCATGATGTCAGAGTGACGTTCCGGGTGCTGATTGGCCGTTCGCGGTCATGTAATATGTGGTGCCCCTATGGGAAGGCGCCACAGGGAGGTAATGAACCCCAAACAGAAGGTGTAGTGCCTCCGTAGCCATGGATATGAGGTTTCATGCAGAGTCTGTCCTAAGCACCCAAACACTAGCCCACCTTAGCATAGGGACCGTATATTCAGTAGGTCCAGGGGGTGGAGCCTAAAGTAGAGCAGGGGACTTGAGTTTCAGTTGAGTTAGTTCTAGTCAGACAGTGCTGGGAAGGCAGCCAGGAGAGGACGTGCCTGACAGCGTTCATGACAGGAGGGCACCTACTTGGTGAGGGGTGACCCAGAAACAGAGGGGACAATCCAGGTCTGGTTGGAGCCGGTTGGGGAGTCCGGGGTCAACACCGGCATACCGGAGCTGAGACAGTCAGAGGTCTATCCCTGACTGTGAACCGACAGGCTGTGGGACCGACAGAAGGGAGCCATAGCACCACAGACTGTACCGGTAAGGAACCGACTGCACCTAACAGTAGCAGACGAGGGGACTGGCTAAGGAGCTCTTCAGAGTGGTGAATGAGAGTAAAGAGGAACACAGACCCCGAAAGTTGTGAGAGGGTACCACCGACAAACTCAGCAGAGTTACCTCAAAATCTGTGGCTACTTCACCGTAAAACCGGACTGCACCGTGTCCCTGTTTTTTCATCTGGAGACAGTAAAGAACTTCTTGAGCTGATCTTGTGTCTGTCCTCACTTGCTCTGATGCCCGGAGGGCTCCTACAGCATCAAAAAGGTGAGGACTACTACCCCACTCATCTACCCCTGCTGCCCAGAGGTAAAGCTCCACCTGTGGGGAGCTGTACTACTCTGAGCTGCACCTCCATCACCTCAGCGGCCGGCCGCAGCGCTGGTATCCCCCATCGAAGTGACCATCAGCCCCAGTATCCGAGTACCCCCCTACCCTGTAAACCGACTCAGATACATAGCACATGCCCATGACATCACTCTGACATCATGCGAGGTCCTGGCAGGACTATACTTCGCCTTGCCTCTGCACCGGAGACTGCGAAAAAGCGTCAGAATGGGTAAGTAAGAGTTCTTTATTATTTTTCATACATTTGGTTTCTTTAATTTGGATTTCACAGTGTATATTAATACACTGCGAGATCAAATGGGGGGGGGGTCACACATGGCACAGAGGGGAGGACAAAGCAGGATTCTTCCTCACCCTCTGTGACATCAGATCTCCCCCAGGCCGTAAAAAAGTGCAGTGTATGAAAAGCACTGCTTCTTTTTTTGCGTTTTTTTGCACGGGTAAAAAAAGCACCTGCGCAAAAACAGCAAAAAAACCCGCAATGTGTGCATGTAGCCTAAAAATGGTGGAAAGTCAACTAAGGGCAGAGTCGATTAAGGGCCTTGAGTTGTAGCCCAAATGCTGCATGCATGCCCACTAATCCAGAAGGGGGAAGTGCAAATGACGCTAAACTTGGGAAGGGAAAAATAAAACTAACAAAAAAAGAGGTCCCGCTGTTTGAAGAACTGAAAAACAACTAAAAAAAGTCCTTGCCCAGACAAAATGCCAACTAACGGATTGGTCAGTGACCCAACAAAATGCCTTTTTTTAGACAAGTACACTGTACTTTGTGCAAATACTCTCTTCCAGCTTTTTCAGCAGTGCCCTGGATGAAGGTCACCGTTGCTGATAGTACTCTGCTGCCGGGTGGTCTCGAGGGATCACAGGGGCTACTCCACCAAGGGCATTCTCTACCACCACCTCCCCCAGCACACTCCATCATGGCCACCACTGGAGAAGAAAATGAAAGAATTAGGGGATAACCACCCCCGCTAGGAGAGATGTAAGCAACTTAGAGAACACTGACAAGCCCTGTAGGTTTGGGTGCAGCTGGCTGGCTAACCAAGAGAGGCCTAGCTTCCACCTGACACCACATTCTCTCCCAGTCATCCTCCTCCTGACACTTCTCAACTACATCGACAGTAACAAGCACAAACCATCCCTTGCTGCCGATCACCTTCATGAAAGTGACTTCCTTGCCAACAAAGTTTGTTTGGATTCTTTTGGGAAGATGGTAACGCATCAGGTTGGACTGGTTGACATAACACTGATGCCCAGTACCTTGTTTGGCTGGTAAGCCAAACCCCTTCTACTGTAAAAATGCCACCACTTAGCCTCGGGTACATTGGTCATGGAAGTGATATGCCTTAGGCCCAAGCAACCACTCTTGGTCAATATTATCTGCAAGCCAAATCTCCTCAATAAAGTAGACAGGTCAGGGTGGTTCATGCTGTACCTAAAAGTTGCTAGGAGGGGGTAGGGGTCCCAATATGGCATTATCCCAGCTGAAGGTCTCTGGAAGGGGTGCTAAATTAGGCTGGGAAAAAGGGCCTTCTGCCTTTTCTACCTCCTCTTCTTCTTCATCCTCCTCGGCTCCTCATCATGCTCCTGGTCCTGGTGGATTTGCTGGCCCAGTAGCTTCGGCATAGGCTGCATGTGTAATACAGTAGGCATGTTGCAAGAGCCTCTGGAGTCTGAGATAATGGGTCATCTCCTGACTGTGACCCTCATGTGCTCCTCTGGTATCCAAGACCAACACTGGATCTAGACTTTGCTGCTTATAAGGCCCATTGTGGGGAACGCTGTGGAGCTCAAGGTCGCAAATGTGTTCATGTTATCCTGTGCTCCGGTTCTGGTGCTGCTGAAGCACCCTCTGCCCGTGGGTTGGTGAGGAAGATGGCCTCCTCCAGAGCAGGCATATCTTGTGGGAGATTCATAGCCAAACTGCATACTGTGGGTACATGTTAGAAAACACAACAGCAAATGTAGCTAAGTGTAGCTGCGTTGCACTGTGCTGCTGTCACGCTAGGTGTAGGGAGACACCCAGCCTAGGACGTCAAGGGGGGAAATGAGTCCCTGATGCTAGGGGCAAAAGGGGAGATGGTGACCCCTAGATAAACCAGCACTGACACCTGGCTCCCCTAACAACCTTATACAGTTTCCGCAACTGTCACCAGGCGGGATACCTATTTCCTGACTGTCCCTGAACTACAACTACACAAGAATCAGAGCGGGTGAACACTAGTCAGCCCAGCTACCAACTAAAGATACACACCAGGGAAACAAACAAACAAAGAGGGAATGGAAGAAACACTTAGCTTGAGAAGATCCACATAGCAATACATCAGAAACACCAGGATTCACTGCTTGAGCTGAGAAGCCACCTCCAAACACCTGACAAGCTATCACCAGCAGTGCATCCTGGGAGTCAAGGTGTATAAATAGACAGCTCAAGGTAAGAGATCAGCTGGGTCCTAGTGACCTCCAGCTTTCACTAAAAGAGAAATGCCTCTTAAAGCGAGAGAGACATTTTTTAGGCTTTTGACTGTTTGGCCAAATGTTGCGACCTTCTGCGAGCGGGCTCTACAGTCTCATCCGTGCCTCCTGACACCCGTGACAGCTGCACTGCTAAGTTGGCACCGAGCTCTGCAATGACACCTCTTTAGTTTGCCCATGGACCTGCCTCTTCCAGTATCAGAAGTCAGACACACACAATGTAAGAGGATGTTACTGTTTAAACAATCTTGTTGCCTAGCTCCTCATTAACCCCTCCATGGGGTGGGATGCAGAAGTAACGTCTCATACAAATCCAATTCTTTTGCCGCAAGGTAACACCTGGGTTACAGTTGGGTGGAGTGATTATTGAAACCTGACATATTTGAGGTGAAGCCCAGCTCTCCACCCTCCTGTCACGATCTCATCTCACCACCTGTGCCCTTGACCCTCTCCCTACCCATCTCATCCCAAACCTCACGACTGCCCTCATCCCTGCCCTAACCCAACTCTTCAACCTGTCACTCACTACTGGCGTCTTTCCCTCTTCCTTCAAACACGCCTTGATCTCACCCATCCTCAAAAAACCCTCCCTCGACCCATCATCCGTCGCCAACTATCGCCCAATATCCCTTCTCCCTTTCGCTTCCAAACTACACGAACAACACGTCCATTCTGAACTGTCGTCTTACCTATCCTCCCGCTCCCTCTTCGACCCCCTGCAATCTGGTTTCCGACGTCATCACTCCACTGAAACAGCCCTTACTAAAGTCACCAATGACCTCCTGACCATCCTGAACTCAGCTGCCCGTCTAATCCACCTGCCTCCTCGCTACTCCCCTAGCTCCCCTCTCCGCATGGCACTTCACTGGCTCCCCACCCCCAAAGATCTAAATTTAAAATCCTAACCCTGACTTACAAAGCCATCCACAGCCTGTCCCCTCCTTACATCTCCGACATGGTCTCCCAGTACCAACCTGCACGCAACCTACGCTCCTCACAAGAACTCCTCCTCTCCTCCCCCCTCATCTCATCCTCCCACAACCGCATACAAGACTTCTCCCGTGCCTCCCCTAGATTCTGGAACTCCCTCCCCCAGCACGTCAGACACTCGCCTACCCTCAAGAGCTTCAAAAAGAACCTGAAAACTCATCTATTCCAACAAGCCTACAACCTATGATGAGACCCAGCGCCGCTCCACCAAACGCTTGGAGCTTCCCACCCCTCCTATCGTGTCCTCCCCCACCCCTGTAGACTGTGAGCCCTCGTGGACAGGATCCTCTCCCGTCGTGTATCAGCAAGCCTTGACTGCTCATATGTACTGTACCTGTCCTTGTTACCCCTACTTCTTATGTAAAGCGCCATGGAACCAATGGCGCTATATAAATAAATAATAATAATAATAATAATAATAATGAAAACAAATATGTTTATTCGGGTCACCATTTGTCAATTCATCTGGAATGCTGAATATGGCTAGTGAGCAGCAATTCAAGGACAACTTCAATATGAATTACACATATAACACACGAACATGGCAAAAATTTGAATTATAAAAGTATATAATGAAATGAAATAAAATAATTACCCATTTTCAAGAAGCAATACCCATAGTATGGTGTTTCATTAATGTGAACAGACCTATAAGACCATGCATATAATGGTCATATCCTATTTTTATATGTAATGCCATCACATAACTGTAGAATAGATAGCCTTGCATGCTACTGACCCTCGGCAATAATAAAGGTTTGCTCTAAAACAAAATGAAAAAAATACTGTATATACTCGCGTATAAGCCGAGTTTTTCAGCCCAAAAATTGGGCTGAAAAGTACCCCCCTCGGCTTATACGCGAGTCAGTGCGGGGGCTGCTGTATACAGCGTATACAGCAGCCCCCGCATCCCCAGTAATGCAGGGCCCCCCCAGCCTGACTCCGGTCACCTGTAAAGCAAATTATACTTATCATTGTCCCGCTGCCGTCCGCGCCCGCATCGGCCGACATCGCGATCCTCCATCTTCATGCATCTTCTTCCTGTTTCCTGTGTTCATCGCAGCCAATGACGTCATTACCGGCGCCAAACACAGGAAACAGGAAGATGAAGATGGAGGATCGCGATGTCGGCAGATGCGGGCGCGGACGGCAGCGGGACAATAATAAGTATAATTTGCTTTACAGGTGACCGGAGTCAGGCTGGGGGGGCCCTGCATTACTGGGGCTGCCTGTATACTACCACTGGGGCTGCTGTATATAGGGGCTGCTGTATACACCAGTGGGGCTGCAATACCACTGGGGCTGCTGTATATACCACTGGGGGCTGCTGTATATACCACTGGGGGCTGCTGTATATCATACTGCTGGGGCCTGTATACCACTGCTGGGGGCTGTATACCTGTGCTGGGGTCCACCCTCGGCTTATACGCGAGTCAATAGATTTTCCCAGGTTTTGGGGGCAAAAGTAGGGGGGTCGGCTTATACACGGGTCGGCTTATACACGAGTATATACGGTAATAAAAATAAACTATAAAATAAAAAATAAATATATATTCCCCAAAAAGTCCCCCCAAAATATTAAGCTCTCTTAAACAGATGTTTTAAGGACATTGTAAGCTTTCTGTACTTCACAGCTGCTGCCACATCTGGCACTGTTTTCAAAATTCACACCTTGCAGGTTTCAAAACATCTGCAAACTCTAGGAAACTTAAAAAAAAAAAAAAAATTTAAAGCTCAAAAAAAAATCTACAGCTTGATACAATCTGGTAGACCCGATGGCACGAACACTCCTAACCGTCAGGTTAGGTGTTTATCACAGCCAACGAGTCTTCTGGTGAGTGTTTTAGCCCCAAACACGGAAGGTTTTAGGGCCATTTTAAATTTTGTATTTTTTTCCTGAACAAACCCACTTTCAACAATTTTTTGTGAAATTGCTTGTGTTTTCGATCCTGAACAAAAGCTGCAATATACGTACCAAATTTGAAATTGGTCAATATGTTCGGGGAACGTTTGTTTATTTCTAGTCACATTCACAGAAAGCATCTCACATATACTGTGAGAGCAGACATGCGGGCACTGGTGACAGTGTGACAAGTGATTACCATCAGATTACTGCAGTTCAGACTTGAGGGGTTACACAAGGGCTATCCCACAAGTTTGCACTGCGCTGCACTCCCTGACATCACCACTCCTCACATGCGCTGTCTCATGATATCAGCAAGATATACCTACATCTCACACAATATTATGGCTCTCATGAAACAGCTAGTGTTATGAGCCTGACACTACTGAAGTTATCTGAGATCACACATCTGGATTCCCTGCTGCGTGATACCCATTGTGTAACCTGAGACAACCTCAGTAAGGGTACGGACACACATGCGAGTGAAAAAACGCCCCAATTCACGGATGACTTTTGACAGAGTATTGGTCTGTTTTGCATCCAACAGTGGCCATGTTCACACACAATTTGCGTTTTTTTTAGCACTCCTAAAAGCACTTGCGTTTTCTTAAGAGTGCCAAAAAATGTGCCCTGTGTGTGCGAAAGCATTGAAACCCTTTTTGCAAATAGTCATTTTTTCACCAAACAACCAAATAACAAAAAACGCATGGCATAAAAATGTATGTTTTTACTGAAGGAAATTTTTTTTTTCCTTTTCCTGCCGACCAAGGGGGGAAGGGGGGGGGCTATCGCATGCAGCGTTTTTTGGGCTATGGGAAAAAAAACGCAAGTGGCCCTGAAAAACGCATGTACACTCACATGTACCCTGCGTTAACGCACCTGCGTTTTTTTTCACACCCCAAAAAAACGCAGAGATGGGCAAAAAAACGCATGTGTGTGAACATGGCCAGTGATGCTACTGTCCGACATTTCCTGAGATCACATCCGAGAGCTGTCCAACAGTAATTCCAGTGTGGGCTGAGTGCAATAGGAGAGTTGCATGAGAGTTTTGAATGAAATCAGCTTGGCAATTGTTTCAGCTGTGAAAACTCTGATCACAGTTGGATGGTCTGACTGTGTTCCAACTGTGGTCCGTGATTTTTGTAGGACCCTTAGACTTGCATTGACGAGTCCCGGACGTGAATCGCATACTGTTGCAACATGTTGCGACTGCTTTGATGTCCGTGAACTGGATCAAAAAAAAACATCCAACACTCGGATATGTGTCCTCAGACATTGAATACCATTGGTACATTTAGAGTAAATTGGTATTTACTCTAAATAAAAGACACAGACAACCCGCTGTTACTCATTTATAAGTCCAAACATAATCTCTCTCGATAACCTACAGCGAGGTCCCTCAAAGATCTGCAGTGTTGCTACATCCCTGTGGGCAGAGACAGCAGGCTCTCAATAGCACAAGGCTGTGCCTGTGATCATGGTGCCATAAGAGAGTTCATCTGAGCTCTCTGTAGAGCCGCACATGCTCTGTCCTTAGATGAACTGTCTTACGTCACCATTCAGCTCAGAAAGCCAGCTGCCAGTGTTTTACCGCTATTCTTAGTGACACAAAGAAAGGTGGTACTCTGCTAAGGCATAATAGAAAATAGAGTAATATTTCAGCTAACAAAAAAAAGGTGAAAAATTGAGACACTTAGCTTTACAAATATGGCCATATCGATAAATTACCCAGTTGTCATGTCAAGGCGTCTCTCTTGTACTGGGTCCCTAACATTCATTCACAGCCTCTTTTGAGGTTAAAAACCTCCTATTTTATGGGCAAGCTAAAAACCTGATACCAGAGAGCAACAGCATTAAGTGCCAAAAAGAGCGGGTAAAGGTGCACTACATAGGGCGTGATCCCTCAACCTAAATTTGAATAAAATGCGCCACTTAATCCTGTCATTGTGCAAAGATGCAACGCAAAACACAGTAAATTATAACACAAAGAAAAGCCACACTCTTCTAAGACATAATAGAAAATAGAGCAATATTTCAGCTAAGAAAAAAGGTGTAAAATTGAGACACCTAGTTTTATAAACATGGCAATATCGATAAATCGCTCCATTGCCACATCATGTCGTATCTCTTGTACTGGGTCACGAACATTCATTCACAGCATCTATCTAGGTTAAAAACCTCCTATTTTGTGGGCAAGCTAAAAAACCTGATACCAGGTATCAACAGCATCATGGGCCAATAAGGGCGGGGAAAGGTGCACTACATAGGATGTGATCCCATAATCTAAATTAGAACAAAATGCTGCACTCCATCCTGTCAGTGTGCCTAGTAGAGATGAGCCACCACCCTAGTGTTCAAATTCAATTTGATTCATCGAATTCGGGGTGTGTTGTATTCGTCAAATGTTCATCGAACACCGTCGAACACTGTCGAATACCATTGAAAACAATGGCAGGCAAACACAAACACATAAAACACATAGAAAACACCTTCTAAGGTATCCAAAAGGTGACAAACTACTCAGAAGACACAACAAACACATGGTAAAGTGACAAGTACATAAAATAATGCGAAAAGAAAAGAGGTGGATGAGTAAAAGGAGGAGGGGACACAGATACAGGTATGTCATGCCCTTCTAAAATCATGTAAAACACAGCAAGTGAACTCCAACAAGAGTCTCCATTGTGGAGCCCCACGGGACGGGGGTACTCGGTGCCGGACCGGATGGTAGTGGGGATGTCACAGGTGGCTTAGTCCGGACCGTGTCCCTGGCTCGACAATTAAGGGAATATTTACAAGGGGATTTGTCACGGGTGACGCCACCCACTTGGTGCGGCCAGCGATGGGGGCCGCCGCTGCTGCAGAACCTCCGGGGGTGATGTAGTGGCAGCGAAGATGGTATAGTTCCAGTGGGGAGAACTGTATCCCCCGGGGCAGTAAGGGTTAAGTCTCTTGTGTGTAGTTGTGGCACACTTACTTGCAGGCATTGCAGGGATCTCTCCTCCTGGCTGGCGCTGACAGGCTGGATCTGTATGAGGGAGAATGGTATGCAGATAGAGGCAGACAAGAGAGGCAATTCAGGGTTTTCCAAAGCTTTACTCTTAGTTGTTCTCTCTCAGCAGGTTACAAGTCATTTGCAGTTCTTATAGCACAGTTACAGTTCTCAACACACGGTTGCATTCTCCCTTTCCGGGTTCCCTTCTCTTTTGCAGCCAGGCCTCTCTCTCCCTGTGACCCCTCACACAGTCTGTTAGTGTCCCTTTTCCGGGCTGTTACGGTCTCCGTCTGTACGGGTTGGTGTGTGAACACTGGACAGTATGGCGGTGACTCGGGCTTCTGTGAGTCCTAGTACGTCACTGAGCTGCCTGTCCTTTGGGTTAGGGATCTCAATCTGGAACTCAGACCCCTCGTCGTGTTGTCTGGGGATGCCGGGTGAACTACGGTCCCCTTTAGAGCCGACACTCTACTTTAGCTCAGCCTCCAGTAGTCCTCAGCACGAGGCTCTACCAGGCTCCTTCTCTCTGTTCCTTCTGGTATACTAGGAGGGCTTCTCCACCTGCAGTCAGTGGCTTCAGCTGCTGTCTAGGGCACGGGTTCCACCATCCCTCTCTGTCCTGTCACACTCCTGGTGGCATCGGCATCGGATGGGCTTTCTCTCCCTCTGGCTCACACTGGCTCAGTACGGATTCTGCGCTCCTAGCCTTGCACTCACAGAGAGCGTGATTGTCCTTCAGTCTTTACATCTCGGCCTACTGCCTTCCTTCAATTCTCCCCCTCACTATATACTGTCAGTCATCTGACCTCTGGTGTGCCCAACCCACTCCTCTGAATCCACCACCCCTCCGATCTCATATAGTCTCTAATCTCAGGGCTGGATGTAACCTCTCTGACACGTGGGTTGTGTGGGCTGTGAGGGTGTTGTTGTTCAACAATGTCCTACCTGCCTGGCTGCAGTTCCCTTTGTGGCTTCCTGGACGCAGGGGCGCCACACCATTTTTTCCAAAAATTGGGGCACAGACACCAATTCAGTAGCATCAATTGCCTCAGAGTTGCAAGCTTAAAATGGTTGATGAGTTGACTTTCATGCATGCAGCACATTCAAAAATCCACAAGCCTTTAGTTTCCCCATGTTATCTGTAAGGTTTGTCACCAAAATCTAAGTAGAGGCTGAAAAATCAGTAGTTTGAGTACTTTATGCATGAACCGTCACATGGATATGAAGCACAAGTCGCAGTGGGAAACTCACGGTGCTACAATGTGAGCTAGCGGGCCGGGCCCACCACCGTCTGCCCCATCAAGTGCATCCACAGCTTCTTCATCCTCTGTGATTGTGGGGACAGCAGTCACACATGCTTTTGGATGCAGACCTTCCACCTCTTTACCCGCAACAGTCAGTGTGATTGGCAGGTTATCAGTTCTTTTGGAAGTGGAAACATCTGCTGGTGTTGAGCACTGTCAGACATCGTGAGCACCACCTTTGGATGAAGGCAACATAATATCTCCACCTGCACCTTCCTCACAGACCAGCAGTTTCTGGGGACACCCTACTCAGCCCTGTATCAGCACAGCAGTCAGCCCACGGTCCCTCAGATGTGGACAAGTAAAAGATAATTTCCTCCTAGCCATGAGGAAGCTAAGAGGTTGAATTTCACCATCTGCAAGCTGTTGGCTACAGAAATGCTGCCTTTCCGCCCGGTGGACACAGAAGATTTTCGAGACCTTATTCAAGTCACAGTGCCCCAGTACCAGATGCCCAGTAGCCACTACTTCTCAAAGAAATGTGTGCCTGCGCTACACCAGTATGTCACACACAACATCACCGCTTTCTTGAGAAACTCTGTGTGTGACAGGGTGCATTTCACCACAGACACTTGGACGAGTAAGCGTGGACAGGGGCGTTACATGTCGCTTACTGCGCACTGGGTAACTATGGTGGCAGCAGGAGAAGGGGCTGCTGTCCAAGTCTTGCTGTCCCCACGAGTTGTGCGTCAAACCTCTGTATGTAGAAGTTCCTCCTTACTATGCTGGCAGCAGGGCTCAACGGCATCAGGCGGTGTTTGCGTTGAAATGTCTGGGAAATGTGAGTCACACAGCTGAGGAGTTGCGGTCAGCTCTGAAGACCGAGTTTAATCAATCGTTGTCTCCACTGAACCTGCAGCCAGGGAAGGCCGTGTGCTACAATGCTGCAATGCTGGGTTGGCCCTTCACCGTGGCAATGTGACACACGTGCCTTGTATGGCTCACGTTTTTAGCCCACTATCCCAGCTTAGATGGGTTCTGTAGAGGACATGAACGCTGTGTGCTCACTTCCGCCATTCGCAGCTCAACGACTTGCATCTCTACAGAAGTCGTTCGGCCTGCCAGTTCACCAGCTGAAATGCGATGTGCTGACACGATGGAATTCAACTCTACACATGTTGCAGCAACTGTGGCAGCCCTGATGAGCCCTGGTGCAATACGTTATGACGTATAACCTGGGCCAACGACATCCAGAGGTGGGTCAAATCCTGCTGCTGGAGTGGTCTCAGATCAAGGACCTATGCACAGTTTTGAAATGGTGACGAAAATGTTTAGAGCAGACAATGCCATTATCAACATGACTATTTTGGTTTATTTTCATGCTGGGGCACACTTAAAACAGTATTTGGAGTCAGGTGGTGGGACAAGAAGAGGGGGAGGAAGTACAGGAGGAGTTGTATGCGGAAAGGATAACAAGATCTCCAAGGTCCAGACAGTGGCACCACCAAGCGGCAGGTATGGGAGGGTGGGGGAGAGGGGTTAACGAAGGCGCATGGTAGCAGCCAAAATGTTGAGAAAGGTGCGGGAGCCGAGGAACAAAAGGAGGACGAACTGGGATGGGCATGGAAGACTCATCAGATGAGGGAGACCTTGATCACATTTCTGTTGTGCAAGGTTGGGGGAGAGGGCAGAGGAAGGAAGCATGATTCTTACCTCGCCACCACCAACACAACAAGGACTTGGGCCTCCTGCATGCACAAGACACAATGAGTGCCTTCTTGCTGCACTACCTGCAACATGACCCTCGGATTGTCAGAATTTTAAGTAATACTGACTACTGGGTTGCCACACTCTTATATCCCTGGTACAAGAGTAAATTTAGCGAAATAATTCCTGCCATAGAAAAGGATTCACGCATGCAGAAGCTGTTACGGAATCTTAGATCTGCTTTTCCACAAAACACCTGTGGTGCACATATGTGAATCTCACAATTCTAACTTGCCAACCGTGGGACTATCGATTCAATCACTCAAACCGTAACCAGTAACACCGTATCTGGTGGTAACAGGAATTTTGTGGAATTGTTTCACCAATTTTTTAGACCATCCTTTGCAAGGCCAGAGGAGACAAGAAGTCTGACACATAGTAAACGCCTAGAGAAGGATGGTTCAGGAGCATCTCCAAGTGAACATCGAAGCCATGACTGTGGAACTGGACCCTTGCTCATTTTGGCTTCCAATCTGGAAAAATGTCCTGAGCTCGCCACTCACGCCTTGGAGATCATGTCGTGCCTCGCAGCCAGCGTTCTCTCTGAACGTGTCTTCAGCGCTGCTGGTGGTGTGCTGACAGATAAGGCACGCAGCTGTGTCCAGTGACAATGTAGACAGACTAACGTTCATCAAGATGAACAAGTCATGCATCCGCAAGGACTTTTCTATCCCTGTGTCATCATGATTTGGGTCATCCTTTGCAATCTCAAAAAAGGCCCAGGCTAGGCAAGGCTTAGAACCCATTGGGCCTGAAGAAGAGCCACCATGACTTCTGCAACAGAGTTGTGATTGAGGATGCAGTTGTTGATGTGCTTCCAGTACTCTGTCTCTGTCCAGGAAGGCACAACCTAACCTCGTCATCACTAGCATCATCCTCCACCTCCTCTGCTGACTCTCATCGACTGGTGACTGTGGGTTGACCGTAAGTGGGATCTCCAAGCTCATCATCACCCTGTGTGCTCTCACACCCATCATTCCTCAGAGTCAACCTCTTCCTGACCTGATAGAAAAGTCAAGTTGTTGTTCCAATCAGGTATCTCAATCTCATCAGCATCTTCCTCATTGTCTCCACCAACAGGACTTACAGTTTGGGAATGAGGGTCTACATTATGCTTGCTCAGAATCTTCTTCATCTGGGCCTGGATTCGACTCACAAAGCTTCTGGGCATCAGTGCAGATTATTTCCTCATCTGGACTCACAGATGCTTTGGAGCAGACCTCTGATTCTCAGGCTATAGTATTAGTGAACATTCTGCATACTCAACCATCTGTCTTTACCCCATACTCAGACAGGCGGCTGGAGACTTGGGAGCTGTGAGCAAGCAAGTGCGATTGGGTGTCAACTATGAGACTGGTGTATTTGTGATGTTGAAGTTGAGGTGGAGGATAGCCCACTTGATGAAGCGTTTGCTATCCATTCAAGTGCCTGCTCTTTTTGTGCCTCATCTACAATTGGTAGTGATCGTTGTGTGACTCGTATCTGTAAGAAAGGGAAATCAATGTCCACGAAAATAGTAGACATCTTAGTTTGGCAGGAAGATGGTCTTTCTTCAGCAGATGTTACTGTTGCTTTACCACCTACCACACGGACACAAACTTTTTTGCCCTTTCCACCACGCCGATTCCCCTTTCCACCAGCAGCAGGCCTTTTGCCACTCCTTTTGTATGTGACTAAATTAGCAACTCTGCAGTTGTTGGGAAAAAATGAAGATGGAAATCAAGCAGAGCTGAGTGGCCAAATAGTGGTACTAGGTCCAAACTATTACCTGGGCTAGGTGCAGTTAAAAATTAGTCTGAACTAGACAGGCGGTGTAGGGTTTTTCACAAGTGGGCTACACACCACAGTCTAAATGACCCTGCTACTAGGCCCAAACTATTACCTGGGCTAGGTGCAGTTAAAAATTACTCTGACCTAGACAAGCGATGTAGTGTGTTTTACAAGTGAGCTACACACCACTGTCTACCAGACACAGCTACTAGCCCAAAGAAATTGCCTGGACTAGTTGCAGTAAAAAATTGGCTACTGGATAGACAGGCGGTGTAGCTTACTTTACAGCTGGGCTACACCGCTAACTACCAGACACTGCCATTAGCCCAAAAAAATTGCCTGGACTAGCTGCAGGAAAAATTGGCTACTAAAGACAGTTGGTGTAGATTTCTTCATAGCAGTGCTATACTACCTGCTTGAGCTAGATTTGGCCAGATGCTGTGAAAAACACTTGCACAGCACCGACACACACCTGCCTGGCAAAAACTAATAGGAACTGTTCTAACCTAGCCCTCGAAAGGGCTGATATTATAACTAGTCCCTACTTCTATGAAGTAGCCCTGAAAAGGGCTGATATTTACAAGTAATCCCTACACCCTACTTGTCTGAAGTAGCCTTCAAAAGGGCTGAGATTCTAACTAGTCCCTACTTCCTAAACCTATCTGTCTATATAACTTGAGATTCGTTCACTATCTATCTAACTAAGACTTTATAGTGCCCACAGCAGCAGTAGCGGTGCCTGACTGACACACAACTGCAGCACTGAGGAAATGGTGGCGATGGGAAAATGGCTGGGTCTTATAGGGCAAGGACATGTGACATACACAGCCAATGACACATGCCCTTGCTTGTGTGCAAAAAATGCACTTTGCTGTGTGCGTGTGTCATTGGCTGACAGCCTGCACAGCCCCAATTTATATGCAGTTAGGAGGAAAAAAATGGAGATAGTCTTTATTTCTGCAGCACTGATCTAAACCCCCCTCCCGCACACTATACACTGAAACTGGATATTAACATTCATTACAGTATTAAGGTTAGGGTTAAGCTTTTGGTGATCAAAGCGTTATCAAACATAACCTCGAACTGCCGAATTTAAAGCAAATTGTTCGCATTTGTCGAATGACTCGTACACTGCCCAAAAACAGCTCAAATTTGAGATTGGTGAACATTTTGAATTGAACATCGCTCATCTCTAGTGCCTAGGTGCAACGCAAAACACGTTTTTTTAGCTCAACCATAAAATAGGAGGTTTCTAACCCAGATAGAGGCTGTGAATGAACATTAGGAACCCAGTACAAGAGTCTTGCCTCGACGTGGCGCCTCGGTAGTTTATCTGTATGGCCATATTTGTGAAGTTAAGTGTCTCCATTTTTCAGCTTTTTTTTTTAGATGAAATATTGCTCTATTTTCTCATGTCTTAGCAAAGTGCTGCTTTTCTTTGTATTATAATTTTTTATCTAATTCCTGGTGGGCTGACATGTCTCTGGACTCTCCACTCATTGAGATATAGCAGAGCTAAGGTGGTTTGTCACGGTCCAACTTCTGCTGGCTGTGGATTACCATCAGAGGGTATGTTTGGAGAAACAAGGATGTCTGTGTATTTTGTTGCAAATAAATTACACTGGGAACAATTTGAAAAAAATTTCTGTTGAGTTAGGTTTTTGAGCTGATTTATACTAAAATTGTCATGCTGATTCCAAAAATGTAGTCAGTTTTTTCTAGCACGTCAAGTTTTTCCTCCACAACTTACCTGCCAGAAAAGCACAATTGCACTGATATCTGTAATAAGACTTGTTATCTGATTACAATATATATATATATATCCTTTGTAAAAAACATGATAGTGTTAAAAAACATATTTGTCATGCCTATTTCTTATATATTTCATTTTTTGTTCATATCTGTACTATTTAAAAAAAAAACAAAAAACACTTTTTAGGTACAGTAGTTTACATATTTTTGAGAAGACAAAAATCCTATAGTTCAAAAATTTGACGTGATAGAGAAAAACTGAGATCATTTCTGGATTCAGCATCCAAAAATTAATTAAGAACAGTTGTCTGACCTAACTCCTAAAAAATTGTGTTCCCCAGTGTCATTTTTCTCTGTGTTGTGTATTTTTTCTACTTGCTTATAGAATGACAATGGCCAAGTCTATCATAGGCCTGACATTATCAATCTAGGGCTTGGTGTCAGCTGGCTAATCCTGAGATGAAATTAACCCCCTATTACTCAGTCTGCCACCGGCATCCAGGGCAACTTGAAGAGCGTGGTTAGGCTGGCTTCACACCAAGGCAGAGTCCGATTCGGGGTTGTCAGGGATGACCCTGACAGCGCCGGATCGGATCAGTACACAGAACCGGAGGGCTAATATGTCCTCCGGTCCGGTGTGCTGCCAGACGCAGCTGCCACTGCTGATTGACTAGGACCACGGCTCGCAGGGAGCTAGCCGTGGTCCTGAAACAACAGCGGCGTGCAGCCGCAGGTGTCCCGTTCCCGGATCCTCCAGACTGGTGCAATCCGGCCTCATAGGCTCCCATGTTAGGGAGCACCGGATTGCACCGGATACGGGAGAATTCGGGATACGGCAATTTGGGGAGATTTTTCTCCATGGACACAAAAAACGTTGCAAGCAATGGTTTTGTGTACGGGGAGAAAATCCGATTTCTTCCGTATTCTGCTGGAGAGATGGAAACCGGATGGCAGAGAGCTGCCATCCGGCTCCATCCAACCCCATGGGCTACTATGGGGCCAAAATCCAGTCCGAGGCTGTCTGGTTTACACCGGACAGCCCGGATCGGATCTTACCGTGGTGTGAAGCCACCCTAAGTGCTCTCATGGAGATGCCAATTGTGGGGCAGCTGCAGTCTGCAATTTTTAGCGTAGGGAGCCTAGAATGCTTGGGCCTCACCATGCTGAGAATTCCAGCCCCAGCTGCTTGGGTTACTTTGGCTAGCAATCAAAATTATGGCAAAACACACGCCTATTTTTTCAATTATTTATTTATTTTATAGCAATCTGACATCAGTTTGGTTGCCATACTGGCAACCAATCACAGACACCAGCAGAGGGGATGGGCGGGGCTATGTCTCACTTTAACCAGTCAATGGGTGGGAAGCATTGAGGTTCATGAGCGGACCCAGAAGCAGGGTGACAGTGGTGCTGAAGTTTGGTAAGTGATTGTTTAGCAAGCTAATGTCTGTTGCAAATCAGCAGAGCTCCACTGTAAAATGATTTGAGCTGTGTTTGGCAGCTTTTGGGCCCCTTTGCAGTTCGGAGGTTCAACAAACTGTTCACTGATCTATTTGGTGAACATTCGGTGAACCGAGCCAAATCCGAATTTCAAAAGAAATTAATCTCTAATTGCAATTCATATTAGATGAAAAGAATTCATCTTTAATTGCAAATCATATTACCTGATTAATCAATAATTCTTTTCACTCTTACCTTTGAAAAAAATACGAGGAGACATCTGGTCCCAAGACTTAATTGAGTTGGATTTGGAAGGGTATTCTGAGTATGAGGTAGAGTGAATTCTTGGTTCCAGATGTCTACAGTATCTAGTTAAGTGGAAATGTTATGCTCTTGAAAAAATCTCAGCATTGATTCAAAGGATCTTCATGCGGGTCACGTGGTGGGGGAGTTCCATTCACAATGTTAGAGAGTAGAATCCGATGGCCCATCGTTGAAAGTGGGGTACAGTTATGGTTAGGTTTGGGGATATGATTTGGTGACCTATCGTTTTGTGGTCTGTTCCTCTGTCTGCTGGGCTATTACCTTTTCTTCCCTTTCCAAATGCTGATAGTTCCTATGATCTTTGTTTCTCTTTCATCTTTTGCGTCTCTTCAGGTGTTTATCACATTTTCCAGTTATGGTTTGTTTTATCACATTCTGTGTTGAGTTTTATATTATCACCTCTAAGGCTGAAGTTATTGAACTTATTTCAGTTTATCTGGGTTTCTGTTTGTTCCATTCAATATATCTTACCATGCTTCTCTTTTAGGCACCTACCTCTTCCCTTGTAGGCAGTGTGTGATAGTGTCGAGCCCCAGGCCCTGGGGTACTCGAGTACCAGGCTTGGTAGGTGTATTAGAGGGGTCACGGGTGGCAGCGACTGATCCCGTGGCCGGGGTGACACTTCAAAAAGGGTGTATTTACAGGGGAAAAGAGTTTGTCATGTGATGCCACCTGTAGTACCTGGTGATGGGTCACCAGCGCCGTCACAGTCCGCCGGAGGTAGATGGTAGTGCGGCTGAGTTAACTAAGTTCCCTACAGGCGGAGCTATTCCTCTAGGGCAGCGTTCCTGCAATGGAACAGGTAGATGTACAAACTCACAAATAGGCAAAGTCACTTTTTCCCAGGTACTTTACTGTCAACTTGTAGCAGCATCATACAGAGTTCACAGTCCAGCATCAGATGTTAAAATAACAGGTAGCTCTACGGGTGGCTGCAAGTGGATCCCAGGTGGTATGGTGGAACCCGTGGTGTACCTTAGTTGACGAACCCGTGTCCTTTCTTCCCCGCCTAGGATGGGCCTATACCCAATGGCTCCGTGTAGGTAGTATTGGGGGTCCTCTCCCTCGTGGTGAGGAAGCAGGCAGACTGCTCCATCTGGCAGGGTGCTGTGGTGATATACGGACCACAGCAGCCGGTTGCCGACTGCAAAGATTGACTTTGGCCAGATCCTCGTGCCCAGTGTTCCCGTGGTGGACTGGAGAATCCCCTGGAGTATGATCGCTTCACTCTGAGGATCTCCCTTTCTCTCTTGGCCTGGACTTCTCTCGTCGGGCACGCTGTTTCAGGACCTCCTCAATGTCCCTTCTTCCCTCCGGTTCGGCTTGAAACCGCTCTGATTTGACCTTCCTAGTTCCTCTCCTCCTCTTCCATCTAGCCCCAAGATCAGGGGCCTCCAACCGAAGCCAAAAGACCTCCTTGATCCCCCTTGAGGTGAATATATCCCCTCCTGGGTAACTTCTCACCACTCAACTAATGTGGGAGTGCTGGGAATGGGTCCCACCCACCATCCTAGGGTCCACCTGCAGCTGGAGTATTTACACCTCTTTTATGGGTGTAGTAACCTTCTGTGACGCCTCCACATACGAGGCGCCACAATAGCTTCCTCAATTTTACTTCAGAAGGTATAAGGCTAGGGTCACACTTAATAGGCACAATGCGGTAACCACATCCATTATCGGATGCGGTTTTACTGTGTGCCTTCATACTACATCTTGATAGTTAAATTGCAACCCTCATTCTGCATCTGGATGCATTAACGAATCCAGTTTCGGAATGTGGGTTTTTGCATTTTAAAAACTGCATCCGGATCCGGTACCGCAAGGTACATTTATGTACCTTGCAGTACTGGATCCGGTCCCGTAGGTGCCCATGTTAAAAAAAACGCATCTGGTTTTGCAACCGCTCTGAACAATGCAGCCTGCATGATTCTTACTGCAGGCTGCAAAACCAGATGCGGTAACCGGATTGCAAATAGTGCAATCCATTAAGCCTATGGGCTGCGGATTCAAATGCGGTTTTGAGCATTTTTAATGCTCAAAACCAGATCCGGTTGTAAAAAAAAATACTGCAGGTGTGACCCTAGCCTTAGAAACTCCATTAGGAAGCCATGTCCAACATGGTGCTATTAGTTTTGCGGCTGGGGTCTGTAAGTCTGTACAGGGACCAGTTGGGAGCGACCAAGAAGGGTCAGTTCTAGACAAAGTGGGGCTCTGGGCAATAGTTAAAAGTGGGGTCCCAACTGCTAACATATTGCAGCATCACACACAACATTTAAGTTGCATTTACTTGAGCCAATTTCAGTACTTTTACACCAGTGCCATCAACTATAGTGATGTCATCCAGCACTTATGTATAGACCTCCCCACACAGAATGATGGAGTTAGAACAATCACTAGGGGTACCTTTACACGCAGCAACTTTTCTAGGAATTTCACTGGCAACTTACTGGTTGCAGTGAAATCATGGACACATTGTTCTATCTTGTTGCTGTGTACAAATGGAACAATGTCTCCATGATTTCACTGCAACC
This sequence comes from Allobates femoralis, assembly GCA_033576535.1. NCBI lineage: Eukaryota > Metazoa > Chordata > Amphibia > Anura > Aromobatidae > Allobates > Allobates femoralis. The sequence continues at coordinate 128,929,227 of JARQOC010000006.1, forward strand.
AGTAAATTGCCAGTGAAATTCCTAGAAAAGTTTCCGCGTGTAAAGGTACCTTAATAGATTATTGTGTCCCCATAGAGATCATGTTAATGGCAGCACATCTACTATTAACACTTGGCAATTTGCTACCAAGAACAATGGTCCTGATTCATTAAAGGTACATTCACACGCTGCTTGGTTGCTGCATATTTTTACATGCAAGCTCATCACAAACCAGGAGTGGTGATTAAAATATCCGGAAGTGGAGCCCTAGTTTCTATTATACTTTTCCTCTAATTGTTCCACTCCTGGTTTGTGATGTAAAAAATGCAGCAAATACGCAGCAAATACGCAGCAAATACACAGCGTGTGAAAGCACCCTAATTGGAGCGATATTAAAGTGTGTGACAGGGCGTTTCAACCAGCGATAAGTCGCTGGTTGATAGTTGTCAGGTTTTAGAACCTGTTCTAAAACCTGACGATGGTCGCCCAGTGGACACGCATCATCGCTGCGTGTGACACCAGGAGATGAGCGAGAAGCCAGCTCCCAGCGCCTATCTGCAAGCGCTGGGAGCTGGTCTCCAAGGTAAACTGCGGGTATCTATTCTAGGCAGCGCGTACTGCCTAAATACCCGAAGTATACCTTCGTTACCAGCCTTCTCCGCGCACCGGCTGGTATCCAAGGTACACAGCAGGTAACTAGGGGCCCTAGTTACCCGCTGTGTATTTTGGATACCAGCCGGTGAGCAGAGAAGGCTGGTAACCAAGGTATGCATCGGGTATCTAGGCAGGGCGCGCTGCCTAGATACCCGCAGTTTACCTTGGAGACCAGCCTGCTCCCGCTTACCGCAGCCTGGCAGCGGGAGCAAGACATTGTGGAAACGATATTTAAATCATTTTCATGATGTCGCTGGTCCACTCATCGCTGGTGAGTCTGCCTGTGTGACAGCTCACCAGCAATCAGCCTTCAGTGATGAGATCGCTGCCGACATTGACGCGTGAGACGGCCCCATAAGACACACATTGTGTATGCCAGTCATAATAAATGAAGGCACTGCAGTAATATTCAACCAATTTCTTGGTAGGCACACACCACTTAATGAATTAGGAATCTTAAAAGTTCCGTGCGCCTCTAGCACAAATGTACATACAACACATGTATAAACACACACAACATACACATTATATATACATATAAAATATATATTCCATACAAAGTCTATATGTGCAGTATATATAGACTTGTTAGGCTAGCTTCACACCATAGCAAGATCTGATCCAGGGCTGTCAGGGATGAACCTGACAGCCCCGGACCGGATCAGCACACAGAACCGGAGGGTAATTATGCTCTCCGGTCCGGTGTGCAGCCGGACTCAGCTGCCGCTGCTGATTATTCAGGTCCACGGCTCGCATCACAACTACACATTAACATATGTAAATATAGATTACATCTTCTCTGTTTGAGGTTGTTCCTGTTCCTTTTGACTCCATGTAGGACAGATGCCAGGATGAGATTTCACTTCAACAGCTTTTCTCTTCAGATTTGCCTCTTCTCTGCCGTCAGAAGCACTTCCCGACTTGGTGCCCTTAAAAATAATAAGTATCATTAAATTACCCTTAAAATATAAATATCTCCCAAGCTGCACCCCTGAATAAATAATTTCCCTCATGGTGCTTCCTGCAGCAAAATATATATCCCCTCACACACTGTTACTCTCTAAAATAGCTCCACAAACTGTCCCTTTCCATAATGTCCCCTCAAAACGTCCATGTCTATAATATATCCCCCATATTATGTCTTTCCCAAACCCCCACCACAGCCCTGTCATCTCAAATTATGCTATCTTTGGCTTTGGCTCCCACTTGAGCTCTTACCTGTGAATGCTGTGTCCTCTTCGCCTCTTTGCTTCTCTGCTTCAGTCCAGGCGTTGCACTATTCAAATGTATTTGAGCCTAAAAGAACACATACATTTGAATATAAGAAGAGAGGTGGAGTCTCCAGGTCCTGTGTACTGCATATTGTGCAGTCCTGGACACCTAAAGAGCTGTGTTAAGGACCTTTGGCGAGTCACATGATTGTGATGTCACTAAGGGTCCATCTTCAACCGTGGGAACTGCATTGATAGTATAGAACTTGTACTATCACAAGTACAAATAATACAAATTTTGCACTATCACTGCAGTTTGTGAATGAAGCACTGGGGGCCCCTCAAAGGGTGGGTGCCCTGTATAGCTGCCCAGTCTGCACTTCCCTAACACCAACCATGTGGTTGATCCTTCCCCTTTTCCGTTATTCGAGTGTGAGTGATTTATATTCGTAACAGTAAGGGTACCTTTACACGCCTCTACGACAGGATGGATACAACCTGCTACTTCACGTGCACGAGCACGGCCAAACGGTTACAAACGGGAAACGCACCACCTTTACACGCCGCCACAAGGTGCGCTACGCTACGCTACATCTATAGCTAGCTACATCGCCGGGTGTCTCAAGTAGCCATCTGTAGCTCATCTTACCTCATTTACACACCGCTACAACCAGCTAATATGGGCGGACCTGGTGCAGCAGGGACAGCACATAGGCGTGCCACAATTGTGGATTACAAGACGTCTGTACGCTGATAGGACAACGCAAGAACATCATGATTGGCCAGGCATCGCAGGAGGCTGATTAATACAGCACGCTCGAGCGATTGAGTAGTGTGACTGGTCAGCTCCTTAAATATGCCGCCCTATGCAGCGACTACCAATCGTAACGCAGGAGCTTCCTCCAATGATCGCTGAAGGGGGGCGGTATCCCGGAGCCTGTGTCACGCCCCAGCTACATACCAGGTACTTAGCCTGGTGTATAGACATCCCTTCTGTAGCTTCTTTACACGCCGATACAGGTCGCTACAATCGGCTTTGTAGCCATCTGTTTTCGAGCAGTGCTCGGAAACAGATGTATCTGTTGCCGGCTGTCACGTCCCGTCTTCACACGCCGCTACTACGGGCTATATTGACGCTACAAGCTACATTTGTAGCCTGTAGCGGGTTGTATCCATCCTGTAGTAGCGGCGTGTAAAGGTACCCTAAGGGTACCTTTACACGCGGCTACATTTCTAGGGTGGCTACAGGTAAATTACTGGTTGCAGTGAAATCATGGAGAGATTATTCCATTTGTACACAGCAACAAGATAGAACCATGTATCCATGATTTCACTGCAACCAGTAAGTTACCTGGTGACAAGCTACAAATGTAGCCGTGTGTAAAGGTACCCTAAGGGTACCTTTACACACGGCTACATTTGTAGCTTGTCACCAGGTAACTTACTGGTTGCAGTGAAATCATGGATACATGGTTCTATCTTGTTGCTGTGTGCAAATGGAATAATCTCTCCATGATTTCACTGCAGCCAGTAAGTTACCTGGTGACAAGCTACAAATGTAGCCGTGTGTAAAGGTACCCTAATGGTACCTTTACACGCCGCCACAACAGGATGGATACCAACGGCAACTTCACGTGCACGAGCACGGGCGAACGGTTACCAACGGGAACCGCACCCTCTTTACACGCCGCCACAAGGTGCGCTACGCTACGCTACATCTACAGCTAGCTACATCGCCGGGTGTCGCAAGTAGCCGTCTGTAGCTCAGCGTACCTCATTTACACACCGCAATAACAAGCTAATATGGGCGGACCTGGGGCAGGAGGGACAGCACATAGGCGTGCCACAATTGTGGATTACGAGACGTCCGTACGCTGATAGGACAAAGCAATAATACCATGATTGGCCAGCCAGCGCAGGAGGCTGATTAATACATGACGCTCGAGCAATTGCGTAGTGTGACTGGTCAGCTTCTTAAATATGCCGCCCTGTGCAGCGACAACCAATCGCAACGAAGGAGCTTCCTCCAATGATCGCTGAAGGGGCGTGGTATCCCGGAGCCTGGGTCACGCCTTAGCTACATTCCAGCTACAGCGCAGGGTGTCCAGAGTTCCCTTCTGTTCCTTCTTTACACGCCGATACAGCTCGCTACAATCGGCGATGTAGCCATCTGTTTATGGGCAGTGCACGGATACAGAGGTATCTGTAGCCGGCTGTGTCGTCCCGTCTTCAGACGCCGCTACTACGGGCGATATTGGCGCGACAAGCTACATTTGTAGCCTGTAGCGGGTTGTATCCATCCTGTTGTGGCGGCGTGTAAAGGTACCATAAGAGTTGTTTTCTTGGTGACAGGATGAGTGTTAGATCTATTTGGTGTAGTATTATATTGATTGAAATTACACATTTAATTATAAATTTGACTTATTCTCAACCAACACCAATGAGCTAGTGCACATGGCATCCAACATATCGTAATCTTATGTGAACAAAACGTTTCTCCACACTTTGGTACTTTAAAGGTTAATTGGGAGTCAGAGCTGCTTCTTCTACATTCCCTGTTGACATTAGTGTTAAATTATTAATATGATACAAGGAGCTGAATTCTTCTATTGTCAGGTAGTGCACCTGTTAACCCCACGATGACCTCTTCTCAGGCATCAATGCACCTCAGGAAGCTCCTATTACACTTGGTCTTGTTACATACTCAGAAATTTTGGATGGGAGCATCGGGCAACAAACAGAGTAAATAATAGTTGCTTTTATATGCTGTGATAGTAATTAACATCATAGTCACAAATGAAATATCCATTTTAAAAGCCACTGTATTATTTTCAAAATAGAAACTATCAATTTATTACTTACATTTTTTTAACGGGAAAAATATGATTCTCCAATTTGTATGTCATGTCAGTATCAATTTTTTTTAGGATCAAAAACAGACTGAAATAAAACCACCATTGATGAATATAATTTTCTGATTGCTCTACTGAAAAAGGATATGGATAATGAACTTACGGTAATTGTTCATTGACCACTTTCTATAAATATTTGCAAGGCATTCAATTCACAAGTTCTTAAAAAAAAATAGTCCTAACGTGTCCAATCATTCTTAAAGGGTTGTGTATGACTTGTACAATCTCTTCTCATTCCCCATGTTTGACCTTCCTTAAAATGAAAAAGCTTATACTGGCCTCCTGTGCTGGTGCTATTTCATTGGTGTTGGCACTTACTCTCCTGGGACTCATGTGAGGTTGTTGCATCATGCAAGTAATGCACCCACTTAGTACCAGCTTCACTGTCCCGGCCTTCAGATAAATAAATACTCAAGAGGAATTGAGAGCTACAACTGGTCTCTCACTACCTCTTGATTACTTAAATGTCTGAAGTTGAGGTCAGCAAAGCCTTCGGTAATTGAATGTGGAGCTCCCGTGATGCAACAACCTCACATGAGCCCCAAGAGAGCAAATCCTGACACTCTCCACAAGTATTGCACAACCCCTTTAATTGAACTTTGTCTTTAAAATCCGTAAGGCAAAGGGAGACTTCTCAAACTTTAGCAAAGATAGGAGTTTGTAACTGGGGAAAGTCTTTGGCTAAGGCCTCGCATGTATTGCTATGGGGCACGGATTGTGTCCTTTTTGCCATCCGATTTATGCACAATCCGAGTCCCATAGGGAAACATGGGAGGCAACATCGCATCCGAGTGTATCCAATTTAACATGGATACACTCAGATGCCTCAAAATCGTAATGTGAAGCCGGCCTAATTCTGAGTAACAAACAGAACTGATAATTGTCCCCTTTAGGCCCATATATACATTAAACTATTGCTGTACAACTTTACTCCTAGCAATGGGTTTGGTCAATAGTCCAATGTGTATGAAGGCCCCCGACAGATCATTTTTGGAGTGAGTTAATGATCCGGCATGTCCAATTTTGGGCTTCCGATCATTTAGTTCTCTAGAGATAAGTTGCGATGTAGATGTCTGAAAGCGGCTTTCTCGTGGAGAACATGGGAGCACTAAGCCAAGTGAGCTTTCTTGTATATGTGTCAAGGGGCTTTATTTTCTAACATATAAAAGAGAAGATGTGTAGCCGAGATAGGTAGGCAGATGGTATGAGATCAGGTTGACTGCTTTGTAGCCCTTTGGCCTCTACTGATATTGGGTACTGTAGCTAATATTACAGATAATAAAATTATATTGTAAGTTTCATTAGATCCACTGCATATTTCTCATAGTAAAAAAATAATGCATGCATTTTTGTGCGTTTTTCAAAAAAGTATGTTTGGATATACACCTGCAAATATCTGTTATCCTTTTAGATTTTTTTCCCCAAAATGATTAAATTATAATTGTAATAAAATTATTTTCTAAACATAACTAATAACTTACCGTATATCTTAGACCCCCTTCACATGACATTTTTTGCCTGTCCATGTGGATCCTGTTTTTTGAAGGACCACACGGACAGGCACAGATTTGTGTAAACAGATGTCAATTATGCTCCCGGATCCTGTTTTTTGAAGGATCCATTATGTGAATGGCAATCGGTGCAGCCATAGGATATAATGGTAATGACAGTTCTGGTGAAAGAGAGAGATCCAGAGATCCTGAACAGGAATTGGGTTGGGCAGATCAGTGCATTTGTTCTGAGCATGCTCAGGAACTAAAACCAGATCTTGGAATGATCCTTTTTTTTCCTGGATAAGGCTCCATAGACTCTCATGTTATGTGCTCCGGACCACGCCAGATTAGTTTATGCTCGTTTTTGTCCGTGTGCCCAAAATTGGAGAAATCTCCAATTCTGGGTACAGGAAAAAACAGGACTCAAACGGATCCCTGACTGAATTCACACAAACGAATGGCCATATATTACCAATCCGTGCCCATAGGGATAAATGAGAGGTCAAAACGAATTGCTGCCAATCCATTTCAAAATGAATAGACCCAGATCTCCAAAAATTTGGTGTGAAGCCAGCCTTAGAACTTTTTCTGTTTATATATTCTGGACTTTTAGGAAATCCACTACAGGCTTTGTCACAGATACGCAGCAAATCTTCTATTCCATGATTCCATGTAACATAGAAATGGGCCATCACTAGAGCTGTTGCTTATTAATGGCTTTACACCAGTGTTCCCCTACTCCAGTCCTCAAGAGCAACCATCAGGGAAGGTTTTCAGGATTTCCTTAGTATTGTACAAGTTATGGATTTATCACCTGTGGAGGTGGTTAAAATATTACCTGTGCAATACTAAGGAAATCCTGAAAACATGCCGTGTTGGTTGCTCTTGAGGACTGGAGTTGGGGAACACTGCTCTACACTCTGGTGTTCAGATGGGTTTCTTAAACTGGAAATTCCACTCCCATTCTTCCACCCCCATCGACTAAGGCATTCATATTTCTTAAGGCCTCTTTACACAGCAAGACATTGTTAACAATATCGATTAAACGTCATGGGTTTGGAGTCGTTCAAGCGACATCGTTAGGACGTCGTTGCGTGTAACACCGAGATTCAACTACGATAAGTCATTGGATTGGTGATCGCAGGTTTGAGAACATGTTCTCAAATCACACGATCAACGATCAGCCAACCTGCTATATCAATGTGTGTGACACCGCGATAACGATGTCGTTGACGACTTCGCCCATTCACATCAATGAGCAGGTACCGTTCGCTGGGTTATGAGAACGATATCTGCTCACTACATCGTTGGTGAGTCGTCCACAATATCTAGACGTGTGACATCTCACCAACGATGTCAAAACGATGTTGGAAACGACTGCACACCCACGAGATCGTTGCAGACACCGTTTAAACGTCGTGCCGTGTAACGGTATCCTTAATAGGACATTTAAACATGGGTCTCCCTGAAGAGACCATCCCTTTAAAATAATATTTTAGTCCTCATTTAAGCATGAATTTTTATCAAAGTGAAAAACCCCATAAAAGGTTAACTAGAAAAAGAACGGTATATCATGAATATAGTGGAAAAACTAAACCGATTTTTTTCCTTGTACCCTTCTATTCTGAAAGAGCAGAAAATAGCTTTAATGTTTATGATTGCAACTTGATGTCACGATGAGTGTCTAAAACCATAAATATAACTGGTGATCCTGTAATATACCTGTCACAGTGCCGTATACATATTGCAGGGATGTGTAATGCATGCTGTGCATACATTTTACTACTCATCGTTTCCATGTCCAGCAGACTGCTTATTGTGTTGTTATTATTTAAGAACTCGGAATAAAGACACACACACAAAAACATTACAAAGAGTGAATATTTTTCTGCAATACTCAGGAAAAAAATGTTTCACAGGGGATTGGAAAGGCGAAATTTTTTCACATCCAAATGGATTGCAATTTCCCCCATTTAGCACCTGAAGGTAATTAGCTCGCAGAGACTGCCGAGTGAGAACACGTTCATGGAACATTAACTCTCATACATTCTCCAGTTGCAGAGCATTAATAGGAAAGATTAAAGTTTAAAGAGAGCAAAATGCCATTACCTCGTGAGCCACCTCTCTCAGCGGCAGTAACTGGTCCTCACTAACCTAAAAGCACCATTGGCATCTTTGGCTTCTGTTTCAGATAATGGCAGAGTAGTTTTTTTTTACCTCACATACGTAATACAAACTTGAGGCTATCATTAACATAATTATCCGATGATATTAAGTATGCTGAATAAAAATAATTGACCATTGTAAAAAATAAAATTGTTACTGTGAATTATGACATATTGTTTACAGTGCTGTGACTTATACTTGGGAACTCCATAGCAGGTTATAGTCTCAGGCTCCGGAGGCACTGTGTGTTGGACACAATTCCTCCTTTCCCATGGGAACCTGTGGGCGAACACAGGGAAACCGCAGCCACCCTGTACTCACGATCTTCTCCCCGTGTGCACCTGATGGTGATCTCTTCTGACTCCGCAGCATGAGATTAACATGCTACAGCGATATGGAAGTTCGGAAGCTGATATAACACTCTGGTCGAGAGAAGCATAGTGTTGCTGGGATTTCTTGAATTCCCATTCATTATGATGCTACTGTACAACGCAGCATTTTGGACGCAGTGGCAATACACTGTATCCAAAACGCTGCAATTCCTGATTGTGAGACACACCATCAAGGTTGAAGTTCATGTTCAATATAGGTAAGGCGGCCGTCACACGGTTCAATATTGCGAACGATATCGTTTAAGCGATCTGCTTTTTGATCGCTTAAGCGATATCGTTTGTGCATCGCTGCGTGCAATAAAGCAATTTTACAATGTAAAATCGCTTGATCGTTACATTGCAGATATGAGAGCCGGTGCTCATATCAAGCGATCATCGCTTGTTCAATCTGCTTCATCGTGGTGTGTGACACCACGATGAACGATCTCCCAGCGGCAGAGCCTATGCTGGGAGATGGTATCCATGGTAAACGTCGGGTTACTAAGCGCCGCGCGGCGCCTAGTAACCCGATGTGTACCATAGTTACCAGCGATCTCGCTGCCCCACATCGCTGGTGAGTCTGCCTGTGTGACAGCTCACCAGCGATGTGAGCGATATTGTTAGCGATCGCGCGTGCACGTGATCGCTTACAATATCGCTCACGATATTGTAGCGTGTGACGGCCGCCTTAGGGACATCCAAAAATAAAAAGTTTGCAATAGGTTATGCTTGTGGCAGTAGAACACAGTTTCTGGAGAATTATTTATTAGAATGTCTTAAGCTAGGGCCACACTAAGGCTATGTGCACATCAGTCATTTGTGGGCTGTTTTTTACCGGTTTCCGTCGGCGTTTTCCGCTCAGTTTTATGTTAATTTATGTTAATCCTAGCCACCGGCTGGATTAACATGATACTCAATGGAGTTTAGAAAACGCTGTCTTCATTAGAACGGTTTTTTTCTGGTCGTTTTCAGTTTTTCCACCGGTTTTCCACCGGTTTTCAAAAATAGAGCAAGTGACTTCTTTTGGTCGTTTTTCCAGCGGTTCCAGCATAACAAGTGCACCAAAGACCAGTCTGAAAAAACGGCAAGAAAACCGCCGAGAAAAACGCTGTAAAACCGGGCGGAAAACGTGGAAAAAACGCTTGAAAAACGAGGAACAATGCTGAGCACAGAAAACTCAGTTTCTGCTAATCTACACCGGTTTTTGGACGTTCTACAGAGATGCACAAACGTCAGATGTGCACATACCCTAACCATGTCCACCACGTTAAACGGATGCAAATACAGCAGAGCCCAGCCTGCTGAAATGCACACCGTTAACGTCGGGCTTGCCTGTGAACGGTGCTCCATAGTAACCCGATGTTTACCATGGATGCAGCCACACAGGAAGCCCCAGGAACTGCGCTTTTGCCGGGCGCACAGGAAAACATTGCTGACAACGTTTTCCTGTGTGCTCCGCTACAGTGCAGTTCCTGGGGCTTCCTGTGTGGCTGCATCCATGGTAAACATTGGGTTACTATGGAGCAGCATTCACAGGCAACGCCCCACATTAACGCTGGCCGTTACTGCAGGCTGGGCTCTGCAGTAACTGGATCCGGTTAACGTAAGGGCACTGTTCAGTGTGGGCCTAGCCTTATATATTGTATTATAAACTATCAATATGATATACCGTATATACTCGCGTATAAGCCGAGTTTTTCAGCCCAAAATTTGGGCTGAAAAGTCCCCCCTCGGCTTATACGCGAGTATATAAAAAAAATAAAAAAATAACCGCAGCAGCCCCGGAGGTATACAGGCCCCCCATCAAGTTCCAGGGCCCCCCCACCTTGCGCGCAGCCTGTAAAGGAAAATCATACTTACCAGTGTCCAGTCGCGCCGTCCGCAGCTGCCGACATGACGATCCCGGGCTCCATTCAGCGTCTTCCGCATTTCCTGTAGTCGCGGGCAATGACGTCATTGCCCGCGCGCACAGGAAGTCGGAAGCCGGAAGACGCTGAATGGAGCCCGGGATCGTCATGTCGGCAGCTGCGGACGGCGCGACTGGACACTGGTAAGTATGATTTTCCTTTACAGGCTGGCGCGCAAGGTGGGGGGGGCCCTGGAACTTGATGGGGGGCCTGTATACCTCCGGGGCTGCGGCTGTATACAGCCCTGGGGCTGCGGCTGTATACAGCCCTGGGGCTGCGGCTGTATACAGCCTTGGGGCTGCGGCTGTATACAGCCCTGGGCTGCGGCTGTATACAGCCCTGGGCTGCTGCTGCTGTATATACCTCTGGGGCTGCATATGGGGCTGCATATACCTCTGGGGCTGCATATACCTCTGGGGCTGTATATACCTCTGGGGCTGCATATACCTCTGGGGCTGCTGTATACTACCACTGGGGCTGCTGATGTATATACCACTGGGGCTGCTGCTGCTGTATATACCTCTGGGGCTGCATATGGGGCTGCATATGGGGCTGCATATACCTCTGGGGCTGTATATACCTCTGGGGCTGCATATACCTCTGGGGCTGCTGTATACTACCACTGGGGCTGCTGATGTATATACCACTGGGGCTGCTGCTGCTGTATATACCTCTGGGGCTGCATCTGGGGCTGCATATGGGGCTGCATATGGGGCTGTATATGGGGCTGTATATGGGGCTGCATATACCTCTGGGGCTGCATATACCTATGGGCTGCATATACCTATGGGGCTGCATATACCTCTGGGGCTGCATATGGGGCTGCATATACCTCTGGGGCTGCATATACCTCTGGGGCTGCATATGGGGCTGCATATACCTCTGGGGCTGCATATGGGGCTGCATATACCTCTGGGGCTGCATATGGGGCTGCATATACCTCTGGGGCTGCATATACCTCTGGGGCTGCATATGGGGCTGCATATACCTCTGGAGCTGCATATACCTCTGGGGCTGTATATACCTCTGGGGCTGCTGTATACTACCACTGGGGCTGCTGCTGTATACTACCACTGGGGAGGCTGCTGTATACCTCACTGCTGGGGGTTGTATACCTGTGCTGGAGTCCACCCTCGGCTTATACGCGAGTCAATAAGTTTTCCCAGTTTTTGGGGGCAAAAGTAGGGGGGTCGGCTTATACACGGGTCGGCTTATACACGAGTATATACGGTACTTTTAAATGGTTCAGTTTCTAATGAAGCTGTGAAAACTTGTTGAATCATGACCAGAGTATATAAAGATCAAATTTGGAGGTCTTACCAAAAATTAAATTGCTGTGTACTGCTAGTTCTGGTTCTCACTTTTGTGCCCCTCTATCTTATAGAGGATCTGTCACCTCAAATACTGTACGTAATTTTTTTGGTGTACATGCAACATTAATTAATGTTGCGCCTAAAATATAGACTAATTTTCCCTTTATTTAAAGGGAATCTGTCAAGGTCAAAATCCATATGTAACTGCTATCATTTTCTAATTCCTCCTTCTAAGCTCTCTCTATTTATGTATTTCTTTTAAAGAGGACCTGTCACCAAAGCAGGCATGGTGATCTAATTACAGCACTGGATGCAGCATGTCTGCAGTATGCAGACAAGGGGTCCCCCAGCACTTGAGCAGCCCTGTACCCCGAGATAATACACTTAGAAAACTTACATGCTACAGCCACTAAGGAGGTGGCTAGGGGCTGCAACCAAGGGCAGATTCACAGCCCCTGCATGTTTAATCTGCCCACCGCTGCCAATCATTCTCTCCCTGTCTGCAGCATTTAAACAGAGTATTTTTTTTTCTCTCCCAGAAAGTCCGTTAGCCCCGCCCCCTCTCTCTGTTTAAATGCTGCAGACAGGGAGAGAATGATTGGCAGCGGTGGGCAGATTAAACAGATCACCATGCCTGGTTTGGTGACAGTGCAAATAGTGACAGGTCCTCTTTAACTATATTTCCCTCCTATCCTCTGTAAACTTCAAATAAAGAGATTCATTCCATCTGTCAATCACACTTAGTTCTCCTCTGTCCACTCCCCATAGGAAGAATATTCATGTCACAAATTCACATCACTGCTCAGGAAATCAGCTGGGGGGGCGCTGTATCCTCCTCTTTGTTCTCTGTGATTGCAACCAAGCAAGAGGTCAAAAACTACAGAATCTGTCACAGCAGAGCAGGAATACCTACTTAAAGAAGCAAATGGAGTAGACACCTTTTCTAGATTAGGCAAGGCAGATGTGTGCTTGTAATCTCTCCCCTCCCTCTGTCTCCTTATCAGAAGCTCCTAAGTTAAAGTGAAACCTGATAGGCAGAGCAGAGGGAGGAGGGAGGAGAGAGCTGCCTGAGAAGGAGTGAATAATAAATTAACTAGCTGGACTAATCAGCTGTGCAAGTGATGGACAGGACTAATGCGCCAGCTGCCTCCAGAGTGTGAAGATAGTTATAACAAGAAAACTACAAACGTTATAATAATGATTTTACATGTTTTTAAAGGGCTGCCCAGGCACTATTCAAGGGTAATGTTAGTATCATACTGATAAATGACCTGACAGAGTCCCTTTAAATTTATCCATTTCTGTCAACTGGTCATGATCCAAGAAGATTCCCATAGATAAGGCACTTCACTAAAAAGACAAGATTTACCTACAAAGTAAAGGGGTCAATATCTCAGAAATTAAGATGCACAGAAGCAAAATAAAAACAATGACAGGCTCAAGAGAACAACAGCTTTTACACCAAGAAAAAAAAAATTGTTTCCCAGCCTACAAAATATTAAAATATTGAACAGCCTGTGAAAATAAAGACACTTCATAATTTACATGATTCTAAGATTCTCCTGTGTTACTGTCACACTCGGACAAAGGAATTCCTGGTGCATGGCACATCACAGAGATACAATGGGGATAGAAAAGGTAGGAAGGCTGTTATGACAGGATGGTCAGAACAGAATGAATCTATTACCAGCAGCAGGAGATGGTACATGTGACTATTTAAAGGGAAAGGATGTGGTCACAAACTGGCAGCACCTGAAATAGAACTGACTAGGCACTATTAGTAAGGAGAGAGTCATTAACCCTAGCTGTGCCAACAGAAAGCAAACACATTTAAAAATCAGTTTCACAAAACAATGTGAAGTACAGATATCAGAGCTGTCACCAGTTACCCGAGTACAAGAGACAATTGTGACAATACCCCTTTTTCTACGAAGTGCCTTTAGGACCCTCAACACCAAACTTGACTGGATATGACATTTGGAAGGGATAAACAAACTCATTTCCATTCACCTCCGTGGTCACCTGGCCTTCGAGGTCATCACAAACGCAAACCAAAGGCGATGGTAATAAAATAGACTCCAGAGACTCAACAAATCCCCTGAGCAATGACAGCAATGACCTGTGAAACACATTATGGCTATTTAGTACTGAGGGTAGCTACAGTCAAAAAGGACATTGGGTTAATGATGGGCACCACTCTATATGGACCAATAACCACATAGCACAGAGCCTCAGATGAACACTTCCATCTGATCTTTTTAAGTGGACACCCATACGTAATCATTCACACACAGGTTTAGACATAAACGTTTATTTCAAGCCATACGTTTTTTAGAATAAGGGTACCGACACACTGGCGTGAAAGTCGGATGACTGCAATGCGTGATTTTATTGCCTTGCAGTCGGACCAATGTTGTTCTATGTCCGAGAGCACATTGTCAAGTGTTGGACGCTTTTTTCTCCGGATAACGAACGAGAAACAAATCGCAACATGCTGTGACAGTATGCGATTCATGTGCGAGACTCACCAATGCAAGTCTACGGGTCCGAAAAAATCACGGACAGCACACGGACCATCCTAGTGGCATCTGTTTTTATCACTGATACACTGATACGTTATCATTCTGCAGCTGAGCACACTGTAAAATGTCCCTGTAAATGATTGTACAGTAAATAGCTGCTGAGAAAAAAAATGGATTGCACACGGACAGCACGCGGATGTGATCTGAGAGAAATGTCGGACACTCGCATAACAGTTGGATGCAAAACGGAGCAAAAAATGGATGTCACTTGTCCAATTCTCCTGGATGAGAATCAGACCTTTTTTTTTCTTCACGCCAGTGTGTTTCCACCCTAAGGAAAATTCCCTGAAGAACAGACAGCAGAGGTGTCCCCTTGTACCTTCAAAATCTTACCATTACTAACAGGACACTCAGTGGAAACAACCATCCCTCCTTGACCACCTTTCATGGGAGTACACCCAGGCCCAGTTTTAACCTGAAGTAGGTGTAGAGTACCTCTCCTACTCTCCGAAGTACCTTAGCCATCTTGGCTGAAAGAGTAGTTGTAGATTTTACAAAGATGGCAGAGATAGTTGCACACAAGTAATTTTCTTCACAAAAACGTCCCCAACTGACAACTTCTCCAGATGGCCAATCAATCACTGGGATGTGTTTTTTGCTCCACTTTCCACAGAAACCAGGATAGTCTTAGATTTTGGACCAATTATCAAGTCAGCAGATATAGTAAACCGAGACATATATATTCAAGAAATCATTAAAAAAAGGGCTCCCCTGTATTTTTATTACCAGCCAGGTAAAACTAGGCAGCTGGGAGTTGGTGGCAGCCCATAACTGTCATCAGCTCAAAATAATTACCAAAATCCACACTAAATAAACAACAAATATGCAGTGTGAACACTGCTGCATTTTTGCTGTGTATTTAGGAGCTAACTTTGAGGCATTCATGGATTTTCTGCATATTTCCAGTGTAGTGCTATAGTGTAGTGTAGTCTTTTAGGTCAGCTGCAATTGCGAGAAAGGCTGGGATCACACATGAGCCTTGGACCCGTTAAAGGCATCGGTTTTTCAACTTTAGAATTCCAAGCTGTTAACGTATCCAGGGCTCAAGTGTGAATGCAGTGTTTTTTGGGTGCAGTAAAGAAAACGCATCCGTTTTCTTAACATGGGGCCCTATGGGAAACGGATCCATCAACGCATGGTACATATAGATACCATCCATTAACGCATGCATTAATGCTCGCGTTTTTAGCCTTAAAAATGGCAAAGTTCAAAAACGCATAGCAGTACAGGAGGCTCAAAAAACAGCCTTAAAATAACGGATCCATTATTGGATCCATTACATAAAACTTACTGCCATGTGTAACCCCTTAGCCAAAGTGACATCCGCAGTATCTTATTCTGTGAAAAAGTTAATAAAAATGTATGTGCACATGCTTAAACTGTGGGAGGCCTGGTAAGGGGCAGCACAAGAGATTTCAAACCACAACTTTATTTTAATAAATGAGAGTCCTTGTTGGCTTTTGCCGCTTGAATGGGACTTACGCTCCTAACGTACTGATTGAACTCTCAGAATTGGCGTAAGTACCGCTCCAGCTTCAAAAGCCAGAAACCAACTGTCTGCTGTGTGCGGAGTTTTGTAACAGTCTGGTTCACCTCAGGTCAGAGAGCTGTGACCTGAGGTTAACCTTACTCCAACATTAGCCTGCTCACAGTGGTAGCCCAAAATCAGTTAGTTTCCGGTCCCACCATGATATGACATTCCTGAGGATCGTAGAGGGTTTAAGAAGCAGTGGTAAAGGCTAGGGTCACATGTACGTTTTTATTTTTACAACCTGATCCGGTTTTGAGCTTTCAAAAAGCTCAAAACCGGATCAGGAAATGCTCCTCATAGGAGCCAATGCTAAACACCGCATTGCTTCACAAGCAATCCGGTGTCCGTCTCCGGCTCTGCAGCCTGCGTGAAAAATCACTCCAGTAACCGGATTGCTCAGGATGTGTAATCCTGAGCAATCCGGCTACTGCATAGTTTGCTCATCCCTGCTGCTACAGGCATGAGCAAACTGTTCTATGTATTGTAAAATGATACATTTAATAAATAAATGCTTGGTTGATGTCTCTAGGGGGGGCTTAGTCCCCCTAGAGACCGTACGCCCACTCAGGTGGGCTTCTCCTACAATGTCCCCATAGCTCCGTGCATGACCCCTAAACTCACCCCCACCCGTATCTATATAGAGGGGTTCCTGCACCCCTATTTTCTAGGTCTCCCTTTTTGTGTCCAAAACTAAGTGTTAAAGTAGAGAATAGAGCTTATAGTTACGTGCTGTGCAAGTTTCATTTTCGGTCCATAGGCGGGGCTGTGTCCTGATGCCTCCGCCCACTAATTAATTATGCCCGCCCCCTCTGGTATTGCTCCAGTGTTGAGAGGGAGGCCGCGTCATGAAAGGGGCGGGGCTATCGGTATGACACGATGTTAGATCCGGATGCGGTGAACGCAATTCTATTTTTAAGTGTGACCCTAGCCAAAGTTAGGAATGAGGCTTGTGTTTGTGTTCTTTTTCCAAATAAAATGATTTTTCTCTGTGTGTTGTATTATTTACTATTTACTTTGAGGTTCCTAATGACTGGGTCCATCATTGGCCCAACATTGTGAACCTTGGGCTTAGTGCCAGATAGCAATACATAGCTGGTATTAATCCTTATATTACCTACTCTGCAAGCTCCACAGGGCAGCTGGAATAGCTGGGTAGAGCTCTAGAAAATGGTGCTTCAAAGAATGCACCATTTTTCTGGAGTGACTGTGGACTGCAATTTGCAGCGAGCAGCCCTGAATGTTTGTGCTTCCCCACACTGGGGATTCAAGCCCCAGCTCCCTAGTTGTACTTAGCGGGCAACCAAAAATACAGCACAGCGTGGAAGCTTGGTAAGTAATACTTTAGGAAGCTTATGTCAGTGCAGAAATAGCAGGGATTCACTTTAAAAGGTTTTAGCTGTGTTTGGCAGCATTTGGGTCCCTTTGAAAGTGTTTTCTATGCCCTTTATTTCCCATTGATGTTAATAGGGTTCGGACAATCGACGAACTGTTCGTCAAGCAAGTCGGTGAATATATGCCCGTTCTGTGAACAGAGCCGAACCCTAACATCAAAGGATTCGCTCTTTTCTAGTCATGCAAATGCCACATCCTATTATTATCTTTGAGGGACCTGAGGTCAGAAAGTTTCAATCTTTAATCAATCGCAGTTTTTCTATTATTATTATTGTTATTTATTTATATAGTGCCATAATATTCCATGGCGCTTTACATGTTAAGAGGGCAGACTAGGACAAGTAACATAGTAACAATACAAGTAACAATGGCTGTGGACAACTCTAACGTACAGCTACAATAGGGGAGAAGATCCTCTCCACGAGAGCTCACTGTCTATGAGGAGCGGATGGGGATACAGTAGGAAGGGGAGGTTTCGGTCATGAGGCGGTGCGGTGGACCGGGTCTCATTGCAGGTTGTAAGCTTGGTGGAAGATGTGGGTTTACAGGCCTCTTTTGAAGGTTCTCAGGGTAGGGGAATGCCTGATGTGGTGGGGCAGCAAATTCCAGAGTATGGGTGATGAACAGGAGAGGTCCTGTATGCAGTTGTGCGAAGAGGAGATGAAGGGGGAATAGAGGAGGAGTTCTTAGGAGGATCGCAGGTTGTGTGAGGGTAGGTATCGGGAGACCATGTCGGAGATGTATGGAGGGGACAGGTTGTGGATGGATTTGTATGTCATGGTTAGTGTTTTAAACCGGGATCTCTGGGAAACAGGGAGCCAGTGAAGGGCTTGGCAGAGGGGGGAGACACGGGAGTAGCGGGGAGACAGATGGATTAGGTGGGCAGCGGAGTTCAGGATAGATTGGATAAGTGAAACGGAGGTAGCGGGGAGGCCGGTGTGCAGGAGGTTGCAGTAGTCGAGACGGGAGATGATGAGAGCGTGAATAAGGTTTTTAGCGGTGTCATGGTCAAGGAAAGTGCGGATCCGAGAGATGTTTTTGAGCTGGAGTCGGCAGGAGGTGGCAAGGGCTTGGATGTGGGGCTTAAAGGAGAGGGAATAATCAAGGATAACCCTGAGGCACTTGGCGTGGGGGACTGGGGAGAGAGAGCAGTCGTTGACAACGATGGATAGGCCAGGTAGTGAGGGTGAGCGGCTTGGGGGGAAGACGATTAATTCAGTTTTGTCCATGTTCAGCTTAAGGAAGCGAGCAGAGAAAAAAGAAGAGATAGCGGACAGGCACTGTGGAATTTTGGATAGTAGGGAGGCGATGTCAGGTCCAGACAGATAGATTTGGGTGTCGTTGGCGTAGAGGTGGTACTGGAGGCCATGGGACTCAATGAGTTTCCCTAGGCTGAGAGTGTAGATTGAGAAGAGTAACGGTCCTAGCACCGAGCCCTGGGGGACCGCGACAGATAGGGGGTAGGCCGAGGAGGATGTGAGGGAGTGGGTGATGCTGAAGGTCCAGTCCGTTAAGTATGAGGAGATCCAGGAGAGGGTAAGGTCCGTGATGCCAAGAATTTCCAGGATCTGAAGTAGAAGGGAGTTGTCAACAGTGTCGAAGGCGGCGGACAGGTCAAGGAGGAGGAGGACAGAGTAGTGGTGCTTGCTTTTGGCAGTCAGTAGGTCATTGGTGACTTTGGTCAGTGCTGTTTCAGTGGAGTGGAGGGGTCTGAAGCCGAATTGCAGGCGGTCGAAGAGGGAGCAGGAGGAGAGGTGAGAGGACAGCTCAGAGTGGACGTGCTGTTCAAGTAGTTTAGAGGCAAAGGGGAGGAGAGATATAGGGCGGTAGTTGGAGACAGCCGTGGGGTCAAGGGAGGGTTTTTTGTGGATGGGTGTGATCAAGGCATGTTTGAAGGATGAGGGGAAGGTGTCGGTGGTGAGTGATAGGTTGAAAAGATGAGTCAGGGCTGGGATGATAACGGAGGAGAGGTTGGGAATGAGGTGGGATGGGAGCGGGTTGTTGGCACTGGTGGTGAGGTGTGATTTTGACAGGAGGGAGGAGAGCTGGTCTTCAGTTATGGGGGGGAAGCAGTTGATGGGAGGAAAGGGCAGTATATGCGAGAGGGGAGGCTGTTGGGACAGAGGATCAAAGCTGCTATTGATTCTATCAATCTTTTCTTTGAAGAAGGAGGCAAAGTCTTCAGCAGAGATAAGGAGAGATGGAGGGGCATCGGGCGGGCTGAGTAGGGAATTGAAGGTTTTGAAAAGTTGTTTGGGATTGTGGGCCAAGGAGGTTATTAGGGATGAGAAGAAGGTTTGTTTGGCAGTAGCAAGAGCATTCTTGAAGGCAATGAGAAACTGTTTGAACAGTTTCAAAGTGCTCAGCGGAATGTGACTTTTTCCATCGCCTCTCGGCCACCCTGGATGCTCGTCTTAGGTCTTTAGTAAGGGCGGTGTGCCAGGGTTGCCTGTTAGTGTGAGTGTAGATCAGTGTGTTTTAGGTTTTTGCGGGGGTGGAGAATAGGTGGCATAGTAGGGGAGGAGAAGGAGGAGAAGGTCAGTAGATTGTGGTCAGAGGGAGGGATGAGTTTGTGACGTTAGTAAGGGAGCAAAGACGGGTAAAGATGAGGTCCAGCGTGTGGCCACCTTCGTGGGTGGTGGAGGACCATTGGAAGAGCCTGAAGGAGGCCTGAAGGAGGAGGTCAAGGAAAGAAGTTGAGAGGCGGTTGGGTGGGCGGTGTCAATGGGGATATTGAAGTCACCCATAATGATGGTGGGGATATCAGCAGAGAGGAAGTAAAGAAGCCCGGTGGTGAAGTGGTCAAGGAAGGTGGGGATGCATCCAGGGGGGCGGTAGATGACGGCCAGCTGGAGGTTACAGGGGGAGAAGATGCGGACAGAGTGGGCTTCGAAAGAGGGAAGAGTAGCAGAGGGGGGAAGTGGAATACGGGTGAAGGAGCAGGTGTCGGACAGGAGTATGCCAACACCTCCGCCATGTTTGTTAGAGGGGCGGGGGGTGTGGGAAAGGCTGAAACCGCCATAGGATAGGCCAGCAGGGGATACTGTGTCGGAGGGGGTGAGCCAGGTCTCTGTGATGCCAAGGAATGAGAGTTTATTAGAAATAAAGTTTGTGGATGTGTGTGAGTTCATTACAGAATGAGCGGGTGTTCCAGAGTGCGTCTCGCAGCTTCTATAACTATTACTTGATATGGTTACTCTTCAATGCTGAGTAGGTTACATACATTTTTACTGCTGGATGAGTACTCTCCTAGCAACAGTCTCCAATTATCGCCCCATATCTCTTCTCCCGTTTGCCACAAAACTTCTTGAACAACACGTCTATTCCGAACTGTCCTCCCACCTCTCTTCCCATGCTCTCTTTGACCGCCTACAATCCGGCTTCCGACCGCACCACTCCACTGAATCAGCCCTAACCAAAGTCACAAATGACCTTCTGATCGCCAAGAGCAAACGACACTACTCCTTCCTCATCTTCTTGACCTCTCTGCTGCCTTTGACACTGTTGACCACTCCCTCTTACTCCAAATCCTTGAATCTCTTGGCATTACTGACCTCGCCCTCTCCTGGATCTCCTCCTACCTGACGGACAGGACCTTCAGCGTCACCCACTCCCACACCTCCTCCTGGCCCCACCCCCTCTCCGTAGGTGTCTCCCAAGGCTCGGTTCTGGGACCACTACTCTTCTCCATTTACACTCTCAGCCTAGGCAACCTCATCGAGTTACATGGCGTCCAATACCACCTCTACGCCGACAACACCCAGCTCTATCTGTCTGGCCCCGACATCTCCTCTCTTCTATCCAAAATTCCTCACTGCCTATCCGCCATTGCATCCTTCTTTTCCACCGCTTCCTCAAACTCAACATGGACAAGACCGAATTCATCGTCTTTTCCCCTAACAACCTTCCCCCCCTTCTTGACCTATCCATCACCGTCAACAATTGCACCCTCTCACCTGTCCCCCATGCCAAATGTCTCTGGGTAATCCTCGACTCCTCCCTCTCCTTCAAGCCCCACATCCAAGCCCTCACCACCGCCTGCCGACTCCAACTAAAAAACATTGCCCGCATCCGCTCCTTCCTTGACCACAACACGGCTAAGACACTTGTCCATGCCCTCATCATCTCCCACCTGGACTATTGCAACCTCCTGTTCACCAGCCTCCCTGCCTCCTCCCTTGCACCTCTCCACACCATCCTCAACTCTGCTGCCCGACTCATCCACCTATCTCCCCGGCCTCCCCTCTCCGCCGAGCCCTCCACTGGCTCCCCATCCTCCAGCGATCTCGCTTCAAAACCCTAACCCTGACATACAAGGCCATACACAACCTGTCCCCTCCCTACATCTCCGACCTGGTCTCCCGCTACCTTCCTTCGCGCAGCTTGCGCTCCTCCCAAGAACTCCTTCTCTCAACCCCCCCGCATCTCCACCTCCCACAACCGCACACAAGACTTCTCTCGTGCTTCTGCCAGACTCTGGAACTCCCTCCCCCATCACGTCAGACACTCCCCAGCCCTGGGAACCTTCAAGAAAAACCTGAAGACACACCTCTTCCTACAAGTCTATAACACACACTGACACCCTATCCACTGCACCATCTCACCTCTCCCCCTCCTACTGTCTCCCTCCCCACCCCCTTTAGACTGTGAGCCCTCGTGGGCAGGATCCCCGGCCCTATTTTACCCGTATGACTACTTGTGATCTGTCATCGTTTGTCGTCGTTTGTGGTCGTCTTCGACCACTTGTCTTTGTCTACCCTCTAAATTGTAAAGCGCCATGTATCCTAATAGTGCTATATAAATACCTATTAATAATAATAATAGCTGCAGCTTGTGATCGCCTTCCCTTCCACTATATTTATCCACCGCTGATCTCACTCCATGTCAGATAAACTGCATTCAGCCCATGGTGATTGAGCTTGTTCTTGTGTTGCATAGGTGTTGTTCCTTTTGCAGCAACACAGCTATTGTCTGGAGAAATCCCTGGAATCCAATCATATCTTTTTTCCAATCATATCTTTTTTTTGTGAAGTGGAACAAAATGTATTGGATATTTTGAACTTTTTTAGCAAATAAAAAACTGAAAAGTGAGGCGTGCAATATTATTCCGCCCCCTTGAGTTAATACTTTGTAGCGCCACCTTTTGCTGCGATTTCAGCTGCAAGTCACTTGTGGTATGTCTCTATCAGTTTTGCACATCGAGAGACTGAAATTCTTGCTCATTCTTCGTTGCAAAACAGCTGGAGCTCAGTGAGGTTGGATGGAGAGCGTCTGTGAACAGCAGTTTTCAGCTCTTTCCACAGATTCTCGATTGGATTCAGGTCTGGACTTTGACTTGGCCATTCTAACACCGGGAAACGTTTATTTTTGAACCATTCCATTGTAGATTTTTCTTTATGTTTGGGAACATTATTTTGTTGGAAGATAAATCTCCGTCCAAGTCTCAGGTCTTTTGCAGACTCCAACAGGTTTTCTTCCAGAATGGTCCTGTATCTGGCTCCATCCATCTTCCCATCAATTTTAACCATCTTCCCTGTCCCTGCTGAAGAAAAGCAGGCCCAAACCATAATGCTGCCACCACCATGTTTGACAGTGGGGATGGTGTTTTAAGGGTGATGAGTTGTGTTGCTTTTACGCCAAACATATCATTTTGCATTGTGGCCAAAAGGTTCAATTTTGGTTTCATGTGACCAGAGCACCTTATTCTACATGTTTGGTGTGTCTCCCAGGTGGCTTGTGGCAAACTTCAAACGAGACTTTTTATAGATATCTTTGAGAAATGGCTTTCTTCTTGCCACTCTTCCATAAAGCCAGATTTGTGCAGTGTATGACTGATTTATGTCCTATGGACAGACTCTCCCACCTCAGCTGTAGATCTCTGCAGTTCATCCAGGGTGATCATGGGATTTTTGGCTGCATCTCTGATCAGTCTTCTCCTTGTTCAAGATGAAAGTTTAAAGTCACGGCCGGGTCTTGGTAGATTTGCAGTGGTCTGATACTCCTTCTATTTCAATATGATCGCTTGCACAGTGCTCCTTCAGATGTTTAAAACATGGGAAATCTTTTTGTATCCAAATCCAGCTTTAAACTTTCACCACAACAGTATCTTGGACCTGCCTGGTTGTGTTCCTTGGGGTCTTCATGATGATCTCTGCACATGAAACAGAACCCTGAGACTATCACAGAGCAGGTGCATTTATACGGAGACTTGATTACACACAGGTGGATTCTATTTATTATTACCAGTCATTTAGGACAACATTGGATCATTCAGAGATCCTCACTGAACCTCTGGAGTGAGTTTGGTGCACTGTAAAGTAAAGGGGCCGAATAATATTACACCCCCACTTTTCAGTTTTTAATTTGTTAAAAAGTTTAAAATATCCCCAAAATTTCGTTCCACTTCACAATTGTGTCCCACTTGTTGTTGATTCTTCACAAAAAAATTAGAATTTATATCTTTATGTTTGAAGCTTGAAATGTGGCAAAAGGTTGAAAAGATCAAGGGGGCCGAATACTTTCACAAAGCACTGCATGTGCCTACATTTCTTGGCAATTGACTTTCAAAGAGTAGGCAGCAAATCTCATACCTTGGATATTAGCTCAGTCCAAAGAAATAAATGTTTCTATAGAGCAGGACTGCAAAAAATAACTGCATACTGTATTTATTGTATATAATTGTAAACTATAATAATAGTACTATTTCATTTTAAAGAATAGACATCTTATGTCAGCTGTAAAATACTATGTTACAAAATAGCTTGGTAATCATAGTATTGTAAATGTACGACCCTCTCAGAGAACATGTATGTTACCATAAGACAATGTGCAAAAATGAAAAAATGTGGTCAGAAATTATTTAAAGCAATTCTTGCATTTGATTATCACAGTTCTTCTGCACAGGTACCGTATATCAAAGAAATAAATTACAAGACAGATGTATCCGAACATGACAAGGTGGAGGAGCATTGCTGTACAGTGTACTTAGGGAACCTAAGGGTTCAAATTAATCTCCTAGGGTCATTAAGTTGATGTTTACCAAGAGGGAAAGCAAGAGTCTTCCTTCTGCTTGACATGACTATATTATTAATCTAATATATCCTTGCCTGTGACACTAAAAATATAACATTGCAAAAGCAAAAATAACAATGGTTAATATTTTAGGACATCAACAACAGCAAAAAAAAAAAGCCGGTAAAGTTTTGTCAGTACTGAATGATTCTTCTGCTGCTTTAGAAAGATGGAGAGAGAAAGATAGACGGAGTGAGATAGAGAGGGAAAAAAAAAGAAAGAAAGAGCAGGAGAGAGAGAGAGATGAAATTGAGACATGGAAGAATTTATAGCCCAGAAAATTCCATTCTGCTATCTGATTCAAAAAGTCCAGTCCCCCCAGCTTCGGAAAATCTATTTTCCACATTTTAATACCCTGCAGAACAGTCCTCATAACTCATCCGAGTGTGTTAAGCACAGTTTTATTAGATCTGAAACAAATTTTGGTGGGGAGATACTATAGGTCATTAACCATGGAGTAATTTTATCCTTGTTTCCCTAATGATGCCATAATGGCGAGCGAATTTCTTAACTAAAGACCAAAGAACATTTTGAAGGTCAGTTTCATCTGTGAGCTCCTTCATGCGCTTCTCAGAGAAGATTGGAAAACTCGCAGATTTTTTGAAGAGTCATTAATAATGTGGAAGCTGAAAGCGTACTCTTATTTGCCTTCTTGCTTTTTACCTTTTAATTTTATATCTCTTTATTCTTTCTTCCTTTTTTAACTCTCTTTTCGAATTGTCCTCTCAGTGTTGAGAAGAGTCATTTTTTCCTGCATCCTCATGTCTTCTTTCAATATATTTTATCATATAAAACTTACGGTATATGTCTACGTTGGCTTACATCTGGTATAGATTTCTATAAGGATATTTATTTTTGAAGTGACCAAAGCATATATATTTTATATTATCACTTATAAAACAGATTGCTATAAAGTTTGATATATTTTGTTATATGTTTATGTCATAGGAGGTGGTATATACCTAGCTATAAGAGAGGATATAGCATTTAGTCAATTTTAGGTCTATATTTGGCTAGGGTCACACTTGCGGCAGGGCACTGCAGATCCTGATCTGGTTTTGAGCAGTAAAAGTGCTCAAAACCAGATCAGGAACCGCAGCCCATAGGAGCCCATTATAGTAACTGGATTGCACTACATGCAATCTGGTTACCGCTTGCAGAATTGTGACTCACCGTTGCCGGATGCTCACGTCTCAGGCGTTGCAGCACTTGTCACGGTTCTGCGCCTGAGGCTGTGGGGCCCGGTGGTCAGATCACAAGGGGTTGAACGGATGGGTATAATTCTCAGTTGTCGTGACGCCACCTGCGGGAGTCGGTGATGGCACCGGCGCTGCTTGGGCCTCCGGGGGATGTACGGCAGCTAGATGGGACGCTCCCCACAGGATGAGTGGGAGTCCCCGGGGCCAGGAGCCGTCTTGATGTAATATGGCAGCTCAGGTAGTTTAGGATGTGCAGAGTTAATAACAGTTCGAAGAAAAGCTCAGACACCAGATTCCTCTGTAACGGGTCTTTACTGTAACCGGTAAGATGGTACAAGGTATACAGTCAGCAGATAACGGACCGGGTGGTCCCAGCAATGACTGGTGTTGGTTCAGAGCTCCGCAGTGTTCCTCCTCTTCCTTACTTCTCTAACTTGTTTGCCGATGTTGCCTTAGCATACCAGGTCAGGGTACTTGGGAGACTTCTGAGTGGTACCTAGCTATATTAGACTGAAGGTCCTGTGTCCCAGTGGTGAGTCCCTGCTGGCAAGACAACTAAGTTGCGGCGATGGTGAGGTGCCTCCATGGAAGCGATTCCTTCACCCTGGTTTGCTGAGTGGCGGTGGACGTCTGCTCGCCTCGGAACCAGTAATCCGGTGGTTTTGGGCACGGGGATAGTTGGACCCGTTTGGTAGTTGCCCGGGTTCCGGTCTGGGTCACCGCTTAATGGTGCCAGCCGGTAAGTGGTTTTAGGGCTGCACGGAACTGTGCAGAGCCCTGCTTCTCCTATGTTACTTCCTTCCAGACTCCTACTCCCTCTCCTAAGTTACTCACACACACTACACCTACACTCCTCCCACCAGGACCTGATTGGCCCTCTATTCTAAGTGGTGCATGTGGTGTTGGAGCTCTGAAGTTAACCATGTCATTACTGGGGCGGAGAATAATGCATCTTCAGTACGGGATGCAATACCCTCCTGTGACGCACTCGTTGCGGGGCGCCACAATTGCATCCTGCGGTAAAAATCATGCAGGCTGCAGTTTTCACAGCAGTATCTCTGCCGCAGCAGGTTTGCTATAATGGGCTCCCAAGGGAGCCCATGCAGCTGCCGCAAGGCATATGTGTATGCCTGCGGTAGCCGGCGGCTTTGTTCATTCCTGCTGCCGCAGGGAAGAACAAAGGTTTAAATGTTAATAATAGATGTGGGCAACATGTCTGTAGGGGGTGCCCACCCTCCCTAGAGACATGCCGTCCACTCAGGTGGGCATGTGAGGGGTTAATGTGGTCATTTACAGTATTGCCGGCTATTGTCGGCATTTTCATTTTTATGAATGAACCCGGCAGCACCTCACTGTGTATGACATATAGTACGTAATGTACGTAGTGTATGAGCCGCTAGCCTTGGTCCTGAAAGCATTAACATTAGGTCTATGGGCAGCGCACCGCCATAGACCTAATGTTAATGCTTTCAGGACCAAGGCTAGCGGCTCATACGTACTGTATGTACTACACAGTGAGGAGCCACCGGGTTCATTCATAAAATAGTAAATGCCGACAATAGCCGGCAATACTATAAATGCCCATATTAACCCCTCACATGCCCACCTGATTGAACAGCATGTTTCTAGGGAGGGTGGGCACCCCCTAGAGACATGTTGCCCACATCTATTATTAAGATTAACCCTTTGTTCATCCCTGCAGCAGCAGGGATGAACAAAGCATACGGTAATCGGATTGCTCCAGATTACACATCCTGAGCAATCCGGTTACCGCATTCCGATTTACAGGACACATTTTGTAAAAAAAAAATGTGTCTGAAGGTAATTGCAGTTACCGCATCCGGATCTGGATGCGGTAACCGCAATTACCTGTCCAAATGTGACCCCAGCCTAAGATATCAGGCTCCACCTCACATTTTGTACTGCTTTCTTGTGCTTTCATGAATGTCTGTTGTCAATTTCTATTGTTAATTTAGTATCGAGTCTCCATGTGATGTGATCATATTAAAGTATATTATGCGCACTAAAAATGTAGACAATTTGATCATAGAATATTTATAATATTGAATAAATAACAGTAATAATAATATAGATTTTTAAGGTTTATGCTTTTTTGTTACATACTGTATGTATATGACAATGTTTATCTCAAATTAAAGGTTTTCTGTGATTAACAGGCAAATGCAAGTAAAAATACTCCTAAATAACACATCCCGGCATCAGAACCTACATGCTACTGCTACCTCATGGCCCCTTTACACGCAGCTACAGGTAACAGGTTTTCCACAGGTAACTTACTGGCTGCAGTGAAATCATGGAGACATGGTTCTATCTTGTTGCTGTATACAAATGGAACTATGTCTCCATGATTTCACTGCAACCAGTAAGTTACTTGTGGAAAACCTGTTACCTGTAGCTGCGAGTAAAGTGGCCATCAGTGCTACCACATTTTGGTTGACTTAGGCTAGGGTCACATTTGCGATGTGCCCCTAGCCTGCCGGATTCCGGTATTATCTTAGAACTTTTTCCAGCGCCGCATAGCGTTTCCGCTATGCGGTGCTGGAAACCGCTGCCCTTAGTTACCCGCTGTTTACCTGCACGACCTGTCACACAGGCAGCGGCTCGGAGGGCGTTTTACAGCGCCGCACAGGAAATCGTGTCTGCAACGGTTTCCTGTGCGGCGCTGTAAAACGCCCTCCGAGCCGCTGCCTGTGTGACAGGTCGTGCAGGTAAACAGCGGGTAACTAAGGGCAGCGGTTTCCAGCACCGCATAGCGGAAACGCTATGCGGCGCTGGAAAAAGTTCTAAGATAATACCGGAATCCGGCAGGCTAGGGGCACATCGCAAATGTGACCCTGGCCTTAGTTCACATCAATATTTTGAGGCAAATTTGTACACCCTAGTGCATTAAAAGCTATGCACGGCTGGTTTCACACTTTTGTGAATCTGAGGGAATGCGGGTAAAACCGTGATCCCTCCAGATTCCCTAGCAATCGCAAAACCTGTTGCACCTGGATGCCCCCATACCAGTATTATCACTGATCCCATCAGGTTTTGTACCTTTTTTAGCTGGATCCTGTGAAAAATGACATGCCCGCTAGTAGGTATGTTATTTAAAACTGGGTTCTGGGCATGCTCTGTTACAAAACCCAGATCCAGCATCATGATCCAGCAGGATCCAGATTCTGCTGGATCTGGGTTCTATAGAGCCCCATTGTAATTTAACCTGCATTGTCCCAGATCTGGGTGTTCTCAGTTTTGAAATGGAGACCAAATTCGCTACAAACTGCATTTTGGTGTCAGTGAAAAAAATGTGAACACCCGAATAAGGGGAAACTGTAAACACCTGGATGCACCTGCAAGTTCCTACAGCCCAATTGAAAGTCAGTGGGACCAAAAACGGATGGGGGTGCATCCAGTTTCAGCTGGATTCACACAGATACTAAAAACCGGTAGTGTGAAACCAGCCTTACTTCTCTGATTAACCATTCCCCTTTCCTGTTTAATCAAACAAAAGGGTGCTTCTACTCAATACTGAGCAAAGGGTCTGAATACTTATGACATGTGATATTTCAGTTTTTATTTTTTAATAAATTTATAAAAATTGCTACATTTCAGTTTTTTTCAGTTTTTTCTAGGGTGCAGAGTGTACATTGATGAGAAAAAAAATTTACTTTTTTTAATTTACCAAATGGTTGCAATGAAACAAAGAGTGAAATTTTATGGGGGTCTGCATACTTTCCGTACCTGCTGTACATCTGGTATCGCTGTAATTGTACAGACCCGAATAATAAAGATAGGCTAGGGTCACACATAAGCCTTGGATCCGTTATTGCCATTAGTTTTTCCAGTTTTGTGTTTTAAGTCCAAAAACTGATGCAAAAAACGTATGCTGCACTCAAGTGTGACTGCAATGGTGTCAGTTTTTATACAGGACCCAAAAAACGTTGCAAGCAACGTTTTTGTATGCAGTAAAAAAATGTATCCTTTTTTAACATGGGGCCCTATGTAAAAACGGATTTGTTTTTAAAGCATTGTTTATGGCACAAAAAAAGGATCTGTTTTTTAGAGCATTGTTTATGGAAAAAATATCAAAGTCCAAAAAACGCAGAGCTGCACAAGAGGGTCAAAAAGCACCCTAAAAAACGGATCAGTTATTTAAAGCAAGGGAAAAAACTGATGACCATGTGTGACCCTACCTCAGAGATAGGTTTAAAAAACAAAGAAAAAAGGCTAGGGTCACACAGACCCTGGATCAGTTATTGATATCAGTTTTTTACCTTTATTTTTGTAAGGCTAGAGTCACATCTGCGTTTTTTATTTAAAATCCTGATCCGGTTTTGAGCTTTCAAAAAGCTAAAAACCGGAGCAGGAACCGCTCCCCATAGGAGCCCATTATGGTAACCGGATTGCTTTACAAGCAATCGGGTTACCGGCTCCGGATCTGCAGCCTGCATGAAAAATCATGCAGGCTGCAGTTTTCGGAGCGGTTCTAGCATCAGCAATGCGGTAACCACATTGCTCAGGATGTGTAATCCTGAGCAATGCAGTTACCATATAGTTTGTTCATCCCTGCTGTCACAGGGATGAACAAACGGTTAAATCTGTTAAAAAAGCTTAAATATTAATAATAATTGTGGGCAACATGTCTCTAGGGGGTGCCCACCCCCCTAGAGACATGCTGCTCACTCAGGATGGCATGTAATGGGTTAATAACTCCTGTACAGTATAGCCGGCTATTGTCGGCTCTGTACAATTTTCTCAATGAAGCCGCGGCTCCTCTGACAGCTGCGCACATACTATACGTAACGTACGTATAGTATGTGCCACTGTCCAGGGTCCTGTAGGCATTTACATTAGATCTATGGGCAGCGCACCGCCATAGATCTACTGTAAAAGCCTACAGTACCTCGGACAGCGGCAGATACTATACGTACATTATGTATAGTATGTGCGCAGCTGACAGGGGAGCCACGGCTTCATTAAGAAAATTGTACAGAGCTGACAGGAGCCGGCTTACTGTACAGGGGTTATTAACCCATGACATACCCTCCTGAGTCGGCAGCATGTCTCTGGGGGGGAGTGGGCATCCCCTAGAGACATGATGACCACACTTATTATTAATATTTAAGCTTTTGTAACATATTTTACAGTTTGCTCATCCCTGCAGCAGCAGGGATGAGCAAACTGTATGGTAACCGCATTGCTCCGGATTACACATCCGGAGCAATCCAGTTACAGATAGCGGCTTAAACCACACATTTTTCATGAAAAATGTGTGTGAAGCTAATTGCGTTCACTGCATCCGGATCTGGATGCGGTGAACGCAATTCTCTTTTAAAGTGTGACCCAAGCCTAAGTCCAAAAACTGATGTTAAAAACGGATCCTGGGATCAAGTTTGACTGCATTGTTAACAAAAGCTATTTGTTTTCTTACTGGACCCAAAAAACGCTGCAATCAACATTTTTGAGTGCAGTAAAAAAAAGGATCAGTTTTTTTTAACATGTGTCCCTATGGGAAATGGATCCGTTTTTTTGGTGCAGTAAAAAAACGGATCTGCTTTTGCTAGCATTTTTTGGCAAAAATGGCAAAGTCCAAAAAATGCATAGCTGCATGGGAGGCTAAAAAACAGCCCCCAAAAAAACGGATTTGTTATTGAAACCAGTGGAAAAAACTGATTGGCATGTGTGAGGCTAGGGTCACACATAAGCCCTTGGTCCGTTTTTGGTATCAGGTTTTGCCAAAAACTGATGCAAAAACGGATTATATGTAACTAGATTAAGGCTGGATAGCACTATATGGAGGCAGAGTGCTTAACTCTGTATGGAGACTCATTGGTTAGCAGAGTATGGTGGGTCAGTGGTTAGCACTGTATAAGGTGGCTCAGTGGTTAGCACAGTATAAGGTGGCTGAGTGATTAGGACTCTATGGTGGCTGAGTGGTTAGCACAGTATGGTGGCTCAGTGGTTAGCACAGTATGGTGGCTCAGTGGTTAGCACTGTATACGGTGAGTCAGTGGTTAGCACTTTATGGTGGCTCAGTGGTTAGCACAGTATGGTGGCTCAGTGGCTAGCAGTGTATATGCTGGCTCAGTGGTTAGCACTGTACGGTGGCTCAGTGGTTAGCACTGTATGGTGGCTCAGTGGCCAGCACTGTACGGTGGCTCAGTGGTCAGCACTGTATGGTGGCTCAGTGGTCAGCACTGTACGGTGGCTCAGTGGTCAGCACTGTACGGTGGCTCAGTGGTCTGCAGTGTATGGTGGCTCAGTGGTCAGCACTGTACAGTGGCTCAGTGGTCTGCACTGTACAGTGGCTCAGTGGTCAGCACTGTATGGTGGCTCAGTGGTCAGCACTGTATGGGGGCTCAGTGGTCAGCACTGTATGGTGGCTCAGTGGTCAGCACTGTACGGTGGCTCAGTGGTCTGCAGTGTACGGTGGCTCAGTGGTCTGCACTGTATGGTGGCTCAGTGGTCTGCAGTGTACGGTGGCTCAGTGGTCAGCACTGTACGGTGGCTCAGTGGTCTGCACTGTATGGTGGCTCAGTGGTCTGCACTGTACAGTGGCTCAGTGTTCTGCACTGTACGGTGGCTCAGTGGTCTGCACTGTACGGTGGCTCAGTGGTCTGCACTGTATGGTGGCTCAGTGGCTTGCACTGTACGGTGGCTCAGTGGTCTGCACTGTACGGTGGCTCAGTGGTCAGTGCTCTGCTGGAATTTTAGACCATTCTTCTTTGGCAAACTGCTCAGGTCCCTGATATTTGAAGGTTGCCTTCTCCAAACTGTAATTTTTAGATCTCTCCACAGGTGTTCTATGGGATTCAGGTCTGGACTCATTGTTGGCCACCTTAGAAGTCTCCAGTGCTTTCTCTCAAACCATTTTCTAGTGCTTTTTGAAGTGTGTTTTGGGTCATTGTCCTGCTGGAAGACCCATGACCTCTGAGGGAGACCCAGCTTTCTCACACTGGGCCCTACATTATGCTGCAAAATTTGTTGGTAGTCTTCAGACTTCATAATGCCATGCACACGGTAAAGCAGTCCAGTGCCAGAGGCAGCAAAACAACCCCAAAACATCAGGGAACCTCCGCCATGTTTGACTGTAGGGACCATGTTCTTTTCTTTGAATGCCTCTTTTTTTCTCCTGTAAACTCTATGTTGATGCCTTTGCCCAAAAAGAGAGAACATTCTTCCAAAATGTTTTAGGCTTTCTCAGGCAAGTTTTGGCAAATTCCAGACTGGCTTTTTTATGTCTCGGGGTAAGAAGTGGGGTCTTCCTGGGTCTCCTACCATACAGTCCCTTTTCATTCAGACGCCGATGGATAGTACGGGTTGACACTGTTGTACCCTCGGACTGCAGGGCAGCTTGAACTTGTTTGGATGTTAGTCGAGGTTCTTTATCCACCATCTGCACAATCTTGCGTTGAAATCTCTCATCAATTTTTCTTTTACGTCCACATCTAGGGAGGTTAGCCACAATGCCATGGGCTTTAAACTTCTTGATGACACTGCACACGGTAGACACATGAACATTCAGGTCTTTGGAGATGGACTTGTAGCCTTGAGATTGCTCATGCTTCCTCACAATTTGGTTTCTCAAGTCCTCAGACGTTCTTTGGTCTTCTTTCTTTTCTCCATGTTCAATGTGGTACACACAAGGACACAGGACAGAGGTTGAGTCAACTTTAATCCATGTCAACTGGCTGCAAGTGTGATTTAATTATTGCCAACACCTGTTAGGTGCCACAGGTAAGTTACAGGTGCTGTTAATTACACAAATTAGAGAAGCATCACATGATTTTTCTAAGGGCGCCAATACTTTTGTATACCCCCTTTTTTGTGTTTGGTGTGGAATTATATCCAATTTGGCTTTAGGACAATTCTTTTTGTGATTTTTCATTGAAGACAAATTAAATGAAGAAAATAATACCAAAGAATTTGTGATTGCAATCATTTTCAGTAAGAAACTGAGTATTATCTGACAGAATTGCAGGGGTGTCAATACTTTTGGCCATGACTGTATATATATAGCCAGTATGTGCTAAAGGGGCCCAATGAGACTCTTTTGCCCAGGGCCCACAATAACCTGGAGCCGGCTTCTGTGTCCTCCTGCTGCCTTCACCACCGGCCCCTGTGTCTTCCTGCTGCCCGGGCCGCACCGCCAGCTCCTGTGTCCTCCTGCTGCCCGCACCGTCGGCTCCTGTGTCCTGCTGCCAGGGCTGCCGCTGCTGCCCGCACCGCCGGCTCCCGTGTCCTGCTGCTCGCAATTGACTCGTGGAGAAGAAGAGGAGAAGCTTGATGCTGGTCATATTCCTGGCTTGAAGATCACTGAGGTCTGAAGTGGGCATGAGACAGTCTGATCCCTGCTAGCCCATCACAGAGAGATGTCCAGGCAAAACAGAGTAATCCCAGGCTGCAGGCAGATTAAACGTGAGTAGTGACATCTACCTGAACTCAATGATGGGGAAGGGGAGAGGAGTTTGAGCTAAACTGCTGATACTGGATTCTGGCGCCGGTGTGGCACTATTTACAAATAGTAAAGCCAGCTGATGAATAAGGGGGTCTGTCCCTCGAAACGCATTCAGCATTTCCCCCCTGTATGATGTATGACAGTTTTAACTATTTGAAAAATAAAGGTTTGATAGAAGACGTAGGCCGGTTCAGCATAATTTCTCATATCTACCTGCATTATAGGAAGTGCCAAGTCTCATTATGTGCTTTCTTCCCATAGCAGGAATAAAGGGATTGTTATACTTGTGTGTTTTTCCCAATCAAGTACCTTAATAAAATGACCCATATTCCTTAGACTTACCCTTCGTGGGTTGGCCTACTAGGAGGTCTTACAGGGGAGCAGCCATCTTGGTGTACTCCTTTATGAACCTCCTATAGTAGCCCACCAATCCCAAGAATTGACGTACTTCCTTCAGGGTCTTGGGTTCTGGCCACTCCTTGATAGCTATCACCTTGTCTGGATCAGGGGCCATGCCTTCGGCACTAACTATGTGTCCCAGGTACTGTACTCTTGGCTTCAAGAGGTGGCATTTGGATGGTTTCAGCTTCATCCCGTATTTGGCCAGAGCTTCAAACACCTCTGCTAGATGGGTTATGTGTTCCTCATAGGTCTTGGAGTACACAATCATGTTATCCAGGTACAGCAGTACCATCTCGAAGTTCTTATGTCCCAGGCAACTCTCCATCAACCTCTGGAAGGTTCTCGGTGCATGAAATAGTCCAAAGGGCATGCTGTTAAATTTACATAGGCCCATAGGTGTCGTGAGTGCCGTCTTCTTGCGAACTTTCTTGGCTACGGACACCTGCCAATACCCACTATTGAGATCTAAGGTGGAAAAGTAATTGTCGGACTTCAGCGCAGCTAAGGAATCCTCTATATGAGGTAACGGGTAAGCATCCATGTGTGTTATGCAGTTTATTTGCCTATAGTCTACACACATTCTCATACTGCCATCCTTTTTCCTGTCTAGGACTAATGGGGCTGCCCAGGGGCTACAGCTATCTCATATAACCCCTGCGTCCTTCATGTCCTGTAACCACTTCCTTGGCTTTCTGATAATGTGCAGGTGGAATAGGCCTGTACCGCTCTTTCATTCGTGGATGTGTACCTGTGGGGATATGATGTTGCACCCTTTTTATCCTGCCAAAGTCAAGTGGATGCTTACTAAAGACTTGTTCGAATTCTTTGACTACCCAGTAAACACCTTGCTTTTCATACACAGGAGTGGTGTCAGTTCCGACATGGAGCTGCTGACACCAGTCCTCCAGTAGCCCTGTTGTTTGATCAGGTTTTGCCCCTTTGGTATGGGGTATGGATCCCACTGTTTGGATCTCATTGTTGCTGTCTGTGTACAATTTAGCAACGGTTGTATACCTGGGTAACTTAACCTCTTCACTGCCACAATTTAAGATGCAAACAGGTACTCTCCCATTGTGTACATCAACCACTCCCCTGGCTGTCAGCAGTGTAGGTCTGTGCCTCTGTGCTGATGGGCTCCACTAATACCTGATAGTCCTGCCCTCTCAGACCTATAGCTGCTCGACACCAAATCATCATCTCACTCATTGGGGGAATCACAATAGGAAACGGGTCTGTCACCCGTGCAATACCAATCTCGCCACCTGTAATTTTAACCTGTTGATGGTGCAGGATGGCTCTTATCTCACACTGGAGGACCTTCCTCTGACCAGGTCTAGCAGTGTCTGGAATCTGTTGAAGCAAAGACAAAACTTCCTCCATGAAATTGCTAACAACATTAGTGCCTAGTATTATATATGGGTCATTTGCATTACTCGCCTCTGCTACTACTAGGACCCCCAGGTTCTGCAATTCCACCCTCCCCACCTTTATGGGCACTTCTCTAACCCCAATTACAGTGATTGGTTCACTGTTTGATGCATTGTGGGTGAAGTCTAAGGCAGGCTGTTTCAGTTCTGCATCAGCCCAATACTTCTTATAAAGGATATAGGGGATGGTGGTCACCTGTGACCCGGTGTCCAGCAGAGCAGGTGTCGGGATGCCATCTAGTACAATGGACAGAAACAGCCTCTGTCCAATGCAGGTCTTGTACCAGGTGCCTGGGCCCTGATGATCTATTCCTGAGGTTTGGCCCCGACCCCCAGGGACTGCCTGTTTAAAGGACAGCTCCTGGTGATGTTACCGGTTCTGTTGCAGCGATCGTAGATGGGCTCCCCAATAGAGCTGTAGTGGTCAGTGGTTCTTCTAGGGTACGCTGTGGCTTGCTTCGCTGCCATTCAGGGTACATCCTCTGGTCTGTCGGCAATTTGAATCAGCGGTTGAGGTCGGGGCTGGGGTCTTGACGCTGGCTGTTGATTTTGCTGCAGCTGTAGAGCTTCCATCAGCTTGGTGATGTTTTTGTTCATTTGGCGCATCTCAGCACGCACCTTAGCATGCAGGGAGTCATACTTGTCAGGCTGAGCAGATTGTATTGCACATTGTGCATGGCTGCAGACACGGGTACCGGTTTCGGGGTAGCCTGCACCTCACCACTGCACCAACTTTTAATGGCAGCTTCATGGGTCTCTACCGGCTGCAACCCTTTAATTGCCATGTCCTTCAGGATGATAAAGTCAGCTTCAGGATTGCTCAATGACCACCATCGCACAGTCTTATTGTCCTCGGGGGAATAGCAGTCCCCAGGTGAATTGTTCAATCAAGAACTTATTTTCATCAGGTACACTGGCAGGGCTGACATGTTTAAGGGCTCGCAGCACTTCCTCTAGGCGCCAGGCGTAAGCTCTGATATTATCTCCCGGCTTCTGGTAGCAGTGATGAAAGCGCATGTGTAAATCAGCCTCATTGCACTCCTCAAAAGTAGCTCTCAATTTGTCAAATATTGTGGCCGCTGATGTCTGTTCAGTGGCAGACCAGGACGCACTCTCTGTCTCTGCTGCGCCAGTTAACTGTCCGAGTACCACAGCAGCGCGTTGTTGACCGGTCATTGCATACATATCCAGGACGCTAGTGATTTTTCTCTTGAAAGCATCCAACGTATCAAGGCGACCATCATACTGGGGCTACCACTTAGCCCCTGGAATGTATGGGAGTGAGATCAGCATTATCGGGGCAATTGGCAATGCTACTGGAGGCAGGCATGGTTGCTTCCGGGTAATTCCTAGGGTCAGAGAACGCACTGTCGTTGTCGCTGGAGGAAGCTGACATGTTGGAGGCCCCCCTAGTGAATTACAGCCATTTCTCAAACAGATAAATAGTTCGGGAGTTTCCGGACTAGGCCACGGCGCTTGGGAAGGCTCGGCTAAGCTAGGGGCGGGCTTCAGTTTCGCACTCTACAGGCTGGCACGTCCCCTTTCTTCCCGCTGTTTGGCGTAGTAATGGCGGCGTAGTTTTAACAGTCACTTAATACAGTTGAAATCACGACACACAGTACCCAGTAATACCGGCCACAAGATCCTGTTCGTGACGTCAGAAAGATATGTCGAGCCCCAGGCCCTGGGGTACTCATTTATCAGGCTTGGTGGGGTGCTTCCCATGGGGGATGTCATGGGTGGCAGGGCCTGAGCCTGTGGCCTGGGTGACACTTCAATAAGGGGTTATGTACAGGGGATAAGAGTTTGTCATGTGACAGGTGACCAGGTGCACAGTGGGTCCCCACAGCAAGTGGGTATAAGGCCTCCTCTGATTCTCCCTATGGTTCCTTAAGCCCAGTCTGCTTTCAGCCAGACTGGCCTCCTTACTCCCTCTGGTCTCTACACTCCCTCCTCCTGCACGGTCCACGGTTTACCCTCTCTGATCACTGAGGTAGTACACTGCGGTGTCTGGCTCCCTCTCTCTGAGTATACAGGGGGACCGGGTGACTGAAGTCTCCACGGTGTGACAGGGTTTTCTGTAGTCTTGAAGTAATCCTACAGGTGTGTATCCCCGAAGTCCGATACGTCTTTGGGCGAACTTCTACTAGTTCCTCACTCCCTTGGATCCGCTCCTTGGCTTTTGTCCCCACTCTCAGGCTGGCGGTATGTCAAAAGGGCCACTCTGGCTCACTGGTTCGGGCCTAACTGCGGTACCGACCACCAGGACGTCTTCGCAGCTCTCCTAGCGTCTGCACACTCTAACTAACTCCCCCCCCAGCAGCAGTATTTATAGGGGAACTCACCTAAAGTCACTGAGTGCAGCTACCCCTACTGTGCTGGGGTGGAAGGTGTTGCATATAGTAGGTATCTGCTGTAAAAACCCAGCTGTGCATTCGGGAAGTCTGTGGCTACCTGCATCAGCAGGGCACCACATTAGCACTGTATGGTGACTTAGTGGTTAGCACTGTAAGGTGGCTCAGTGGTTAGCACTGTATGGTGGTTCAGTAGTTAGCACTGTATAGTGGCTCAGTTGTTAGCACTTTATGGTGACTTAGTGGTTGGCACTGTATGGTGGCTTAGTGGATAGCACTGTATAATGGCTCAGTGGTTAGCACTGTATGGTGATTTAGTGGTTAGCACTATATGGTAGCTCAGTACTTAACACTGTATAGTGGCTCACTGGTTAGCACTGTGTGGTTGCTCAGTGGTTAGCACTGTATGGTGACTCAGTGGTTAGCACTGTACAGCGACTTAGTGGTTAGCACTGTATATGGTGGCTCAGTGGTTAGCACATTTTATATGTTGGCTCAGTGGTTAGCACTGTACGATGGCTCAGTGGTTAGAACTGTACAGTGGCTTAGTGGTTAGCACTGTATGGTGGCTCAGTGGTCAGCACGGTGCCGTGGCTCAGTGATGGGACTCAGGGACACGGGAGGCAGAAGGCACAGCGGAGGCAAAATGCACAGGGGAGGTAGGGGCACAGGGGAGAGAGAAAGCACAGGGTAGGCAGAGGCACAGGGGGAGTCAGAGTCATAGGGAGAGACAGCATAACAGTGCTAACCACTGAGCTACTATACAGTGCTAACCACTATGTCACCGTCCAGTTCTAACCATTGACCCACCATACAGTACTCACCACTGAGCCACCATACAGTGCTCACCACTGAGCCACCATAAAGTGCTAACCACTTAGTCATCGTACAGTGCTAACCACTGAGCAACCAAACAGTGCTCACCACTGAGCCACCATACAGTGCTAACCACTTAGTCACTGTACAGTGCTAACCACTGAGCCACCATACAGTGCTCACCACTGAGCCACCATACAGTGCTAACACTGAGTCACCATACAGTGTTAACCACTAAGCGACCATGCAGTGCTAACACTGAACCACCATACAGTGCTAACACTAGCCACCATACAGTGCTAACACCAGTCATCATACAGTGCTAACCACTGAGCCACAACAGTGCTCACCAGATCCACCATACGTGCTTACACTGAGCACCATACAGTGCTAACCACTGGTCACCTACAGTGTTAACCACTGAGCCACCATACAGTGTTAACCACTGAGCCACCATACAGTGCTAACCACTGAACCACCATACAGTGCTAACCACTAAGCATCCATACAGTGCTAACCACCAAGTCATCATACAGTGCTAACCACTGAGCCTCCTGACATCCTCTGTGCTGCTGCCTCCACGGGTGCTGCCTCTGCTCCTGTGCACTGACTGGGGCCCCGTTATTGAATATATCACTCAATGGTCCCAGGGTATAGTTTGGGCTAGGCTATAATATACCCGGAGCATAATCTTGGCTAGGCCACTTTAACCCGGGTATATTCTGGGCAGGGGATTAATCTTGCCTGTTACACCGGTAGTTTACTATGTGTAATTGTATTCTGGGTTACCAATATAGTTACGGTATGATCTGCTTTTGCTTTTTTAGGCCGGCTTCACACTGCGGTCCGATCCCGGGCTGTCCGGTGTAAACCTGATTTTCACCCCATGCAGCCCTCTGGGGCCAGATGGAGCCGGATGGCAACTCTCTGCCATCCGGTTTCCATGTGTCCAGGAGAATTCGGGAGGAATCGGATTTTTCTCCCGGACACAAAATCGGAGCTTACTGCATTTTTGTGTCCGGGGAGAAAAATCTCCCCAAATCGGATGCTCCTGGATCCGGGAGGATCCGGGAGGATCCAGGAACTGGACACCTGCGGCTGAAGTTCAGCGTGAGCTACACTGAACTTCAGCATCAGGGAGCTGTCCCCTGTGAAGCGGTACAGCTGAGCTCTGTAGCATCCGGCTGCACATTGGACCTGAGGGCATATTTGCCCTCCGGTTCTGTGTCCAGATCCGGTCCAGGGTTGTCAGGTTCACCCCTGACAGCCCCGGATCGGACCTGACCACAGTGTGAAGCCAGCCTTACAGGTTCATGTGAGACCTATGAAAGTTTGATAGCTGTGGATAAGAGTAAAGGTCTTTGAAATTTTCTGGTGGCTTGGTGTGTATATGTAAAATTCACATGTGAGATACTGATTTAATCATTTTTTATATATCCTGTGTGAATAAATTGGAATCGTTGGACTATTATTAGTATTCTTTGATGTATTTCACCTCGCAAATGCACTACAAAAAAGTTTTTTTCTTTTTTTTAAATATGTGATGTAGTGACTAACTTTTGTTATGTCTAATTGATATACAGGGTGGGCCATCTATATGGATGCACCTAAATAAAATGGGAATGGTTGGTGATATCAACTTCCTGTTTGTGGCACATTAGTATATGGGAGGGGGAAGACATTTCCAGATGGGTGGTGACCATTTTGAAGTCGGCCATTTTGGATCCAACTTTATTTTTTTTCAGTGGGAAGAGGGTCATGTGACACATCAAACCTATTGAGAATTTCATAAGAAAAACAATGGTGTGCTTGGTTTTAACATAACTTTATTCTTTCATGAGTTATTTACAAGTTTATGACCACTTATACAATTCATAATTTCCAGGGGGCAATGCACCTAGGATTTCATTGTGTTTGAGCGCTTTAGCCAGCTGCCCACAGTGTTTTCCTTGACTGGTCTCCCTGCGATCAGTGAATGCTTTGTGATGCTGGTCTACCTGGCATTGCTCCCACCTAGCCAGAATCCTACTTCACACTGATGAGGGGGAAAACCCTGAAACATCTGTCTGTAAATGGATACCTGGCTTTGGTAATTCCCTTGTCATATCTTTAAACTTGTAAAGAGTTGGATATTGACTAAAAGGGCCCCTTAATATGGTGGTTATGGTGGTTTCCGCAACGAGTCACCCAGGGCTAGGTCCTTCCCTGGAGTGATATCTGGCTAGTCCTGTGTTTGAGACTCCTAAACGAAGTTCCACTGACTCTATTTGCATATTTGTAATTCCCAGGGGGCAATGCACCATGGATTTCTCTGTGTTTGAGGGCTTTAACTGGCTGCCCGCAGTGTTTTCCTCGACTGGCCTCCCTGAGATCAGTGAGTGCTTTGTGATCTTGACTATGAATAAGGTTTTCTTTACACCCTATATTTTTATGGGTTTTTTTTTCCATTGGTAACAGCAAAATGAAAGCGATGTCTAGCATCGGATGTGCCATATTTCTTTTCCTTTTGTATTTTTTGTTTACCTGTAGTGCATTACTGCAGCATCCCATCTCTTTCAGTAATTTTATTGCAGTTTTTCTCCATTCAAAATTGTTTTTCAGGAATAAAAAAAATGCATCAAAACCTTTACAAAAACATGCATAATTTCTTTTGTGATTTTCCAGCAACTCCCTGTCTTTTTCGCGCAGGAAAAAATTGCACCAAAAAGCTTCATGTGAACATATTCTTTCATGTTATCAGCTTCCTGTTCAAATTTGAATATTAACTAATGTGTATTATGCAAAAAACTATTCTTTTGAAATAAAAAAGTACACATGTAAATGAAGAATATTATGTTGTATAACTTTTTGGTGCTTAAAACTTTAAGAGGATCCAAATAAAACTTAGTGGCATCAAGCGAAACATCTTCAACTGTTACAAAGATCCAGATGGTTTCTAATGATCCTTTTTACTATTTTTGCTTCCATTTACTGAGCAGGTGAAGCTCAGAGGGTCATATACTTCTTCCTGCAGATGAGATAACCGAAAATGTCTGCTTATTACTACAGACCCGTTATTAAAACACTCCTATATTTTAAAGAGTAAAATTGTTTAAATCAGTATACTGTAACAAGAACCATTGACTGAGTGTCACTAAAAAGGAGGCTTCTTTTGAGTTATTGCTCAAAAGTGTTGGACACTTTATCTCTTTTCTAAAAATGTATTAGAAACTTACTAATATTTAAGCAATACAGGTTTTCCTCCTTTGTGAAAGCTTATCACTAGTCAGTTTGTCCTGCACAGACTGCGCAGGTTTTGTGTTCTCAAAATGGCTGTTGATGGCAGTTTTACAATTGTAGGAAGTTAATGGAGAGACCGTGTCGAGCCCAGGCCCTGGGGTACTCGGGTATCAGGCTCAGAGGGTTTTGCGGGGATGCTGTGGAAACCCAGCTGTGCAGTGGGGAAGGCTGTGGCTACAACCGCGTCACATGCTTCTCTGTAACAAGCTATTTTGTGGATAGGAGCTACCTGCATTAGCGTTTGTTACCAAACTTTATGACTTGGGTCAAACATTTAGGATATCTTTCTGCAAGCTTCTTACAATAGTTGTAGAAATTTGGGCCCATTGATCCTGACAAAACTGGTGTAACTGAGCCATGTTTGTAGGTCACCTTGCCTGCCTTTTCAAGCTTTGCCCATATATTTCAATAGATTGAGATCAGGGCTTTGTGATGGCCACTCCAAAACATTTGGAGATTTGAGAGACAGAAAAAAGCGCAATGGGTCTTCTCGCTAAGCATCTATGATTCTATATGCTCACCTGGGCTAGTTGTGAAAATTCACAAACAGTATATGCGCCTGTACAGCTGCCGCTGGGTCAAAATACAGAAATCCAAATGATGGTGCTTCAACGATCTGCGCTACTGTCAAAGAATGAGGACCACACAGGGTCTGAATGTAATCATGATTAATTCCAACGCGTTTCGGGGCTGTACCAGTTCTTTCAGGATGGCCAGCAGCAGGAGACACCTACTGTGCTGGGGTCACGGAAGCTGTGTTAGTAATTGTTGTGAGCCCTGGAACAACAATTACTAACACAGCTACAATGACCCCAGCACAGATGTCACCTGCTGCTGGCCATCCTGAAAGAGCTAGGACAACCCCGAAACATGTCAGAATAAACTATCATTGCATTCAGAACCTGGTTGTTTCCTCATTCTTTGACAGCAACGCAGATCGTAGAAGCACCATCCTTTGGGTTTCTGTACTATAGAACATTGACTTTCTTATCCTTAAGCCACTTAGTAACCAGTTTGGCAGTATGCTTTGGGTCATTGTCCATTTGGAAGACCCATTTCCGCCCAAGCTTTAAATTGCTGGCTGATGTGTTGATATGTTGTTTCAGAATTTCCACATAATATTCTTTCTTTATGATGCCATCTATTTGTGAATTGTACCAGTCCCTCCTGCAGCAAAACAACCCCACAACATGATGCTGCCATCCCCGTGTACCTGTGTGCATGTGCAATAATCAATATGGCTTTTTTTGTTTCTTTTGGAGTAATGGCTTCTTCAGGCAGAGTGGCCTTTCAACCCATGTTGGCTGATTTCTTTAGAATTTCCTATGTGATACACAAATAATAGTGTGTTTCAGGTGTGCATTAAAATTCATCCACAGGTGTATCTCTAATAAACTCAGATGTCACATGTTTGGAAGAAGCTTCCAAACATGTGACATCATCATATGGGTCGTCTCAAATTGTTTAAAGGTATATTAATCTTAGTGTACACAAACTTGTAACTTTGCAGAAAGTAATAAAAATCCATAAAACATTCTCCGTCTCTCTCATTATTCTGGCATTTGCAAATATAATAATTATGGTAATTCTACTTGACCTAATACAGGAAAGGTTTATTCTTACTTCAGGTCACATAGTGAGAAAAACATGCATATGTGTCTTTTTATATAATGTATGTAAACTTCTGGTTTCAACTGTATATCCAGTTTCCTGTGTTCATGATTGTGTCACTGTATTCTGTGATGTCAAGTCCCATATCTGCTACAATCACTATGCAACCTTAGTAGATAACCTATGGTGTAATGCATTTGACCCTATAGACTTTCATGCACATGTAAGGAGGTAGTGTAAGAAGGTAGACTGGTAGTGGCATTCCCCTCTGAAAACACTAACCACACTCTTATGCAATAATGTAAATTGTGGCATGAGTCAATGTCACAGTAGCTGACATGTGCTGCATGACCCTTGAATCAATGGTGTAACTTCAGGCCCAGGGGCCCCGATGCGAAAGTTCCAACTGGGCCCCCAATTATTGCAAATCTTTAATAGTATTAGTCTTTTTCTATAGGCCAGAGGGACTTTTGGGGCCCCTAGGCAGCAGGGCCCGGGTGCGATCGCAACCCCTGCACCTATTGTAGTTACGCCCCTGCCCTGAACACTTCCCTCATGTCCATAACAATTTTCAAAGCAGGAGGTTTCACTTATACTGAGGGTATTGACCCCTTGGGGCGCTCCTGTAGTGGTGATGTCTAATTTCAGGTGTTGGGGTGCCCTTGATATTTGTTCAATTATAGGCAGCCAGATACATGTGTGAACTTAAAAACAACACTTTACTAAAGAAAATAGGATACAGTTTGTCTCTTAAAGACAAAGTGGCGGTAGTTCACTGTTTAGGATACACAGTATTTTGCGAATGAAATGAGGTGTTTTCTACACAGGAAACAAGCACATG
This sequence comes from Allobates femoralis, assembly GCA_033576535.1. Taxonomy (NCBI): domain Eukaryota; kingdom Metazoa; phylum Chordata; class Amphibia; order Anura; family Aromobatidae; genus Allobates; species Allobates femoralis. The sequence continues at coordinate 128,974,202 of JARQOC010000006.1, forward strand.
TATGGCCTCTCAGGTGGCTGGAGTACAGTTCTCTTCACTTGTTATCAAGTTATATTATGCACAGTCTAGGTAATACTACATTGATGGAGGGACCTTCACAGGTCGGCTCCCCGTGGTGACACACTAGTGGTATGGAGCTACTTACGATTTTGACGCTTCCGTTCCCCATTGCAGGAGGTGGACAAAGTTTGTGGTGTAGAAGTCACATTGCTCTGGTTCTGGCTAGGAGCCAATATAAACAGAGTGCAGGAGACACCGGCCCAGCCATATTACTCCTGGCTACATGAAACTTCACTCCTTTGTGGAGGCAACTAAAGAGAGACTGATGTTCCCTCAGCATGGAACAAAACCTGTTCGAACCAGTTCCAGGAAGTGTGAGAGGCCTGAGGTAGAGGCTCCTCCCACCATTGCTATATGTGAGAAGTCAGTGGGAGAGGCTCCTCTCACCATTGCTATGGCAGCTAGTTATCAGGAGAATGATCTAACTTTCATACACATATTGACTATTAAATGGCATCAGAGTACAGTGCAGAATGTACATGTTTCAGTCCTCATTGTACAGACATCACATCACAACATACATGACATATTTTCTAAGTCACAGTGACCAAAGTATTTTTGGCACACTAGAACAAATCTACTGCCTCACGACAACTATGTCACTCAACAGCAGTAGAACAGGTACCAAGATACCACAAAATCCCCCTCTTATGAAAAGCCGTCCTCGGCGAATGGTTGGAGAATGGGGCCTTGCACAAATGACAAAATTAGGAGTATGGAAGATAAAAGTGTTTATGTAAACAGTAAAATCATGGGTGCAACCAAAATCAGGTTGTGAACATGAAACATATTTAAAATACTGTTGAGGTAAAGTCTCTAAGTTTTTAAGGCAAATATCCATAACTAGGAAAATGGTACTATAGTAGGATGAATTATCTGCCTCCAGATGCTTCCTATCACTATTCCTCAATCCTTTTTAGTCAAAGTGCACACCTTGCTATTAAATTCTCATTCATCTATGATCTCTTCATCTCCAGCAAACTCTCTTTCCTTGGCATCACCGAAACATCGCTCACCCCCTCTGACACAGCCTCCCCCGCTGCCCTCTCCTATGGCGTACTAACTCTTTCCCACACCCCCTGCCCTATTAACAACAGCGGCGGAGGTGTTGGCCTACTCCTGTCCAACAGTTGCTCCTTCACCCCAAATACACCGCCCCCTCTGCCTCCCTCCTTTGTGGCGCACTCCTTCCGCATCTTCTCCCCCTGCAACTTCCGACTGGCTGTCATCTACCGCCCCCCAGGAACCTCCTTCATCTTTTTTGACCACTTCACCACCTGGCTTCTCCACTTCCTCTCCTCCGACATCCCCACCATCATCATGGGCAACTTCAACATCCCCATTGACACCCCCCATACCGCTGCCTCTAGACTCCTATTACTAATATCCACCTTCAGCATCTCCCAATGGTCCTCCTCAGCTACCCACATTGATGGCCACACGATAGAGCTTGTCTTCACCCGCCTCTGTTTCCTCACTGACCTTGCAAACTCACCCCTCCCCCTATCCAACCACAACCTGGTGACCATTTCCTCCCTCTCCCCTCCTACCACGCTCTCCCCTCTCCAGAAACTTCCTCACTCCCACAGAAACCTTAAACTTATTGACTTCTACTCACTCTCTGACTCCCTCCTCCCTCTCTCAGACTTGGCTTCCTCTCAAGACGCAGACGCCCCCGCCACCCTCTATAACACCACACTCTCCACAGCCCTCGACCAGGCCATCCCCCTCTCATACAACAAAACCTGCGCACACAGACAACCCTGGTTCCCCACCCTCACCAAAAAACTACGAAGGACATCCAGGGCGGCTGTGCGGAGATAGAAGAAATCCCACTCCACAGCGCACTTCACCTTGTAAAAACACTCCCTCAATGACTTCAAGACTGCACTCACAGCCGCAAAATAAGCCTACTTCTCTTCTTTTATAACCACCCTGTTCCACAACCCCAAGCAACTATTCAAAACTTTTAACTCTCTACTTCGTCTCCCTGCACCTACTCCCTCTCCCCTCATCTCATGCCGCCTTTTTCAAACAGAAGATCAACAAAATCAGAGAAAGCTTCGATCCACTGTCCCCTCGGCCCTCGCCCTCTACCGCCCAACCCTTCTCGTCCAAAGGAAGCTTCTCCACCATGACAGAAGATCTCCTCTACTCCCTTCTAGCACGATCACACCTCACCATCTGCGCCCTCGACCCACTCCCCTCCCACCTCATCCCTAACCTCACTGCAGTCCTCATTCCTACCCTAACCCATCTCTTCAACATATCATTCACTACCGGTGTCTTCCCCTCATCCTTCAAACACGCCCTGATCACACCCTTCCTCAAAAAAACCTTCCCTTGACCTGCATGAGTCCCCAACTATCGCCCCATATCTCTTCTCCCCTTCACCTCAAAATTACTTGAACAACATGTGGCGCCCCTGCGTCCAGGAGGCCACAAAGGGAACTGCAGCCAGGCAGGTAGGACATTGTTGAACAACAACACCCTCACAGCCCACACAACCCACGTGTCAGAGAGGTTACATCCAGCCCTGAGATTAGAGACTATATGAGATCGGAGGGGTGGTAGATTCAGAGGAGTGGGTTGGGCACACCAGAGGTCAGGTGACTGACAGTATATAGTGAGGGGGAGGAGTGAAGGAAGGTAGTAGGCCACAGTGAGCTGAGATGTAAAGACTGAAGGACGATCACACTTCTGTGAGTGCAAGGCTAGGAGCGCAGAATCCATACTGAGCCAGTGCGAGCCAGAGGGGAGAGAAAGCCCATCCGATGCTGATGCCACCAGGAGTGTGACAGGGCAGAGAGGGACGGAGGAACCCGTGCCCTAGACAGCAGCTGAAGCCACTGACTGCAGGTGGAGAAGCCCTCCTATGATACTAGAAGGAACAGAGAGAAGGAGCCTGGTAGAGCCTTGTGCTGAGGACTACTGGAGGCTGGGCTAAAGTAGAGTGTCGGCTCTAGAGGGGACCGTAGTTCACCCGGCATCCCCAGACAACACGACGAGGGGTCTGAGTTTCAGATTGAGATCCCTAACCCAAAGGACAGGCAGCTCAGTGACGCACTAGGACTCACAGAAGCCCGAGTCACCGCCATACTGTCCAGTGTTGCACAACACAGAGAAAGAGAATGCAATAGCCCGGAAAGGGACACTAAAGACTGTGTGAGGGGTCACAGGGAGAGAGAGGCCTGGCTGCAGAAGAGAAGGGAATCCAGAAAGGGAGAAAGCACCCGTGTGTTGAGAACTGTAACTGTGCTGTAAGAGCTGCAAATGACTTGTAACCTGCTGAGAGAGAACAACTAAGAGTAAAGCTTTGGAAAACCCTGAATTGCCTCTCTTGTCTGCCTCTGCCTGCATCCCATTCTCCCTCATACAGATCCAGCCTGTCAGCACCAGCCAGGAGGAGAGATCCCTGCAGTGCCTGCAAGTATGTGTGCTACAACTACACACAATAGACTTTAACCCTTACTGCCCCGGGGAATACAGTTCTCCCCACTGGAACTATACCATCTCCGCTGCCATTCCATCACCCCCGGAGGTTCTGCAGCAGCGGCCGCACCAAGTGGATGGCGTCACCCATGACAAATCCCCTTGTAAATATTCCCATCTTTATTGTGCAGGCCCAGGGACACGGTCCGGACCAAGCCACCCGTGACTTCCCCAGCTGCAGACCGGTCCGGCACCGAGTACCCCCGTCCCGTGGGGGCTCCACAACCTGGCGTCACGAACAGGATCTACCCGGTCCAAAAGAATTGGACCTCGTGCGCCCAGAAAACGTGTTTAGAACTTTTCCCGCCAAATCTGACCTTAATGGCGGCCATAAGGGACTAGCGCAATGTGTAGAGGAGGCGTTCCCAAGACTCCCATCTTGGGCCGGTCCGGTCCAAGGCGCGAAAAGAAGGTCCCGCCCTGGCTCTCCTTAACTCCGGGAGAGCCAGCTGTCACTCTCAAGGAAGAGCCGCCACCCCTAGACCCTCCTACCAAAAAGCTGGCGTGAACTGAGAAGAAGGAAATCGTCATCAGGAGGGGGCGGAGTGAGCAACCAGAACAGAATCAGTCGCCATTCCAGTACATGCGGACTGAAGCGGAGGACGCCCAGAAGAGCGCTGCGCACGAGAGACCATGTGTGATCCCGGAGAGCCCACAAGACGACCCCGTGGAGGAACCCGGCCAGGGAAAGAACATTTGTGATCGTGCTGAGATGGCTGAAGGCGGCGAAGAGCGTCCCTACGTCCAAGACACCCGGCGAGGTGTATTGCGGCTGCTACCCCAGCAGATGACCTGGGCCCAAGAGGAGCCTGGGACCCGGATTCAGATCAACATTGATCAGCCTAGAAACTGTTACATCCAAGTCTATGAAGGATGTTATAACGCAGACCCCAGAGAGCTATCTGCTGAACGCTGCACTGCAAGACCTGGAGGTGAACCCCAGATGGAAGACATCGCAAGTGTTGCCATGGACGCAGAAGAAAGGATGGAAATGCGGGATCTGCATCCAGAAGGGAAGCAGTAAGACCCGTGTCCTGCATCAGAAGACACTGTAAGTGTGAATGTACATTTTTCCTTATTGATCCCCTACCTTACCTGAGTGAATGCTAGCATTCCCCTGTATGTCTTATATGTTTGAAAATGAACAATAGAGATCAAGGACAATGACTTGATACGAACTTACTTGTAAATAGTTGAGCACCTTTGTGTGATCCCCTTTGGTTTTAAGACCAGTTGCACATGAGAGTTAATGCATGAGACTTTGCATTTTTGAATCCAAAACTTTGACTGTTTTGAAGCTGCTTTTTGAAACTTTTTGCACTTTTTCAGAAAAGAAGAACTTTTATACTTTTGATACAAAGTAATGCTTTTATAATGTGTCTTTTACAGAAGAAGGGTAATGACGAGTATATACCCATGCACTTGTTTTATAGTTAATGCAACGTTATAAGAATCGTGCCTCCCGGACGGGAAGAAACAAAGAATCCTTAATGTTATTGTTGTTTAAATTAAAATGTTTTCAGGGTAACCCATGACGGGCAGCGCGAGGACGCGCTATTTAACTCCGGGAGAATGTGGCGCTGCTGCGTCCAGGAGGCCACAAAGGGAACTGCAGCCAGGCAGGTAGGACATTGTTGAACAACAACACCCTCACAGCCCACACAACCCACGTGTCAGAGAGGTTACATCCAGCCCTGAGATTAGAGACTATATGAGATCGGAGGGGTGGTAGATTCAGAGGAGTGGGTTGGGCACACCAGAGGTCAGGTGACTGACAGTATATAGTGAGGGGGAGGAGTGAAGGAAGGTAGTAGGCCACAGTGAGCTGAGATGTAAAGACTGAAGGACGATCACACTTCTGTGAGTGCAAGGCTAGGAGCGCAGAATCCATACTGAGCCAGTGCGAGCCAGAGGGGAGAGAAAGCCCATCCGATGCTGATGCCACCAGGAGTGTGACAGGGCAGAGAGGGACGGAGGAACCTGTGCCCTAGACAGCAGCTGAAGCCACTGACTGCAGGTGGAGAAGCCCTCCTATGATACTAGAAGGAACAGAGAGAAGGAGCCTGGTAGAGCCTCGTGCTGAGTACTACTGGAGGCTGGGCTAAAGTAGAGTGTCGGCTCTAGAGGGGACCGTAGTTCACCCGGCATCCCCAGACAACACGACGAGGGGTCTGAATTTCAGATTGAGATCCCTAACCCAAAGGACAGGCAGCTCAGTGACGCACTAGGACTCACAGAAGCCCGAGTCACCGCCATACTGTCCAGTGTTGCACAACACAGAGAAAGAGAATGCAATAGCCCGGAAAGGGACACTAAAGACTGTGTGAGGGGTCACAGGGAGAGAGAGGCCTGGCTGCAGAAGAGAAGGGAATCCAGAAAGGGAGAAAGCACCCGTGTGTTGAGAACTGTAACTGTGCTGTAAGAGCTGCAAATGACTTGTAACCTGCTGAGAGAGAACAACTAAGAGTAAAGCTTTGGAAAACCCTGAATTGCCTCTCTTGTCTGCCTCTGCCTGCATCCCATTCTCCCTCATACAGATCCAGCCTGTCAGCACCAGCCAGGAGGAGAGATCCCTGCAGTGCCTGCAAGTATGTGTGCTACAACTACACACAATAGACTTTAACCCTTACTGCCCCGGGGGATACAGTTCTCCCCACTGGAACTATACCATCTCCGCTGCCATTCCATCACCCCCGGACAGGGCCGCATTAACCATGAGCCAATATGAAGTGTTTGCTCAGGCGGCGCTGTATAGGGGGCGGCAAGGTGGCAGACAGCTAGCTACTGGCATGGGAGCCGCGGCCGCTGCCCGCGATGTATACTAGCAGTGCAGCACGCCGGCCGCTGTCTGCTTTCAAATCTCCCGCCCCCTGCAGCTCTGCTCTGCACGGAGAGGGCGGTGACATCATCAGTGAGTGTCCCTCAGGCCAGAGCACGGGACACATGCTGGAAGAGGTCGGAGCTGCAAGGGGAGCGGAGGAGAGAGCTCCCTGAAGGAGAGAGGGGATGTGAGAAGAAGGAGGTGAGAGGAAAGCGGAGGATAGAGGAGCTGGCAGGAGAGAGAGGGTGCAATTAGGAGCTGTGAGGAAAGGAGGGGAGAGTGATGCAATTAGGGGTCTGAGGAAAGGTGAGAGGAGCTGGAAGGAAAGAGGAAGTGAGAGAGGGGTGCCAGGAGAGAGAGGAGGTCAGAGGAGCTGTAAGGAGAAAGGAGAGAGAGGGGGTGAGAGGAGCTGCGAGGACAGAGGAGCTGGAAGGAGAGAGAGGGGGTGAGAGGAGCTGCACTATACACATATGTGCCCAGGAGTGTCCCTGCACTGTACACATATGTGCCCAGGAGTGACCCTGCACTATACACATGTGCCCAGGAGTGTCCCTGCACTATACACATGTGCCCAGGAGTGTCCCTGCACTGTACACATATGTGCCCAGGAGTGTCCCTGCACTGTACACATATGTGCCCAGGAGTGTCCCTGCACTGTACACATATGTGCCCAGGAGTGACCCTGCACTATACACATGTGCCCAGGAGTGTCCCTGCACTATACACATGTGCCCAGGAGCGTCCCTGCACTGTACACATATGTGCCCAGGAGTGTCCCTGCACTGTACACATATGTGCCCAGGAGTGTCCCTGCACTGTACACATATGCCCAGGAGTGTCCCTGCACTATACACATGTGCCCAGGAGTGTCCCTGCACTGTACACATATGTGCCCAGGAGTGTCCCTGCACTGTACACATATGTGCCCAGGAGTGTCCCTGCACTGTACACATATGCCCAGGAGTGTCCCTGCACTATACACATGTGCCCAGGAGTGTCCCTGCACTGTACACATATGTGCCCAGGAGTGTCCCTGCACTGTACACATATGTGCCCAGGAGTGTCCCTGCACTGTACACATATGCCCAGGAGTGTCCCTGCACTATACACATGTGCCCAGGAGTGTCCCTGCACTGTACACATATGTGCCCAGGAGTGTCCCTGCACTGTACACATATGCCCAGGAGTGTCCCTGCACTATACACATGTGCCCAGGAGTGTCCCTGCACTGTACACATATGTGCCCAGGAGTGTCCCTGCACTGTACACATATGTGCCCAAGAGTGTCCCTGCACTGTACACATATGTGCCCAGGAGTGACCCTGCACTATACACATATGTGCCCAGGAGTGACCCTGCACTGTACACATATGTGCCCAGGGTGACCCTGCACTGTACACATGTGCCCAGGAGTGTCCCTGCACTATACACATATGTGCCCAGGAGTGACCCTGCACTGTACACATGTGCCCAGGAGTGTCCCTGCACTATACACATATGTGCCCAGGAGTGACCCTGCACTATACACATGTGCCCAGGAGTGACCCTGCACTGTACACATATGTGCCCAGGAGTGACCCTGCACTATACACATGTGCCCAGGAGTGACCCTGCACTGTACACATATGTGCCCAGGAGTGACCCTGCACTATACACATGTGCCCAGGAGTGACCCTGCACTGTACACATATGTGCCCAGGAGTGACCCTGCACTGTACACATGTGCCCAGGAGTGTCCCTGCACTGTACACATATGTGCCCAGGAGTGACCCTGCACTGTACACATATGTGCCCAGGAGTGACCCTGCACTGTACACATATGTGCCCAGGAGTGACCCTGCACTGTACACATATGTGCCCAGGAGTGTCCCTGCCCTGTACACATATGTGCCCAGGAGTGACCCTGCACTGTACACATATGCCCAGGAGTGACCCTGCACTGTACACATATGTGCCCAGGAGTGACCCTGCACTGTACACATGTGCCCAGGAGTGTCCCTGCACTGTACACATATGTGCCCAGGAGTGACCCTGCACTATACACATATGCCCAGGAGTGACCCTGCACTGTACACATATGTGCCCAGGAGTGACCCTGCACTGCACACATGTGCCCAGGAGTGTCCCTGCACTGTACACATATGTGCCCAGGAGTGACCCTGCACTATACACATGTGCCCAGGAGTGTCCCTGCACTATACACATGTGCCCAGGAGTGTCCCTGCACTGTACACATATGTGCCCAGGAGTGTCCCTGCACTGTACACATATGCCCAGGAGTGTCCCTGCACTATACACATGTGCCCAGGAGTGTCCCTGCACTGTACACATATGTGCCCAGGAGTGTCCCTGCACTGTACACATATGCCCAGGAGTGTCCCTGCACTATACACATGTGCCCAGGAGTGTCCCTGCACTTACACATGTGCCCAGGAGTGTCCCTGCACTGTACACATAGTGCCCAGGAGTGTCCTGCACTTACACATGTGCCAGAGTGTCCCTGCACTGTACACATATGTGCCCAGGAGTGTCCCTGCACTGTACACATGTGCCCAGGAGTGACCCTGCACTGTACACATTGTGCCCAGGAGTGACCCTGCACTATACACATGTGCCCAGGAGTGTCCTGCACTGTAACATGTGCCCAGGAGTGCCCTGCACTGTACATATGTGCCCAGGAGTGCCCTGCACTGTACACATATGTGCCCCAGGAGTGACCCTGCCTTTACACTGTGCCCAGGAGTGATCCCTGCATGTACACATATGTCCCAGGAGTGCCCTGCACTGTACACATAGTGCCCAGGAGTGTCCCTGCACTTACACATATGTCCCAGGAGTGACCCTGCATTACACATGTGCCGAGTGCTCACTGCACTATGTGCCAGGAGTGACCCTGCACTTACACAATGTGCCCAGGAGTGACCTGCACTGTACACATATGTGCCCAGGAGTGACCCTGCACTATCAACATGTGCCCAGGAGTGTCCCTGCACTGTACACATATGTGCCCAGGAGTGACCCTGCACTTACACATATGTGCCCAGGAGTGCCCTGCACTGTACACATATGTGCCAGGAGTGACCCTGCACTTACACATGTGCCCAGGAGTGTCCCTGCACTGTACACATATGTGCCCAGGAGTGACCCTGCACTGTACACAATGTGCCCAGGAGTGTCCCTGCACTGTACACATATGTGCCCAGGAGTGACCCTGCACTGTACACATGTGCCCAGGAGTGTCCCTGCACTGTACACATATGTGCCCAGGAGTGACCCTGCACTGTACACATTGCCCAGGAGTGCCCTGCACTGTACACATATGTGCCCAGAGTGCCTGCACTGTACACATGTGCCCAGGAGTGTCCCTGCACTGTACACATATGTGCCCAGGAGTGACCCTGCACTTACACATTGCCAGGAGTGCCCTGCACTGTACACATGTGCCCAGGAGTGACCCTGCACTGTACACAATGTGCCCAGGAGTGTCCCTGCACTGTACACATATGTGCCCAGGAGTGACCCTGCACTTACACTAGTGCCCAGGAGTGACCCTGCACTGTACACATATGTGCCCAGGAGTGACCCTGCACTGTACAATGTGCCAGGAGTGTCCCTGCACTGTACACATATGTGCCCAGGAGTGACCCTGCACTGTACACCATGTGCCCAGGAGTGTCCCTGCACTGTAACATGTGCCCAGGAGTGTCCCTGCACTGTACACTGTGCCCAAGTGTCCCTGCACTGTACACTGTGCCCAGGGTGCCCTGCACTTACACATGTGCCAGGAGTGCCTGCACTGTACACATTGTGCCCAGGAGTGCCCTGCACTGTACACATTGTGCCCAGGAGTACCTGCACTAACAATGTGCCCAGGGTGACCCTGCACTGTACACATGTGCCCAGGAGTGTCCCTGCACTGTACACAGTTGTGCCCAGAGTGCCCTGCACTGTACACATGTGCCCAGGAGGTCCTGCACTGTACACATAGTGCCCAGGAGTGTCCCTGCACTGTACACATGTGCCCAGGAGTGTCCCTGCACTGTACACATGTGCCCAGGAGTGTCCCTGCACTGTACACATATGCCCAGGAGTGTCCTGCACTTACACATGTGCCCAGGATGTCCCTGCACTGTACACATATGTGCCAGAGTGTCCCTGCACTGTACACATATGTGCCCAGGAGTGTCCCTGCACTGTACACATGTGCCCAGGATGTCCCTGCACTGTACACAATGTGCCCAGGAGTGTCCCTGCACTGTACACATATGTGCCCAGGAGTGTACCCTGCACTGTACACATTGTGCCCAGGAGTGTCCCTGCACTATACACATGTGCCCAGGAGTGTCCCTGCACTGTACACATATGTGCCCAGGGGTGTCCCTGCACTGTACACATGTGCCCAATGGTGTCCCTGCACTGTACACGTGTGCCCAATGGTGTCCCTGCATTGTACACGTGTGCCCAATGGTGTCCCTGCACTGTACACGTGTGCCCAATGGTGTCCCTGCACTGTACACGTGTGCCCAATGGTGTCCCTGCACTGTACACATATGTGCCCAGGAGTTTCCCTACACTGTAGACATGTGTGCCCAGGAGTGACCCTGCACCGTACACATGTGTGCCCAGGAGTGACCCTGCACTATACACATGTGCGCCCATGACTAACCTGCACTGTATAGATGTGCACCCAGGAGCAGAGGTGTATCTAGGTTTTCTGGCACCCGGGGCAAGAGTTCAGCTTGGCGCCCCCCCGTGGTCTGAGTAGACGTCATGTGACCAATCATCCATATGCGATTTTTTTTTTTACACTTACAGGTACAGTGATTGCTGGAGTATGTTACACGTTGTTACGAGTGGGCTAAGGTGTTTATTATTATAATTAAAGGGCTTGTCCAGGTTTCAGATGAAAGTCTAGGTGACTGCAGGCCTCCAAATTATCATGGCGCGTGCACTGCTCGTCCCCCTTTCCGCTCCCACATCCCTTCCTTAACCCACTTGTTCGGCACCTGCTATTAACTCTGAACAGCCCCATGTGCAGCACTTGTGATTGGCTAAGTATTCCGGGAGGAGGCGTGTTCTATTGGGAAATTTTACCAGCTATGGGTGCCTTCACATTTGCGTTCCCCTCCGCAGCGTTCTGCGGAAGGGATCCGCATTGTGACCGCAGCACCGCAAGCCCCTATCTTTATAATGGGAGCGCATGACCGTGCGCACCCATTCACTGCCATATGTGATCTGTGCGCAGGCGGATGCGGAGGGGAACGCAAATGTGAAGGTAGCCTTAGTGCGGTGGCAGCTTGTTGATGCTTAGACTGCAGGTCGTTACCTGTGGTGTGTAGACGGTGCGGCATGATGGACATGTCTGACTGTGCCAGGCAGTGTCACATTGGATCTGCCCAGAGTTTTGTAGGCATGTGCCAGAGATAATAGATTACAATCAGTGCTGCCTCCTGTGCTATAAGGATGCAGGACTGGGTCAGCTACAGGAGCACCGCTCTGCTGCATTATTGTGTGTCTGTAGGTTGTGCCAAGCCGCCATTGCCAATAACCTTCCTAGCGGTATTCCCGAGCCTGACTCGGGGTTAAAAATCACTGCCAGAAGCGGTAACCCCGAGTCAGGCTCGGGCTTACCCGCGGTCGCGGCAGATGCGGTTAAAAAACCGCATCTGCCGCACTTGCCGCATAGCTGCCGCACTTGCGGCGCGGTTGCGGCGCGGTTGCGGTAATCGCCATAGTAAGTATAGGGGGACTTGCGGCCGATGCGGCAAGTGCGGTTTTGCACTTGCGGCAGGTGCGGCCGCGGAAAAAAACGCACTTGCCGCACCTGCCGCAAGTCCCCTATACTTACTATGGCGATTACCGCAACCGCGCCGCAAGTGCGGCGGCTATGCGGCAAGTGCGGCAGATGCGGTTTTTTAACCGCATCTGCCGCGACCGCGGGTAAGCCCGCTTTTAGCACAAAATTCCTGCACTAATCATACCGCCAGGGAGGCTAATGACTCTTGTTCTGGATTCTTCTGTGGTTCCTCTATGTGTGTGTGATGGCGCTGACATCCTTGAGTTGGGGGGGGGGCGCCGATCTGTAGTTCGCCTCAGGCAGCAGAGATGCTAGGTTCACCCCTGCCCCCGGAGGTTCTGCAGCAGCGGCGGCCCCATCACTGGCCGCACCAAGTGGGTGGCGTCACCCGTGACAAATCCCCTTGTAAATATTCCCCCTTTTATTGTCGAGCCAGGGACACGGTCCAGACCGAGCCACCCGTGACTTCCCCACTACCATCTGGTCCGGTACCGAGTACCCCCGTCCCGTGGGGCCCGACAAACACGTCTACTATGAATTGTCCTCTCACCTCTCCTCCTGCTCCCTCTTTGACTGCCTACTATCCGGTTTCCGACCCCACCACTCCACCGAAACAGCCCTAACCAAAGTCACCAATGACCTGCTGACCGCCAAGAGCAAGCGACATTACACAGTCTTCCTTCTTCTCAACTTTTCTGCCACTTTTGACACCGTCAACCATTCCCTCCTACTCCAAATTCTAGAATCTCTTGGCATCAATGACCTAGCTCTCCCCTGGATCTCCTCTTACCTAACGGACTGGACTTTGAGCGTCACCCACTCCCACACCTCCTCCTCACCCTACCCCCTATCTGTTGTTGTTCCCCAAGTCTCGGTCTTTGGACCACTACTCTTCTCAATTTACACCCTCGGTATAGGCCAACTTATTGAGTCCCACGGCCTTCAATACCTCCTCTATGCCGACGACACCCAGCTCTATCTCTCCGGCCCTGACGTCACCTCCCTACTATCCAAAATTCCATAATGCCTGTTTGCCATCTCATTCTTCTTCTCTGCTCGCTTCTTAAAATTAAACATGGACAAAACTGAGTTCATCGTTTTCCCCCCAAGTCGCTCTCCCACTTACCCAACCTATCCATTACTGTTAACGATCGCTCACTCTCGCCCGTCCCCCACACCAAGTGCCATGGGGTAATCCTTGACTCTTCCCTCTCCTTCAAGCCCCACATCCAAGCCCTCGCCACTGCATGCTGACTCCAGCTCAAAAACATTTTCTGAATCCGCTCTTTCCCTGACCACGACACTGCTAAAACACTTGTCCATGCTCTCATCATCTCCCGCCTCCACTATTGCAACCTCCTGCTCACCTGCCTCCCTGCTACCTCCTTTGTACCTCTCCAAACTATCCTCAATTCCGCTGCCCATCTCATACACCTGTCTCCCCGCTACTCCCCTATCTTCCCCCTCTGCCAAGCCCTTCACTGGCTTCCCACTTCCCAGAGATCCCAGTTAAAAACCCTAACAATAACATACAAAGCCATTCACAACTTGTCCCCTCCATACATCTCCGACATGGTCTCCCGATATCTACCTTCACGCAATCTATGCTCCTCCCAAGAGCTCCTTCTCTTCTCCCCTCGCATTTCCCCTTCACTCAACCATATACAAGATTTCTGTCATGCATCCACCATACTCTGGAACTCTCTTCCCCCCAACACATCAGACACTCCCTTACCATGGGAACCTTCAAGAAAAACCTAAAGACCTTCCTCTTTTGTCAAGCCTACTTTGATTGGGCCAGGAAAACAAAAGGAGAGATGTAGGTTCATATTAAGGAAAGTATGTCATCTGTCCCCCTCCACACTCTTCTCTTTGCACTGCTTTCCTAAAAAGTCTGGAAAAACATCCTTAAGGAACACACTTTGGCAGTGTCCAATATTTGGAGATGACTGAGTCAACACTTAGCATCACCACTATCACCTTTAACTATGATTAATAACATACTGGAGGATCCGCCAAAAGGTAATACACTAGAAGGTACCAACCCCGTGAAAGAGGAAAACATCACTCTAGATCAGATACTGATGGAATGAGCTCTCTCCTCACTACACAAAGTTAAATTAATACTGCAACTAGCTAACCTTTCTTTCCTCCACTACGGGGCGCGTAGGTAGAAACTGAGATAGAGGAAGAATCAAATAAACTGTCCTCAACCTCTTACGTCCTACAAAGTTATCTGCGCACAAACAAATCCACCGAAAAAAAATATTAGTTACGTTATACCAAAGGCTTATCACTACTGTACATTAATGTGTTAAATCTGAGTATATAAATGCCAACAGTACGTATCATTCAAAAATAGAACATCATGAGGCACATAGTCCCTGTACCGAGAAGGTGGGATACATTTGTACTCTCAATAGTACTGTCAATTGACTGGAGATCAATGCAGATTTTGTGGTTTCTTCAGGTGGAAAAAAGTTTTCACTGTTGAGGTAGGAACAAACTATTGAGAGCCAGGAAACACAAATTGTGGAACAAAGATAAGCTCAGCGAGGCTTGAGAGTCTTTCTAATGAATCGGGAGGATTTTGTGTTCCAATCTAAGGTGATGTAGGTAATGGAAACTCTTTTGGGAATTTTGTGTTAAAGGGAACCTGTCACCCGATTTTAAGCTCCTAAACTATCTCAAGCTGTCCCTACACCTTCCTAGCAGCTCCCTATCTCTCCCTTTCTTATCTAAAGTGGCCCTATGAAAGAAGTGTAAAATAAGATAAAACTTACTGCAGTCCCCGTAGTTCACGTGATCGGCCCCAGTGCATTATGGCCTTGATCACGTGATCGGCCCCGGCTTCAATAAGCGCATTGCGCATGCGCAGAGCCGGGGCCGATCACGTGATCGGACCCAGAATGCACTAGGGCCGATCACGTGACGGCCCATAATGCACTGCGCCGGCTGTGACGCCCGGCCAGTGCAAAGAGGTGTAGAGGGCGGGAGATTACAATTAATGGGGCTGAGTGGACACTGAATAATGCCGCCCAGCGGGGCGTGCATTACAAGATGGAGGTGTGAGGAAGGAACAGAGGCCACGCCTACCCAGTCCCCTAACTACGGGGACTGCAGTAAGTTTTATCTTATTTTACACTTCTTTCATAGGGCCACTTTATAAGAAAGGGATAGATAGGGAGCTGCTAGGAAGGTGTAGGGACAGCTAGAGATAGTTTAGGAGCTTAAAATCGGGTGACAGGTTCCCTTTAACACAAAATTCCCTTTAATTTTTTTGCATTTCTTGGTCCACACAGGTGTGGCTATTAACCGTTTCAGTCACAGTGCATTTTAGTCTCCAACACTGGTGTTGAACCATGATAGGGGCGATCAGATTGCTCTAATTCAGTTTTGTTTCTCTTGCTCAATGGTCTCTTGTGTAGGCAGTGGGTTCTTCTCCTGGGTCACAGTTTTCTTCAGTTTGGACTTATCAAATGTGCCAATTTCTCCCAGATCTGGCTTGTCTGCCATGGTGTGCTGTCACAGCCCGCGATCTTCACACTGCAATAAGAGGAACCAGTAATCACTGCTTTTAAGCATCCTAAAATGGTGGATGTGAATACAGCAAATTTGTTAATCACTGGTTCGATGGACAAAAAGGTTGAATATTCAGAAACAGGGGCAGGAGTGTCAGGGATAGGTATTGGGCTCAGAGAGCCCTACTCAAGTCATGCAACAAACAGCAAGGAGACCCCAACAACAGTCTCCATTTTTCAAAAAAAACAGGCACAGCCACCTCTAAAGTGGCATCAATTGCCCCAGAGTTCAAATATTGAAATGTGGAGTTTAATGCAGCACATTGAAAAGTACACAAGCATTTAGTCTCCCCAGGCTGACAGAGGTGTGGAAAAGTCCTTGAGCATCCATGACTTGTTCATCTTGATAAATGTTAGTCTGTCTACACTGTCACTGGACAGCCAAGTGCGCTTATCCGTCAGCACACTACCAGCAGCACTGAAGACACGTTCAGAGAGAACGCTGGCTGTGGGGCACGATAAAGTCTCCAAGGCATGAGTGGTGAACTTAGGCCATTTTTACAGTTTTGAAGCCCAAAATGCCCAAGGGTCCAGTTCCACAGTCATGGCATCAATATTAAGCTGTAGATACTCCTGTACCATCCTTTCTACAAAATTGCTGTTACCACATACACTGTTAATGTTAACGTTTGAGTGATCTAGTAGAAAAAAGATGACGTGCACACTGAGGCTTTTTTCAATGGCAGAGGTGCTAATTGAGGGGTCCGGAATAATCCACACATGGAAACAACCCCTGGACCTGGGACCTATTGAAATAAGGCTGTTCACCCATCCCTATTGATCCAAGTATCCCATTTACCTTTCTACAAACAGATTCAGAAGAAGAATATGGGGTCAAACACACCCCCCTTCTAAAGGAGACAATCTATCCGAGGAAACTGTCATGATCAAGGTCCAAATTGGACCGAAACGCGTTGACATGTTCCTCCTAAATAAAAATCACTTCTTTTTGCATCAAAAACTAAGAGTGTTCAATTGAATAACTTATTCAGTATACAACATTTGAGTGATGATGGCTCAACATTTCCTGGGTTGGAAAGGCATAACTACATGCACCACTGGTGTTTTGGGGAAAAGCAGTACTAAGATTGTGTAAAAGCTTCTGTTGATAATCCTGCAGGCATGCGTCCCTTTCTAGTGCAGGAAACATTTGGCCAAATTTACTTTTGTACCAGGGTTCTAACAGTGTGGCAACCCAGTAGTCGGCATTACTTCAAATTCTAAGAATCCGAGGATCATATTGTAGGTAGTCCAGCAAGAAGGCACTCATGTGTCTTGCGCATTCAGGAGGCCCAAGTCCTTGCTGTGTTGTTGGCGTCAGGGTAACATTCATGCTTGCTTCCTCTGCCCTCTCCCCCCAAACTCGCACAACAGAAATGTAATCAAGATCTCCCTCATCTGCTGAGTCTTCCATGCCCTTCGCCTGTTCGTCCTCCATTTCTTCCTCGGCTCCTGCACCTTCATCAACAGTTTGGCTGCTACCACGTATGGCACCCTGGCACCTGTTGGGCACCACAGAACTCTTGGTTACGCAAATGGAGCAGTAGCAGCAAGCAACACTCACATACAAAACAACAACAACACCTAGACACCTGTTTCACCCCAGGCGTCTAGGGGGAGCTCCACTGGTCACTTTGAGCCAGTTCCCCCTATAAATAGGGTCCTGGAGAGAGAAACACCAGAGTGTGCAGACGCTAGAAGAGCTGCAGGACGCGTGCAACCACCGATTCTGGTGCTATACTAGGCCCAAACCAGCACACCTGCCCAGTGAGAGACCCTTGCAACTGGGGTCATAAGGAAGGAAAAAGCACCTCTCAGGGACACAGGAGTTACCTTAACTCCCCCTCACCAACCGGTTACTGGAACTAAGCTGTGAGAGCTACTACGCCACCACAGAGAACCAGCACGCCTAACAGGGAGTTTAGCCCCCTGTCCACCTGATGCACCTACCAACGAGAGCCCAGGGAAGAGGATAGAATTATCACCATCCCTTTAACAGAGCCCTCAGTGCAGTTAACCAGGTGAAATACGTTCCACTGAACGCACAACCCGGTCCGGCAGGATTCCACATCCACCCGACCCCACCAGGAAGACAGAGAAAGGAAGCCTAAACACTGCTTGCTGTGAAACTCCAGGAGCGACAACCTCATCAATCGGTCCGAGTGTACCTACTTTCCACCAGTAAAGGTACCCAAAAGACTTTGATGTGTCTGCGTTTGATTCCTGAGCCTAACATCAGTATTACTAAGCTGCCTCACAACATCTTGTGCAGCTTCTGGCCCCGGGGACTCCCGCTCATCCTGTGGGGAGCGCCCTATCTTGCTGCAGGACATCCCCTGGAGGCCCACGCAGCGCTGGTGGAATCACCGGAACTCCCGCAGGTGGCGTCACGACAAGATTTAACCCCTTACTGTTCAAGCCATCCCCTATTGATCTGGACCACCGGGCCCCACAGTCGAAGGCGCGGTTCCGTGACAAGAGAAGCAGACGCCTGAGACGTGCAGAACCCGGCTATGGTGAGTCAGAATTGGCGTCACGAACAGGATACGAGCAGGCCCGTTCCTTAACGGGTATCGTGTGCTATTTTAATGACTGTATATACCGAACTGTATATTTGAACCGCCATTGCTGCACTGTTCAATCTCTTCCAACTGTTTCGGTTGCTCTTCCACGTCTTTCAGGTGCGGCATCCGTGACAAGGCATCTGCGTTCCCGTTCTTGCGACCTGCTCTGTATTTGATGACAAAGTTGTAATTAGATAGCCGGGCTATCCATCGCTGCTCCAGAGCTCCTAGTTTCGCTGTATCCAGGTGAGTCAACGGGTTGTTATCCGTGTAGATGGTGAATTCTGCACCTGCCAAGTAATGTTTAAAACGTTCAGTCACAGCCCAAACTACTGCCAGTAGCTCTAACTTGAAGGAGCTGTAGTTCTCGGGATTTCTTTCTGTAGGCCGGAGCTTCCTACTTGCAAAGGCAATAACTCTTTCTTTGCCTCCTTGCATCTGTGATAATACTGCTCCCAGTCCAACGTTGCTGGCATCCCTGTATAGAATGAAGGGTTGATGGTAATCAGGGTATGCCAGGATCTCTTCTCCCATCAGTGCACCTTTCAGCTTATTGAAGGAATCTTCTCTTTCCTCATCCCACCGTGTCAGGAAATTACAGGATGAAGTCTTCTTTGATCGTCCTACTAGAATGTCTTGCAGAGGAGCTGCTAGCTTTGTGAATCCTCTGATAAATCTTCTATAATAGCCTACCAGGCCCAGGAATTGCCTCACTTCTTCTTTGACGTTTGTAGGTCTTGGCCAATCCCTTATCACGGTGACTTTATCAGGATCCGGTGCCTCTGAACTCATGACGTGTCCCAGGTACTGTACCTTTGGTTTGAGGAGGTGACACTTGGATGGCTTGATCTTCATGCCATATTTGGACAAAGCTTCGAACACTTCTGCCAGATTTTGTAGGTGTTGCTCATATGTCTTGGAATAGACTATGACGTCATCTAAGTACAGAAGGACAGTTTCAAAGTTCTTGTGTCCTAAGCAGCTCTCCATCAGACGTTGGAAGGTCCCGGGTGCGTTGCAGAGTCCGAACGGCATACAATTAAACTCACAGAGACCCATTGGCGTAGTAAACGCTGTCTTCTCCTTGTCGGCCTCGTCCACAGGAACCTGCCAGTACCCACTAGTCAGATCAAGGGTGGAAAAGTAGTTAGCAGATTTTAGTGCAGCTAATGACTCCTCAATCCTAGGTAATGGGTATGCGTCCTTATGTGTGATGCGATTAATCTGCCGGTAATCTACGCACATTCTCATGGTCCCGTCCTTCTTTTTAACTAACACTAGAGGTGCTGCCCAGGGGCTACAACTGTCTCTTATTACCCTGCAGATTTCATCTCTCTGAGCATATCTTTGGTGGTTTGGTAGTGAGCTGGTGGTAAGGATCTATACCTCTCTTTAATAGGCTGATGGTCACCTGTGGGTATAGTGTGCTCTACCCCTTTAATCTGCCCAAAGTCTAACGGGTGTTTACTGAATATTTGTTCATATTCCTTCACTACCCGGTATACTCCATGCTTGTGACGGGGAGGTGTAGAACTGGTACCTACATGCAACTTTTGGCACCAATCCTCCAGCTTCTCCTCTGAGCCATTGTCATCCGCCTGACATGACGGGTTCAAGGGCTCGGCGGCTGTGATGTTATTGTTATCAACCGTGTACAACTTAGCCATGGTAGCATACTTAGGTAATGTGACCTCATCTTCTCCGCAGTTTAATAGGCTTAATGGCACTCTTCCCCTGTGTACGTCAACTACTCCTCTCGCTGTGAGTATGGTGGGTCTGATATTTGAGTACACGGGTTCTACCAGGGCTTGATAGTCTTGCCCCTTAATGCCTATTGCGGCTCTACACCAAACCAACATTTCAGTTTTGGGAGGAATTACAATGGGTATTGGATCACTTACTCGTACACTGCCGATCTCACCTCCGGAGATTTCTACCTGTTACTTCAACATCAGAGCTTTGATCTCTTTGTGCAGAAGCCTCTGTTGTCCAGTTCCGGCAGTCTCGGCGATTTGCTGCAAAACACTTAACACTTCGGAAAAACATTTCTCAATTACATTCATTCCTATCAGCTACATGGGTTCACGTTCTCACCGGTTAACATCGATGATTATAACACCCTGGTTCTGCAATTCTACCTTCCCAACCTGAATATTCATCTCTCTAAATCCAACCTTTGGTATTACTTGTCCATTACTAGCCCATACCTCAAAGTGAAAGTCATCTGGCGCATTAGTAATGCCTGAATCAGCCCAGTACCTTTTATAAAGAACATGTGGGATGGATGTTATTTGGGACCCGGTATCCAGCAAGGCACTAAAGGGGATGCCATCCAACACAATAGGGATCACCGGCTTTCCTCCCACGAATCTGTCATACCAGGCTGAGGGGCTTTGAGTGTTCATTCCTGGGGAGCGGCCCACCTGCCCAGGGAATCGTCGTTTAAAGGACACTCACGAGCAAGATGGCCTGGTTTCTGGCAACGACGGCAAATGGGCTGTCCATCTGGTTAGTAGCGATCGCTGGGTCGTCCTCTTGCTGCTGGGTATCTTCTGGACCTCATCCACGGGACATCCTCTCTGATGGTCGCCGACTTGGTCTTGGGTGCAGGCTTTGACTCTCGCAGTTCCTTGATGACCTTGGCCATAGAGATCACGGTGTCTGTCAGGGCATCTAGCTTTTGATTGATTGCGGCATTAGAAATTAGTTCTCCAGTCTCAGCAGCAGTTGCTGACATAGCAGATGTTGCTGGCGCTGCCGGCTGCTGAGGTGCTGCTGCAGTGTTAAGGACAGTTGGTAGCTCCCATGGCTCTTCCAGCTGCTGCAAACGGATAGCTCTATCTTTCATCTCAGTAAATATCATGTCAGGGTTCTGCAGCAGTATCATGCTTAACTGTCCTCGGTGGGAAGGGGAATGGAGGCCCTCTATGAATTGGTCAAATAGCATTATATCAGCTCCCGGGGCTAAAGCAGGTTCTGCCAGCTTAAGGGCTCTGAGTGCTTCCTGCAGGTTCAAGGCAAAGTCTCTGGCACTCTGTTTAGGTTTCTGGTGGCATGCAAAGAACCTCATTTTAGCCCGAGTATCAGCAGCAGATTCAAACGTTGCTTTCAGTCTGGCTGCTAAATGCTCTACAGTGTCCTTATCTGTGTCCAGCCAGTACGCAACCTCACGCCATGCATTGCCCGTTAACTGTCCCATTATCATTCCTACACGCTGGGCTTCAGTGAGGGGATACATCACATAATATTCCTTTATCTTTAGCATAAAGTCAGTTAGTGTATTAGGCTCACTGGAGTATTGGGGCAGCCACCTTGCCCCTGGAGTATACGGCATCAGGAATGGCATTATTGGTGCTGTTCCTTGCGCCGCTGCACCGCCGGGTACTATCGCTGGGTCCGGCGCTACAGCTCTACCGGTTGTTCCGTCACCGCCTTGTGCATTGGGCTGCGACATCTTGGGCCCCTTAGTTAATATCCGCCCTCTGTCTTCCGCTTCCGTCCGGATGTCTAACAAAGGGTTCCGCTGCGCACCAGGTATTCTTTTCCTTCCGGATGACGTCAGAGCGGTGAGCGGTTTTTCTTCCCGCGTGTCGCGCGCTCTGCAATGGCGGATTCTGAAATTTACAGTATCTGTGGCGCAGTTACAATTCAGCTTGCCGCGCGTCCAGCAATGGCGGCAGATTTGAAACAGTTACTAATCACGGCACACAATGCCCGGTACCGGGCACGGTAGATCCTGTTCGTGACGCCAGGCTGTGGAGCCCACTGGGACTGGGTACTCGGTGCCGGACCATGGTACTGCTGGGGGATGTCACGGCGGTCCTGGTCCGGACCGTGTCCCGGGCCCGCACAATAAAATGGGGGGTTATTTACAGGGGATTTGTCACTCGTGACGCCACCCACTATATGCGGCCAGTAATGGGGCCGCCGCTGCTGCAGAACCTCCGGGGATGATGGGATAGCAGCTTGGATGGAATAGTTCCTGTGGGCAGAACTGGGTTCCCCGGGGGCAGTGGTAGTAGTAGTTAAAGTCTGTGATGATAATTATTGATGCTACAGGAGAGTAGGGGTAGCAGTAGAGATGATGAGAGTAGAGGTAATCGCAGTATATGAGGGCAAGTGGGGCTTCAGTATAAGGATCACACACACTCACGGTTTCTGTTGTTTTCCAAGTCTTTACTTGCAGATGGTATATCACACAATATTGTCCACGGAGTCTGTACCAGGTTGCTCCCACCCTGACCGGGTCCTTGGCTTCCTACTTAAGCGCTGTGTGTGGCCCTGCTGCTGCTTGTAGCTGTACTGCTGGCCCTGTCTCTACTCACGGGTACCAATATGCTGGGCAACTTGAGTCCTCTGTGTCACTGACTCCTCCGTGTTGCTTTGCTATGGTGCTGTGAAGATGGTGGACCTTCACTATGCCGGTGTTTACTGTCCTGTCTCAGGCACAGCCTCAGATCCGGTATCCGTCTTAAGCGCCTCTCCGGGGTTAAGTTTGGGGTAACTCTTTATCCCGGGTATGTTCCTCTGTTCCTCTGTCTCCTCTCCTCAGACCTCTCAGGACCTACACTTCTACTTGACTCTGCTCCTGCTCCAGACTCAAACTGAACTAACTGTCACTCCTGCTCTGTGGTAAACAACTTTAGCTCCTCCCACTAGTGCAGGTGTCACCTAAGCTCCTCCCACTTTCTAGTGTAGTGTGGTGTGTGGGGAGCAAACCTGTATTGATGTTTCTGTGACACATTAACCCTTGGGGTGCCACATTTATGCTGTGTTATTCTTAAGGCAGTGGTTTCACCCCCAAAAGTGTAGAGGACACTGGCTAAAAAAGTGGCGGCTATGAACCGAATATCGTGGGACAGCCAGAGGCAAGAGATCACATAAACATTCTGTTCCTACAAGCCTAAATGGCAAGTAAAGCAGGGAGTAGGGATAGGAGAGTTCACCCTTTGCCTCCAGGCATATCAGGTCAGGTGGACGGCAGTGCTGGCGTCCAGCGGTTTCTATGGAATATTTACAAGAGAGAACCAGCACCCAATCCTTATAATCAAATTCTTCTTTATTTAGGGATCCACATACACATAATTAAAATGCATCTATACTGCAGAACTTTTCAGTTGTAAAATGATTAAGGTTTTACAACCGAAATGCATCTTGCAAGGTTCTGCCATATAGATGCATTTTAATTATGTGTATGTGAATCCCTAAATAAAGAAGAATTAATTTGTAAGGATTGGGTGGGTACTCTCTTGTATATTATATTCCAAGTATAAATGTCAACATATTCACAAATAGCAATATGGCAATGTGAAATTTTAGTATTTGTGCCTGTGTGTACTTAGCTGGTTATTTACGCTTCCTTTCCAAGCTCTCTGCTACGGACAACTTGATGCTTTGCTTGGACAACTAAGTGGATGAGGTTGATGTTTGGTTTCTCTTTGCAACCAAACCTTGTGGGCAGGAGGTATGAGCGCCTGATTGATAGCATATTGTCAAGGACAAAGCACAGGCAACATGGCAGTGGTTTGAACCACAGACACAGATTTGGTACTCTGGTGTGCCGCTCACCCACTGGAGTGCTTGGCTGCCAAGTGGTTATGTATACTCGTGGTGCTCAAGTCACCTTTGCCCTAACCTCTGCTCAGCTTGATATGGCAGATGCTATAGATTACAATGTTTTTCTCTGAGGGTCTTTCAGTAAAGAAATTCCAGACAGTGGCTGAATGCCCCATGCCCTGACTTGGGCCACAGTGGGGGTGCTCTTGGGAACAGATGACACAGTTCTCAGTCTGGTCAAACCACTACCCCTTGGCACCTGTGTTGGTGTCAGGTATCAATCTTCCTCTGTGTTGTTGTGCTGGCTCTGCATGCCAATGGTTCAGGTTGGATCAGTGGACTCATCATCGACCAACTCATCTTTCATGTCATCCTCCTTCACAATTGAGATTGTGGGTTGACCTGATGGCAACTGTGTCTCATCATCATTGTCCTAAACATCTGGAGACAGTAAACCAGTTTCCTCAAAGTGACTTTCTTCTGACCATGGGTCCTCAAATACTTGTGCATCAATGCTCGCCACCTCCCAAATGTATATAGGGCCCTCCCAAATGAATAAAGTAGGGCCCTCTCTAATGTACAGATTGGATGATCTTCAGTGCCAGTAACCATGGCTTTGCTTATGCTGTGTTACTGTTAAGGCAGTGATTTCAGCACCAAATATATAGAGGATGACCTTCCCAAAGTATTGAGGAAGGCCCTCCCAAATATCTAACTAAGAGCAGTCCCTCCAAAACGTATGTTACAGGGCCATCTCTGGGCCCTCAGCAATTTCAGGTTTCCTGCCAACTGCAGAACCTCTGAATATTTGAATTTACTGCCGTAAAATGCCAAGGAAGTGGAGGAGGAGGAGGAGGGTGGTGAAGTCCAACGCTACAATGGGCACATTGTAAACTGCTATGAAATTTGTATTCCACTATCACAGTGTCAATGAGGGAGGGCCGCTCAAATGTCTAAGTAAGAGCGGTCCCTCCAAAACATGTTACAGGACCACTTGTGGCCTCTGAGGTCAAAGATCAACATACCTACTGGCACATTGTAGCTGACCTTGTAAAGTGCTGGGGAATAGCTAACTAAAAATGATGTATGAAAGAGGGATTTACAAAATGTACAAGTGAGGGCCCTCTCAATTGTTAAAGGTGAAAAAAAGCCAGAACAGTATGTGTGTTAGAAACAAATGAGTCCTGCACACAGAGAACAAGTCTGTAAGAACATGTTCACACCGCCAACATATTTGGAGACCAAAAAGCTAAATGCGACCAAAAACAACAGTACACTGCAGTAAAAGTATTAAATGCAAGTGCAGTATAAAAAATAGTATAACAAATACAGGGTACTTAGTCTATCCGTTTTTTTGCGCAAAAAAAGTTATATCAAGCCACGTCACTAACTTCAAAGTGTACCCATCTCTGACGCGGTCCTAACTGTTGTATTAAAAAACCTGACTAGTGTGTATACTTACCAGTAAGCAGGATCCAGCAAGATTTTTTTTTGCGCAAAAAAAACGGATAGACTAAGTACCCTGTATTTGTTATACTATTTTTTATACTGCACTTGCATTTAATACTTTTACTGCAGTGTACTGTTGTTTTTGGTCGCATTTAGCTTTTTGGTCTCCAAATATGTTGGCGGTGTGAACATGTTCTTACAGACTTGTTCTCTGTGTGCAGGACTCATTTGTTTCTAATTAAGTTGCCTCTTGCTTTGCAAGAGATGAAGTTCCCGCCCCTTCTCTGGGCCCTGCACACATAGAGCCCCGTCGCCTTTAGTCCATCTCAGACACTGGTCTTGCTGGATCCTGCTTACTGGTAAGTATACACACTAGTCAGGTTTTTTAATACAACAGTTAGGACCGCGTCAGAGATGGGTACACTTTGAAGTTAGTGACGTGGCTTGATATAACTTTTTTTGCGCAAAAAAACGGATAGACTAAGTACCCTGTATTTGTTATACTATTTTTTATACTGCACTTGCATTTAATACTTTTACTGCAGTGTACTGTTGTTTTTGGTCGCATTTAGCTTTTTGGTCTCCAAATATGTTGGCGGTGTGAACATGTTCTTACAGACTTGTTCTCTGTGTGCAGGACTCATTTGTTTCTAATTAAGTTGCCTCTTGCTTTGCAAGAGATGAAGTTCCCGCCCCTTCTCTGGGCCCTGCACACATAGAGCCCCGTCGCCTTTAGTCCATCTCAGACACAGGTCTTGCTGGATCCTGCTTACTGGTAAGTATACACACTAGTCAGGTTTTTTAATACAACAGTTAGGACCGCGTCAGAGATGGGTACACTTTGAAGTTAGTGACGTGGCTTGATATAACTTTTTTTGCGCAAAAAAACGGATAGACTAAGTACCCTGTATTTGTTATACTATTTTTTATACTGCACTTGCATTTAATACTTTTACTGCAGTGTACTGTTGTTTTTGGTCGCATTTAGCTTTTTGGTCTCCAAATATGTTGGCGGTGTGAACATGTTCTTACAGACTTGTTCTCTGTGTGCAGGACTCATTTGTTTCTAATTAAGTTGCCTCTTGCTTTGCAAGAGATGAAGTTCCCGCCCCTTCTCTGGGCCCTGCACACATAGAGCCCCGTCGCCTTTAGTCCATCTCAGACACTGGTCTTGCTGGATCCTGCTTACTGGTAAGTATACACACTAGTCAGGTTTTTTAATACAACAGTTAGGACCGCGTCAGAGATGGGTACACTTTGAAGTTAGTGACGTGGCTTGATGTAACTTTTTTTGCGCAAAAAAACGGATAGACTAAGTACCCTGTATTTGTTATACTATTTTTTATACTGCACTTGCATTTAATACTTTTACTGCAGTGTACTGTTGTTTTTGGTCGCATTTAGCTTTTTGGTCTCCAAATATGTTGGCGGTGTGAACATGTTCTTACAGACTTGTTCTCTGTGTGCAGGACTCATTTGTTTCTAATTAAGTTGCCTCTTGCTTTGCAAGAGATGAAGTTCCCGCCCCTTC
This sequence comes from Allobates femoralis, assembly GCA_033576535.1. Lineage (NCBI taxonomy): Eukaryota > Metazoa > Chordata > Amphibia > Anura > Aromobatidae > Allobates > Allobates femoralis. The sequence continues at coordinate 129,001,053 of JARQOC010000006.1, forward strand.
TCTGGGCCCTGCACACATAGAGCCCCGTCGCCTTTAGTCCATCTCAGACACAGGTCTTGCTGGATCCTGCTTACTGGTAAGTATACACACTAGTCAGGTTTTTTAATACAACAGTTAGGACCGCGTCAGAGATGGGTACACTTTGAAGTTAGTGACGTGGCTTGATATAACTTTTTTTGCGCAAAAAAACGGATAGACTAAGTACCCTGTATTTGTTATATATATTTTTTTTACTGCACTTGCATTTAATACTTTTACTGCAGTGTACTGTTGTTTTTGGTCGCATTTAGCTTTTTGGTCTCCAAATATGTTGGCGGTTATGTGTAAACATGTTCTTAAACTGTTTCTCTGTGTGCAGGACTCATTTGTTTCTAATTAAGTTGCCTCTTGCTTTGCAAGAGATGAAGTTCCCGCCCCTTCTCTGGGCCCTGCACACATAGAGCCCCGTCGCCTTTAGTCCATCTCAGACACAGGTCTTGCTGGATCCTGCTTACTGGTTAAGTATACACACTAGTCAGGTTTTTTAATACAACAGTTAGGACCGCGTCAGAGATGGGTACACTTTGAAGTTAGTTGACGTGGCTTGATGTAACTTTTTTTGCGCCAACAAAACGGATAGACTAGAGCCCTTGTATTTGCATTATACTATTTTTTATACTGCACTTGCATGTAATTACTTTTACTGCAGTGTACTGTTGTTTTTGGTCGCATTTAGCTTTTTGGTCTCCAAATATGTTGGCGGGTGTGAACATTTCTTACAGACTTGTTCTCTGTGTGCAGGACTATTTGTTTCTAATTAAGTTGCCTCTTGCTTTGCAAGAGATGAAGTTCCCGCCCCTTCTCTGGGCCCTGCACACATAGAGCCCCGTCGCCTTTAGTCCATCTCAGACACAGGTCTTGCTGGATCCTGCTTACTGGTAAGTATACACACTAGTCAGGTTATTTTAATACAACAGTTTGGGACCCGCGTCAGAGATGGGTACACTTTGAAGTTAGTGACGTGGCTTGATATAACTTTTTTTGCGCAAAAAACGGATAGAACTAAGTACCCTGTATTTGTTATACTATTTTTATACTGCACTTGCATTTAATACTTTTACTGCAGTGTACTGTTGTTTTTGGTCGCATTTAGCTTTTTGGTCTCAAATATGTTGGCGTGTGTGAACATGTTCTTACAGACTTGTTCTCTGTGTGCAGGGACTCATTTGTTTCTAATTAAGTTTGCCTCTTGCTTTGCAAGAGATGAAGTTCCCGCCCCTTCTCTGGGCCCTGCACACATAGAGCCCCGTCGCCTTTAGTCCATCTCAGACACTGGTCTTGCTGGATCCTGCTTACTGGTAAGTATACACACTAGTCAGGTTTTTTAATACAACAGTTAGGACCAGCGTCAGAGATGGGTACACTTTGAAGTTAGTGACGTGGCTTGATGTAACTTTTTTTGCGCAAAAAAACGGATAGACTAAGTACCCTGTATTTGTTATACTATTTTTTATACTGCACTTGCATTTTAATACTTTTTACTGCAGTGTACTGTTGTTTTTGGTCGCATTTAGCTTTTTGGTCTCCAAATATGTTGGCCGTGTGTGAGACATGTTCTTACAGACTTGTTCTCTGTGTGCAGGACTCATTTGTTTCTAATTAAGTTGCCTCTTGCTTTGCAAGAGATGAAGTTCCCGCCCCTTCTCTGGGCCCTGCACACATAGAGCCCCGTCGCCTTTAGTCCATCTCAGACACAGGTCTTGCTGGATCCTGCTTACTGGTAAGTATACACACTAGTCAGGTTTTTAATACAACAGTTAGGACACGCGCGTCAGAGATGGGTACACTTTGAAGTTAGTGACTGGCTTGATATAACTTTTTTTGCGCAAAAAAACGGATAGACTAAGTACCCTGTATTTGTTATACTATTTTTATACTGCACTTGCATTAATATTTTTACTGCAGTGTACTGTTGTTTTTGGTCACATTTAGCTTTTTGGTCTCCAAATATGTTGGCGGTGTGAACATGTTCTTACAGACTTGTTCTCTGTGTGCAGGACTCATTTTTTCTAATTAAGTTGCCTCTTGCTTGCAAGAGATGAAGTTCCCGCCCCTTCTCTGGGCCCTGCACACATAGAGCCCCGTCGCCTTTAGTCCATCTCAGACACAGGTCTTGCTGGATCCTGCTTACTGGTAAGTATACACACTAGTCAGGTTTTTTAATACAACAGTTAGGACCGCGTCAGAGATGGGTACACTTTGAAGTTAGTGACGTGGCTTGATATAACTTTTTTTGCGCAAAAAAACGGATAGACTAAGTACCCTGTATTTGTTATACTATTTTTTATACTGCACTTGCATTTAATACTTTTACTGCAGTGTACTGTTGTTTTTGGTCGCATTTAGCTTTTTGGTCTCCAAATATGTTGGCGGTGTGAACATGTTCTTACAGACTTGTTCTCTGTGTGCAGGACTCATTTGTTTCTAATTAAGTTGCCTCTTGCTTTGCAAGAGATGAAGTTCCCGCCCCTTCTCTGGGCCCTGCACACATAGAGCCCCGTCGCCTTTAGTCCATCTCAGACACAGGTCTTGCTGGATCCTGCTTACTGGTAAGTATACACACTAGTCAGGTTTTTTAATACAACAGTTAGGACCGCGTCAGAGATGGGTACACTTTGAAGTTAGTGACGTGGCTTGATATAACTTTTTTTGCGCAAAAAAACGGATAGACTAAGTACCCTGTATTTGTTATACTATTTTTTATACTGCACTTGCATTTAATACTTTTACTGCAGTGTACTGTTGTTTTTGGTCGCATTTAGCTTTTTGGTCTCCAAATATGTTGGCGGTGTGAACATGTTCTTACAGACTTGTTCTCTGTGTGCAGGACTCATTTGTTTCTAATTAAGTTGCCTCTTGCTTTGCAAGAGATGAAGTTCCCGCCCCTTCTCTGGGCCCTGCACACATAGAGCCCCGTCGCCTTTAGTCCATCTCAGACATAGGTCTTGCTGGATCCTGCTTACTGGTAAGTATACACACTAGTCAGGTTTTTTAATACAACAGTTAGGACCGCGTCAGAGATGGGTACACTTTGAAGTTAGTGACGTGGCTTGATATAACTTTTTTTGCGCAAAAAAACGGATAGACTAAGTACCCTGTATTTGTTATACTATTTTTTATACTGCACTTGCATTTAATACTTTTACTGCAGTGTACTGTTGTTTTTGGTCGCATTTAGCTTTTTGGTCTCCAGAACAGTATGTGTGAACAAACACTAAAAGTAATATTTCTCTGGTTTATTTAGCTTTGTATAAAAGTGATTAGGCAGTAAAAACTGTTTCTGAACCTTTTTGGCCTGTTAAATGCGATTGAGATTATGTTTGGTGGTTGCTCTTGTGTATCTGTAACAGTGGCGTAATCCTGCAACAAAGTTATTCCCACAAACCATACGTGAGTCAGAAATGCATACAGGTGTATTCTCCAGGCTCTTCCCATTCTGTTTCATCACTTTCCCATCCATTTCAGCCTTTTCCTCTGGCCTCCAGACCCCTTTGTATGGTCCAGCAGAAAATTACTTGCATTTCCCATTGACTTACATTGTACTCGCTATTCGAAACAAATATGCAATTATTACAAACTGCTCGGAATGAGTATAGCGATTACGAATATTACGGTACTCACTCATCACTAGGTACCTTCCAAGTATTCTTCCCAACTTTCCCAGAGAAACGTCTATTCCTGCAGTCACAGTCAGAATACAAACTCTCCAACAAAATCTAGAAATGCTAAAAGACATGTTAAAGACAGCAAAAGAGAAATATAAGGAAGCAGCAGATAAATCTTGCAGACCTTCACCAAACTTCCTAGTGGAAGATGAAGTGTGGTTTTCTACTAATAATTTTAAACTTCATATACCTTCATAAAAGCTTGGTCAAAAATGTATCGGTCCTTTCATAATATATTGGACAAGTTAGCTCAGTAGCTTTCCGTCTTCATCTTCCCAGAACTATGAAGATACATCCAGTGTTCCATGTTTCCTTATTGAAACCATTTGTTCCAAATACATTCCCAGGGCATCACCTACCTCCTCCTGATCCTGTTAAGGTGGATGGACAAGAACATTATACTGTCGAAAAGATCCTCAACTTCAAGATGTTCAGGAACAGGTTGCAGTACTTAATAAAGTGGCAAGGGTAGGGCCTTGAGGATAATTCCTGGGAACCTGTAAAAAATATTAATGCTCCCAGTCTGCTTAGAGAATTTCACCAGACATATCCAGACAAACCAGGCCAAGCTGCATCCAGAAGCTTCTGTTGAAAGGGGGAAGAAATGTAAGGATTTTTTTTGTCTTTTTCCAGACTGTCCACTAGTGGCTACTATAGTTCACTTTGATAAATTGTGCTGCAATTCTACTCCCTACCACTGGAGACTGCTATTGTGTTCTGGCAAATCGCCCTTTAGTAAGATGAATGCTGCTGAACCTGTGAAAGCCAACTTGTTTCCTGTTTGGGCCTACTTATCAACATGTGAACTTTATTTAGTGCTTTGGTATTGTGTCTAGTTGAGTCTCGCTTCAGTCTCCAGCTCAAAGCATTCTTTGCCCAGGTTGCTCTTACCTTATCTGGATTTTTTCTCCAGATGTCCACTCCTGCATCCTAGGACTTCTACCACTGTCTGCTGTTCCCTGCTTGTGCTCTTCAGCCATAGGACGCCAGTGAGTGTTCCACCAGTATCATAACAGCAAGCTTAAATCCCTTGATATAGTGAAATACAGCTTCATATCCCTCCAAATAGTAAAGTGCAGCATCATATCCCTCTATATAGTGCAATGTCTAGCCTTATATCTCTCCATATAGTGAAATACATTCCATCACACTCAAATCCCCGCCATAGTCCTAAGGCCAGGGTGCACTCACTGATTAAAACAATAAGTCAGTATTCACCTCTACTCGGTTTCCCCGCAGCTTCAGTATCCAAGTGAGTGTTCTGCACTCTACATATCTTAGCACAGCATTGTGGGTAGTAGTGAAATCACCCCACTACACTGAGATGTCAAAGGATCCTGCAACCCCCGGGTCCCCTGGTCACAATCGTGACCACTGTGACCACAATTGGTATGCCTCTGGTTGTTGCTGTATATCACAGCTAATTTACAGTTACACACTGAGTGGTGATGATGAAATTGCTATACTGCATATTGTTTACTGTATATCCTTTGAATCTTACATTTTCCTTCACAGACTCCTATGTTCAATATGGTACATTAGTACATAAAGAGGACCTGTCACCACCCAAATATTAGAATCTAAGGACAGCACTGAATGCAGCATGTCTGCTTTATTCAGGCAAGGGGTTCCCCATGTCTGATGGCGCCCGGTACCCCAAGATAATAGTTTAGTAAAATTTACTATCTGGAGCCAAATGGGCGGTCTCTGGTGCGGCAGCCTGGGTCTCTGTGCTGCCTCCCTGCTGCCAATCATGTCCTCCTCACTCTGTCTGTGCTGGTGACGCAGTAGGTAATGTTAATGTGGCACCCCTGCGGGAGATTGCCACAGGTTACACTGGTGCAAGGAAGGATTGACACCTTGGTTTGTTCAGCACACAACACCTTCCACTCCAGACCTGAAGGGGGAGCTCTACTGGCTGCATTAAGTCAGTTCCCCTTTAATGAGATCCAGGCTGAGAGGAGGAGACAGTTGGTCCTAGGAGACAGTTGCTAGGGAGTAGTTCATGTGAGGAGAGGAAGAAAGGAGGAGGCTGAGCTGCTGGTCCCTGGAAAAGACAGATGCCAGGACCAGAAGGGACCATTTTGTCAGCTGTTCACACCCCAGGGAAGGGGCCGGAGGCAAGGAGAAGAGGTAGGGAATAAGAAGAGGGACTAAAAGATATTCCCCCTTGAGGACAAACGGACACTGGAGTCCGATGCTGTGGGCTTGTATAGCCACAGTAAAAGCCCAGCAATTTCAGGAGAAGTTTAGCCCTGAAGGAAGAGAATAGAGACATTAAAAAAACTAACCAAACAGAGGACCAGGGGCCACAGGATAAACCGGGTTCCCGCAGGAGGGCCTGATTGTTAGTTTTAGACAATAGAGAATTGGAGAGCTCAAACTCAGGCAAGACTCATCCCTCAAGAGAAAGAATAGAGATAAAGGAGGCCTCATATCTTTCTAAGGAGTTGATCCTAAATTGCACAAGGGACCCGGTTATTACTCAGAACTGTACCTGTTTTGTGACTACCAGTAAAAGGTACCGGAACAACTATCCCTGTGTGTATGTGTGACTGTTCATCGGCTATAACCCACCATCTTCCTCCTTCACTGCTCTCCCTCACCATCTTCCTTTATTGCTGCCCTGAGGTAAAGCTCCACCTGTGGGGAGCTGTACCACACTTTGCTGCCCCCTCCATCACCTCAGCGGCCGGCTGGCAGCGCTGGTACCACCTTACCGGACCCTACAGGTGGCGTCACGTCCCCCTGTAAATAATTCCCTCATCCCCTTCAAATGATCCCCAGGGCACGGCACCGGGATACCGTCCACCTGTGACTCCCTACTCAGCAGACCCGGTGACCGAGTACCCCCCACAGCTCTGGCCGCATCATTTTCTGGCGTCACGAACAGGATCCAAACCAGCCTGGTATTTACCAGGTGAAGTGCGCCTTAATACTTTATTTAATTGACTGTTTGTGTGGACGCCATTATACCGCCTCAGAATTACAGCTGCGTCACAGCAGGAGAAAGAGCGGGAAGATAAGCCCCCTTCCACTCTGCCGGAGAGACTGAGGAAAGCGCAGCTCCCTGTTAGAGAGGGACCTGAGGTGCCCGCTCCAGCTGCAGAGCCGCCAACGGCTAAAGAAACCAGTTTTCATCTTACAGGTTGGCAGCCATTAACTAGGGGGGCCTCACCATGAGTGACACGGATGATGTGCGGGTCCCTGACAGGGACTCTGCTGCCAAAGTGTTTGATAAGCTAAAATTGGTGTTTGAGAAGCGCACACAGTCTGAATTGAGGATGCTGTTTTATCAGTGTAAACAGAGACCGCAGGATACCATCAGAGACTATGCCCTCCGTTTACAAAGAGCACTCCGGTCCTTGAAACAGGTAGACCCGGCAAGTGTACTGGAAGAGGATAAAATGCTTGCTGAGCAGTTTACAGAAGGATTAAGATCAGACTATCACCGCCAACAAGTGCATATGTGGTATTGGATCACCCAACAGTGAGTTTTAGTGACTTAAAAGATTGTGCTATAACTGTGCTAAGAGATCCAGCACCTGCAGAACCTGCAAACCAATCCTGGCAAGCTAATGCTTCTTCCATAGACTTTAAACCTATTTCTGCAGAACCTGCAAAAGCAGAGAGTCAAGCTGTAGCAAATGATAACATGCAAAACCAGGTGCTGCAGTTAACTAAAAACATGGACTACATACTAAAGCTCTTGCAAAATATGCCTGGGGCACCACCACCAAGTAAAATTCCACTAGCTGATAGCCCTGAGGATGTCCCATGGATGCAAAGGAAAGCCTTGTCGCCCGCGCAGGGGACCAACGCACCATTCCAACGTAGACCCTTGTCGCCCGTGCAGGGGACCAACGCACCATTCCAACGCAGATCCAGGTCGCCTGGGCAGGGGACCAACGCACCATTCCAACGCAGAGCCTGGGATTACACAGATTCTTCAGGACAACCCATCTGCCTGCGATGTAACAAACCAGGACACTTTGCAAGAGGATGCCATTTAAACACGAGATTCCTGGGTCCGAGGGCCAACTCCCAGGAGTAGAGCAACTGGGCCCAAAAGACTGGTGTAAGCGGTACGTGGGAGGCCGTCCGTACCTCAACATTACACTAGAAGGAATTCCCATGTCGGCCCTATTGGACACTAGGTCGCAGGTTACTACGATCCCACATACCCACAGGAAATCATCCACCAATCAAGTTGAGACACAGACCCATTCCACCAGGTCACTATCAACATGCCAAAGAAATGCTGAGGGACATGAAGGAGGCCTGGGTTATAAGAGATAGTAGTAGTCCCTGGGCAGCCCCTTTAGTCCTAGTCAGGAAGAAGGATGGCACAATGAGGATGTGTGTGGATTACCGGGAAGTCAATAAGATCACTCACAAAGATGCTTACCCATTACCCCGAATAGAGGAGTCTATTGCTGCATTAAAGACTGCTAATTATTTCTCCACATTAGATCTCACTAATGGGTATTGGCAGGTCTCCGTTGCAGAAGAAGACCGGGAGAAGACTGCATTCACAACGCCAATGGGACTATGCGAATTCAATAGTATGCCATTTGGGTTATGTAACGCACCAGGAACGTTTCAGAGAATCATGGAAAGTTGCCTGGGACATCGAAACTTCGAAACCGTGCTCTTATACCTGGATGACGTCATCGTGTTCTCTAGAACCTACGAAGAACACCTGAAACACCTGGCGGAGGTATTTGAGGCTTTAGCAAAGTACGGGATGAAGCTCAAACCATCTAAATGTCACCTGCTGAAACCTAAAGTCCAATACCTGGGACACGTGGTCAGTGCAGATGGAGTAGCACCAGATCCGGAAAAGGTAACAGCAATCCAGGATTGGCAAAGACCAACGACCATCACCAAGGTACGTCAGTTCTTAGGTTTGGTTGGATACTATAGAAGATTCATTAAGGGCTACACAAAAATGGCTGCGCCCCTTCAAGATCTACTGATAGGCCAATCTAAGAAGAGAAGATTTCCAGAGCCACCATTAGAATGGGGAGAGGAACAAGAAAATTCCTTCCAACAGATGAAACAGGCTCTAACCGGTGAAGAAATTCTGGCTTACCCTGATTATAACCTACCATTTGTCCTTTACACCAAGGCAAATGTAGGCTTGGGAGCAGTCCTTTCTCAGATGCAAGATGGTAAAGAACGAGTAATTGCCTACGCTAGCAGAAAACTTCGACCCACTGAGAGGAACCCAGAAAACTATAGTTCCTTTAAATTGGAGTTCCTAGCCTTGGTCTGGGCCGTAACAGAAAGGTTCAAGCATTACCTCGCAGCTTCGAAGTTCACCGTCTTTACAGATAATAACCCATTGACACATCTAGATACCGCAAGACTTGGAGCATTGGAGCAACGTTAGATGGCTCGACTGTCGAATTATGACTTTACTATCAAATATCGAACAGGTCGCAATAACGCAAATGCTGATGCCCTTTCTAGAAATCCTCAAGTACATCCACAAGGAAGTGAAGAGGAAGAAGATGACTTAGAGGAAATAGAACTCCAAGCTTTCCATAAAAGTAGAAAATGGCAAATCGCTGAAGATCGCATCTACCAAAATCGTCAGACTGCTGAACTAAATCCGTTGCCTCACTATGGATGGAAGGAGACTCAAGACAGTGATCCAGCAGTAAGTCTTGTAAAGACGTTGATAACTCAACCAGATTCCAAACTTGAAAAGAATGCTCTACTAGAAGCTCAATACTTGTGGAAAGAAAGAAGCCGGTTATTCATCTATCAAGGTCAATTGTGCAGGCGGTATATCAACCCAAGAACGCATGAAATGGTATGGCAAGTTGTGGTTCCAAAGAGAGATGTTCAAATGGTATTGCAAGCGTATCACAATGAATCGGGACACTTTGGATGGAGAAAATTAGAAATACTGTTACGTGAAAGATTCTATTGGATCAGCATGAGAGCCTCCATAGAGAGATGGTGTAAAAATTGTGGACCATGCTCATTAAGAAGAAAAGACCATAACAGCCAGAAAGCACCCCTAAAACCTATCATCACCAAAGAACCATTAGAACTGGTAGCCATAGATCATGTCAAACTTACACCCAGCAAATCAGGGTTCACTTATGCTCTTACCATGGTAGACCATTATTCTAGATTCCTTGTGGTAGCTCCAGTAAAGGATTTAACAGCTGAGACAGCAGCAAGAACATTTCAAGCTTATTTCTGCAGACCCCATTGCTATCCAGACCAGGTATTGACAGACCAAGGACCCGCCTTTGAAGCTGAAATATTTCAAGAGTTTTGTCGCCTGTACGGATGCAAGAAAATACGCACCACGTCTTACCATCCTCAAACAAATGGAGTGTGCGAAAAGATGAATCACGTAGTAATTGAAATGCTAAAAACTCCGCCCTTAGAAGAACGTAACCAATGGCCAGAAAAGTTATCAGATCTAGTTGACATCTACAACAACATCCCAGTAAGTTCAACAAATTGCACCCCTGCATACCTCATGAGAGCAAGACCAGGAAAATTGCCAGCAGACTTTGAGATAGGCATAGTAGTTCCTGAAGCAGATACTACAGATACAGATTGGGATAGTAGAAGGAAGGAACAATACCAGAAAATCCAAGAATGCATTGAGAGAAGTTTGGAACGATCAAGAGGAAGACAAGAAACCAACTTCAACAAGAGTGCGCAAGGAACGCTCTTAACACCAGGTGAATTGGTTTTGAGAAGAAAAAGGAGAATGCACAAACTAGATGATCAGTGGGAAAAAGAACCATACACTGTATTACCATCCAATTTTGACAACCAGAAAACCTGTTTAATCAGTAAAGATCATGGTGAAACTACAGCAACAGTGTCCAGAGATCATTTGAAAAAGTGCCCTCAACAGCTTCAACCAGAAGAAGATGTACCTTGTCAAAAGCCAGAAGAGCAAGAAAAGCCAAAGACAGTCCAGACAATCATTGGAGAGTTACCAGAAGATTGGCCTTAAATAGAAGGTACATATCTAATCCCAACTTTAATGTTTCCATCAGCAGTAGAAGTGCCAAGAATACAAGAACCACCCGTTGTACTGGAACCAGAGATCACTGCAATCGGTGTACCTGCCATTCCTACTATGAGATCAGGTAGTCGCAGACTGCTACCCAGTTTACCAGTTACACATAGACCCACTCTCACAGACCCTACACCAGTGTTACGTAGGTCAACACGTGTCAATCTAGGACACCCACCACTTAGGTACAGAGAATAGGTCATAACACGTGGGAAAATGTGAAAATGTTTAAAATGTAAATATGTTCAGAATGAAAATATGTTATTAATGGTAGTGTACAGAAGGGTGGAGGAACTGGACTAGCCCCCATGCATATTAAGTTAGGAAAAGAAAGTGCCTGGGGGTGGTATAAGTGAAGCCAGGCCTCCTAAGCAGATACACCCGTATTGTATATAGTTATGCATTTTCTTTTAATTCTAAGAAACTTAACTTGTTGGACTCTTGAACTTCCCCTTTTTCTTATTTTCAAAATGGACCATAGCCACAGGACTGGTAGTGGCAACCCCTGTTTCAACACCCCCTAAACAGCCTGCAGCGGATGGACTAGCGCTGTATGTACTGGTAATCTGTTTTCTTATTTATCCCTGGTTTTTGTAAATTTTTCATTTTTTAAGACTTTGTTCAATAATCAAATGTAAATAGTTATAATCTGTTGTGTTTTTGAAAAATGTTTCAGTCCCGGAGGACTGTGTTTAACTAGGGGGGAATGTGGCACCTGGTTACACTGGTGCAAGGAAGGATTGACACCTTGGTTTGTTCAGCACACAACACCTTCCACTCCAGACCTGAAGGGGGAGCTCTACTGGCTGCATTAAGTCAGTTCCCCTTTATTGAGATCCAGGCTGAGAGGAGGAGACAGTTGGTCCTAGGAGACAGTTGCTAGGGAGTAGTTCATGTGAGGAGAGGAAGAAAGGAGGAGGCTGAGCTGCTGGTCCCTGGAAAAGACAGATGCCAGGACCAGAAGGGACCATTTTGTCAGCTGTTCACACCCCAGGGAAGGGGCCAGAGGCAAGGAGAAGAGGTAGGGAATAAGAAGAGGGACTAAAAGATATTCCCCCTTGAGGACAAACGGACACTGGAGTCCGATGCTGTGGGCTTGTATAGCCACAGTAAAAGCCCAGCAATTTCAGGAGAAGTTTAGCCCTGAAGGAAGAGAATAGAGACATTAAAAAAACTAACCAAACAGAGGACCAGGGGCCACAGGATAAACCGGGTTCCCGCAGAAGGGCCTCACCATCTTCCTTTATTGCTGCCCTGAGGTAAAGCTCCACCTGTGGGGAGCTGTACCACACTTTGCTGCCCCCTCCATCACCTCAGCGGCCGGCTGGCAGCGCCGGTATCACCTTACCGGACCCTACAGGTGGCGTCACGTCCCCCTGTAAATAATTCCCTCATCCCCTTCAAATGATCTCCAGGGCACGGCACCGGGATACCGTCCACCTGTGACTCCCTACTCAGCAGACCCGGTGACCGAGTACCCCCCACAGCCCTGGCCGCATCATTATCTCAGCCTCCGGCTGCCTGTCCCGCCTCCTGCTGGGACATCAAATCATTTCCCTGCCCAGCTGCATGTTATGCTATGGAGCTGGGTGGGAAATGCTCTGATGTCACAGCAGGAGGCGGGGATAAGTATTACCTCGCTCTGCCTGCGTCACCAGCACAGGGAGCAGAGACAGAGCGAGGAGGACGTGATTGGCAGCAGGGAGGCGGCACAGAGACACAGGCTGCCGCACCAGGGACCGCCCATTTGGCTCCAGATTGTAAGTTTTACTCAATTATTATCTAGGGGTACCGTGCACCATCAGACATGGGGGACCCCTTGTTTGAATGCAGCAGACATGCTGCATTCAGTGCTGCCCTTAGATTCAAATTTTTGGGGTGTGACAGGTCCTCGTTAAGTAGTACACCTTTAGGCTTTTATCCATCCCTACTCTGTGTGCTCTGAGTGTTCCTATCTGTACATATTGCAAGTATAAATGGCGTTTCGTGGACAATCTCTATATATTAGACTGCCCATGAGCCATGATAGCTCTCCTGATTAGCTGTGCTACACCATGTGGTTAGATGGCTGCAGGGCACTATGAGGAAGTCCTGCTGCGCCAGAAGTTGTGTGAGAGTGGAGCATGTGTGAAATAGGATTGGGCATTTTCTTTCTTTTTTTTTTGCTGGTCTTCAAAAATCAAATCGAAGATTTTTTAAATTCGCATGGAACTGTGGATTTCTGAAAATTTGACTCAAATTTGATCTTCTGCAGATTGATGCACTCTATTGAGTTGGTGCTAAATCTACTCAAGGTAGAGGCAAAATGAAAAAAAAAAATTTTGTTCTGCTCTGCAGTGCCTATTACATCATGTGGACACTTCAGCACAAAAATATGGTGAAAGGTGCTCTTTAAATTGTCAGAATATTTTCATAAAACTTATTTTAAAGTACGAAGAAAAAGACTGCTATTATTAGAAGACAAAATGATCTACCGATTATGTGCTGTCATTACACAAACTTTATTTGATAAATAGCTGTAAAATACTGCGTATTGACAGAGGTGGAACCACCAGCCATTGCTAATATCAGTGTGCTCAGAAGTATTTTCATAATGATCCACGGTTCACATAACTAATTCTCCAACCACTAATGAGCAATAAGTACTTCTTTCAGTAACTCTGTTCTCCATTAAATAATTACAATTCAGCAATAGAAATGAAGCCTTGGCCGTTGTGTTCAGTATATGTTACTAAAATGGTCAGATATAGTGATGAGTAAGCACTACTATGCTCGGGTGCTCGGACCTTGTAACAAGCAGTTGGACGCTCGGATGGGCATGACTCAAGTACCGAGTATGATGGAATTCCATGGCGAACTTGACCATTTTTCTAGAAGATCTTCTGGAAAAATGCTTGAGTTCCTCATTTACTTCCATTATACCCAGTACTCGAGTCGTGTCCATCAAAACTGCTAGTTATGAGTGTGAGCATTTGAGCATTGTAGTGCTCACTCATCACTACTCTGGGAAATACAATAAATTGCAAGACATTGTTTATCTTTTCCTAACCTAAACCTTCTCAAAGATCTTTCAAGAAACCTGAACTAAATTTTGGACCCCTAAAAAGTAGAGATGAGCTAACACATGAGTGTTCGGATTCGGTTTGGTTCGCCAAATGCAGAGGTGTTTGCTGAATTGTTTGCCGAACCCCCCAAACACCATTAAAATCAATGGCAGGCAACATGAAACACATAGTAAACACCTTCAAATCTGTACAAAAGCTGTCAAACACACATAGACACACACATATGATCATACCAGCCTCCTGCTGCTTGTTTGCTTCAGGATCCACTTTCCCTCTCACTTACTTCCAGTCCCACCCGTTAAGCTTCAAACATATTAACTTCACTGAGTAGTAACAGCCAATAACAGACACTCATGCTCTGTGAGTGCATCTGTGATTGGCTGTTGCAATCAGACTGCATTTCTACAATCTGGATGGTGCCTGAGCTTGGTTGTCACACATTAGTGTATGGCAACCAATCTTGCCTCATAGTGTGTATAAACAATAAATAATGGAAATAAATGCGTAGAGTGCCGCAGTATTTTTTGTCTCAACACAGATAAAGCAGACAGCTGCAAGCTGCCACCTTCAGCTGCCTATTTTTACCTTGGCTGATAAAACTAGGTCAAGGTAAATCTAGGCACCTGAGAGCTAGTATTCTCAGCGGTTGAGGGCCCATCATTATTTTTGGGCCCATCACACTATAGAATAGCAGCCCGCAGCCACCTCAGAAACTGGTGCATTCATAAGAAGCTTTACCTGTCTCTTCCAGTCGCTGTGTAGCTGGGAAAACTGGGTAATAAGGGGTTTAAGGGATTAATGAGAGAATTGTATTGCTAGCTGGCATTAAGCCTGAAATTCTTAATGTCGGGCTAAAGTTAGACCAGGCCATTAAGAATTTCAAATACCGTATATACTTGTGTATAAGCCGAGTTTTTCAGCAAAAAAAATGTGCTGAAAAGTCCCCCGTCTGCTTATACACGAGTCATAGGCCGCCCCCCATCGGTATACAGGCGCCCCCCCCCATCAGTGGTATACAGGGCCCCCCCTTGCTGCCGCACACCTGTAAAGTAATACATCATTATACTTATCCCTGTCGCCGCTCTGACACCGTGCTTCTCCGGGTCTTCATGCTTCCTCCCCCGGCGCACAGGCAATGACGTCACAAGCAGGAAGAAGCATGAAGACCCGGAGGAGCGCGGTGTCAGAGCGGAAACAGCGACAGGGATAAGTATAATGACGTATTACTTTAAAGGTGTGCGGCAGCAAGGGGGGGCCCTGTATACCACTGATGGGGGGGAGCGCCTGTATACCACTGCAGAAGGGGCCTGTATACCACTGGGGCCTGTATACCACTGGGGCCTGTATACCACTGGGGCCTGTATACCGCTGGGGCTTGTATACCTTTGGGGCCTGTATACCTCTGGGGCCTATATACCACTGGGGCCTGTATACCACTGGGGCCTGTTGTCACGGGTGGCACGGATGACAGGGTGGAGGCCACGCGCAGACGATCCCAGCGTTTGGCCCACCAGCCATAATGGTGGAGGATGGTCCGTCTCTTTCAGGGGGCATTCACCTTCTGTGTAGATGGAGAGAAGGTGTGATGAGATCTCTCTATTATAGGGAGACGGCTGTGGAGGTCTTGTGCTCGGTCTGGTTTTATCCACCAATGTTGTAGGTCACTAGGACCCAGCAGATTCCTTCCACCTTTATAAGGAGGTTCATTACCTTTCCTCAGTGCAGGTGATATTTCCTTGTGGACTCTTTATCCTGGCTCCAGCAGAAGCTGAGGTTGTGAGCTTGCTGTGGTCTGCTGAAAGATAAGTGTTTCCTTTCCCCAAATGTCTGTCTTCCCTGGTGTTTGTCTTTAGTTAATAGTGGAGGGGTCTAGTGCACCTCTCCATCTGATCCTTAGATAAGGTAGTGCTAGGATCAGAGAGGGACGAGGTTCGTGGTCGGCGACAGTTGCGGAGACTGTATAGGGACGTAAGGGCAGACAGGGTCAGCCCTAGTAAGTCTAGGGGTCACCGTCTCCTTCTTGTGCCCTTAGCAGTAGGGACCCCTTATTCCCCCCCCCCGTCGTTATCCTACGCTGGGTGTCTTCCCCACTCCCAGCGTGACATTATCACCTGCCATAACTGTAAGTGAAGGAAAGGGGAGGATCCGATTTTTCTTCCTTTCCTTATGGATCCTGTGTCGGTTTTGGCCCAGCAGCTGCAGACCTTGTCTTTGGAGGTCGCGGACCTTCGGTCGGCTCTGCAGGGACCACAACCGCAAAATGGTGTCTTGGGGAATCAAGCAGTGGGTCCGGCCAGACCGGAACCTAAGGTTGCCCTCCCTGACAGGTTTTCAGGAGGCAGAGATAAATTTACCGTGTTCAAAGAGGCTTGTAAATTATACTTTAGGCTTAGGCCGTATTCCACTGGTGATGAGCAGCAGCGTGTAGGAATCATTATATCATTGCTGCAGGGGGATCCCCAATCCTGGGCTTTCTCTTTGCCACAGGACTCTACTTGTCTCCAGTCTGTGGATGGATTTTTTGACGCCCTAGGCCTCATATATGATGACCCTGACCGTGTCTCTTTGGCTGAATCCAAATTGCGCCATCTCCACCAGGGGACTCGGTCGGCGGAATCATATTGTTCTGAGTTCCGCAGGTGGGCTATGGACACGAAGTGGAACGATCCGGCTCTCAGGAGTCATTTTTGCCAGGGTCTTTCAGAAAGGCTGAAGGATGCCCTGGCAG
This sequence comes from Allobates femoralis, assembly GCA_033576535.1. Taxonomy (NCBI): domain Eukaryota; kingdom Metazoa; phylum Chordata; class Amphibia; order Anura; family Aromobatidae; genus Allobates; species Allobates femoralis. The sequence continues at coordinate 129,017,607 of JARQOC010000006.1, forward strand.
TGTATGAGACCCCTCCGTCCCTGGAGGCGGCTATGTCGTTGGCTATTCGTATGGATAGACGCCTCCAGGAGCGGAGGGGTAGACCTCCAGCAACTGGGAGCCCTTCTCGTGGTGGTTCCTTGTTGCCGGGTGGTCACACGGAGGGTGAGTCATTTCTCCCGAGGGGGGAGGAACCTATGCAGCTTGGAGGAGCGGCGGCCTCGAGGCTTTCCTCCGGTGCCTCCCGGGGCAGGGGGAAGGGGGTCTGTTTTTTCTGTGGGAAAGGAGACCATTTTATCGGGGCCTGTCCCTACACTCCTAAACGGACTGGGGTGCCTGGACCTCATGTGACTATGGGGGGTGTGGGGGTAGTCGAGCGGGAGGTGTGTGTATCCTCCGTTTGTACTTCCCGTTTTCTCCTGAGTGCAGAGGTGGCGCTAGAGAGCAAAACGGAAGGCATTTCTGTGTTTGTGGATAGTGGTGCGGGGGTCAGCATGGTGGATGCTCGATTTGTACACACTCATGGGCTTAACCGCTGTTTATTGTCTCGCCCCATCCGTATCTATGCCATCGACTCAGCACCTCTTGCTCAGGGTTGTCTCACGCATATCGTACATGACATTAAGTTGACGGTTGGACCCCAACATCAGGAGACGATATCTTGCTATGTTCTAGACGGTCTCCCCGCTCCCATTGTCCTGGGCTTGCCATGGTTGATTAAACATAATCCCGTAGTAGATTGGCAGTCCCGGGACATTGTGGAATGGAGTGATTTTTGTTCTGAGAATTGTTTGGCTACATCCTTGTCGGTGGTATCTGCTGCATCTCTGCCCCCATTCCTATCAGAGTATGAGGATGTGTTCTCAGAGAAGGGGTGCCGAGACTTGCCCCCTCATCGGGCATATGATTGCCCTATCAACCTCGTTCCCGGAGCTAAACTGCCCAAAGCTAGGATGTTTACTATATCCGGTCCTGAAAGACAAGCAATGAAGGATTTCATTTCCGAGAGTCTGGAGACGGGCCACATCAGGCCCTCCACGTCGCCGGTTGCGGCTGGTTTCTTTTTTGTGAAAAAGAAGGATGGGGGCCTCCGTCCTTGTTTGGATTTCCGGGAATTGAATCGGATTACTGTCCGTGATCCATACCCCCTCCCTCTGATCCCCGATTTGTTTAGTCAGGTTGTGGGTGCCAAATGGTTCTCCAAGTTGGATTTGAGGGGGGCCTACAACCTGATTAGGGTCAGAGAGGGGGATGAATGGAAAACTGCGTTTAATACCCCGGACGGCCATTTTGAAAGTCTCGTGATGCCGTTCGGGCTCACTAACGCCCCTGCGGTCTTCCAACATTTCGTCAATGATATTTTCCATCATTTGGTGGGTAGATTTGTAGTTGTTTACTTGGACGATATCTTGATCTATTCTCCCGATATGGAGACGCATCAGTCCCATGTCAAACAGGTGTTGCAGGTCTTACGGGACAACAAACTGTACGCTAAACTCGAGAAATGTGTTTTCGCCGTTCAGGAGGTTCGTTTTTTGGGGTACCTCTTGTCGCCGATGGGTTTCCGGATGGATCCGGAAAAGGTCCGGGCGGTGCTGGACTGGGAACAGCCGGACAATCTACGGGCTTTGCAACGTTTTTTGGGGTTTACCAATTTTTACCGTAAATTTATTAAAAACTATTCGGTACTTGTGACGCCTCTTACGGACATGACTAGGAAGGGGACGGATTTTTCTGAATGGTCTGATTCGGCTCGCCAGGCTTTCTCCTCCCTGAAGCGTTGTTTTGCTTCCGCGCCTGTCCTTTGCCAGCCCGATCTTTCTCAGCCCTTTATTGTAGAGGTGGATGCGTCTGAGGTGGGGGTGGGGGCTGTGTTGTCGCAAGGCCCTTCGCCTGGACGATGGGTGCCCTGCGCGTTCTTCTCCAAGAAGTTGTCGTCGGCCGAGAGGAATTATGATGTAGGTAATAGGGAGCTATTGGCTATTAAGTTGGCTTTTGAGGAATGGCGGCACTGGCTGGAGGGGGCTGTCCATCCTGTCACGGTTATTACCGACCATAAGAACCTGTCTTACCTTGAGTCCGCCAGGCGTCTCAATCCCCGGCAGGCCAGGTGGTCTTTGTTTTTTACGAGATTTAATTTTACCGTCACCTACCGTCCGGGGGTTCAGAATGTGAAGGCGGATGCATTGTCACGTAGTTTTCCGGGTGGTAGTACTCATGAGTGTCCCGTTCCCATCTTGCAGGAGGGGGTGGTTGTTTCTGCTCTTTGTCCTGATCTAGAGGGGGAGGTGTTGAAGGTTCAGGGGGGCGCCCCTGCCTCCTGTCCTTCTGGGAGGCTTTTTGTGCCGTTCCCTTTGCGTCTCAGGGTGCTGTCAGAGCATCACGACTCTGTGCTGGCAGGGCATCCGGGCGGCAGGGCCACCTTCGATCTCTTGTCTCGACGCTTTTGGTGGCCGGGGTTGAGGAAGGACGTAGCGGAATTCGTATCCGCCTGTAGTGTGTGTGCACGCGCTAAGGTTCCGCATACCCGTCCGTCTGGGTCTCTCATGCCATTGTCTATTCCTGAGAAGCCATGGACACATTTGTCAATGGATTTTATCACCGATCTTCCGGCGTCTGCGGGCAAGACGGTGGTACTGGTAGTAGTAGATAGATTCAGTAAGATGGTTCGCTTTGTGGCACTGCCCGCACTTCCTAATGCTCGGACTCTGGCACAGGTGTTTGTAAGTGAGATTGTGAAGCTTCATGGGGTTCCCTCCGATGTGGTTTCTGATCGCGGTACTCAGTTTGTCTCCAAGTTTTGGAAGGCTTTTTGTACACGTTTGGGGATTACGTTGTCCTTTTCTTCTGCTTTTCATCCTCAGTCTAATGGTCAAACCGAACGTGTGAATCAGAACTTGGAGACTTACCTGAGGTGTTTTGTCTCTGACCATCAGGAGACTTGGGCAAGTTATTTGCCCTTAGCCGAATTTGCCCTTAATAATCGTCTTCAGGAGTCCACTGGCAAGTCACCGTTCTTCGGTGCATATGGGTTTCATCCTCAGTTTGGTACTTTTAGTGGTACGAGTCCTTCCGGAGTTCCTGAGGAGGACCGTTTTACCTCGTCCCTCTCCTCGGTTTGGCGGGGTGTACAGAGTAGCTTGAAGCTCTTAGGTGACAGGTACAAACGTATGGCTGACAGAAAGCGTGCGCCAGGTCCGGACCTATGTGTGAATGACTACGTGTGGTTGTCTACCAAGAATGTGAAGTTGAAGGTGCCCTCTTGGAAGTTGGGGCCCAGGTTTATTGGCCCCTATAAGATAACCGCCGTTATCAATCCCGTAGCGTTTCGTCTTGCGTTGCCTCCTGCTCTTAAGATTCACGATGTGTTTCATAGGTCGCTCCTCAAGCCGTATGTGCCGTCGTCTGACCCATCTCCTTTGCCTCCTGAGCCCATCTGTGTGGCGGGGAATTTGGAATTCGAGATCTCGAGGGTGGTTGATTCTCGCATGTCGCGCCGTTCTCTTCAGTATTTGGTGCACTGGAGGGGGTACGGTCCTGAGGAGCGGATGTGGGTGCCGGCGTCGGAGGTGTCCGCTGCTAGGCTGGTCCGCGCTTTTCACCGTTCCCATCCGGATAAGCCTGGTCCTGAGTGTCCGGGGGCCACTCGTAGAAGGGGGGGTACTGTCACGGGTGGCACGGATGACAGGGTGGAGGCCACGCGCAGACGATCCCAGCGTTTGGCCCACCAGCCATAATGGTGGAGGATGGTCCGTCTCTTTCAGGGGGCATTCACCTTCTGTGTAGATGGAGAGAAGGTGTGATGAGATCTCTCTATTATAGGGAGACGGCTGTGGAGGTCTTGTGCTCGGTCTGGTTTTATCCACCAATGTTGTAGGTCACTAGGACCCAGCAGATTCCTTCCACCTTTATAAGGAGGTTCATTACCTTTCCTCAGTGCAGGTGATATTTCCTTGTGGACTCTTTATCCTGGCTCCAGCAGAAGCTGAGGTTGTGAGCTTGCTGTGGTCTGCTGAAAGATAAGTGTTTCCTTTCCCCAAATGTCTGTCTTCCCTGGTGTTTGTCTTTAGTTAATAGTGGAGGGGTCTAGTGCACCTCTCCATCTGATCCTTAGATAAGGTAGTGCTAGGATCAGAGAGGGACGAGGTTCGTGGTCGGCGACAGTTGCGGAGACTGTATAGGGACGTAAGGGCAGACAGGGTCAGCCCTAGTAAGTCTAGGGGTCACCGTCTCCTTCTTGTGCCCTTAGCAGTAGGGACCCCTTATTCCCCCCCCCCGTCGTTATCCTACGCTGGGTGTCTTCCCCACTCCCAGCGTGACACCTGTATACCACTGGGGCTGCTGTATATACTGCTGGGTCCTGTATATACCACTGGGGAGGCTGCTGTATACCACTGGGGCTGCTGTATATACTGCTGGGGCCTGTATATACCACTGGGGAGGCTGCTGTAATACTGCTGAGGCCTGTATATACCACTGGGGAGGCTGCTGTATACCACTGGGGCAGCTGTATATACTGCTGGGGCTTGTATATACCACTGGGGAGGCTGCTGTAATACTGCTGGGGCCTGTATATACCACTGGGGAGGCTGCTGTATACCACTGGGGCTGCTGTATATACTGCTGGGGCCTGTATATAACACTGGGGAGGCTGCTGTATACTACCACTGGGGAGGCTGCTGTATACTACCACTGGGGAGGCCTGTATACCACTGGTGGGGCCTGTAAACCACACTGCTGGGGGCTGTATACCTGTGCTGGGGTCCACCCTCGGCTTATACACGAGTCAATAGGTTTTCCCAGGTTTTGGGGGCAAAAGTAGGGGGGTCGGTTTATACAGGGGTCGGCTTATACACGAGTATATACGGTAAATAGTAAAGGAGACACAATGCAGAGAGAAAACATTTTATTAGAAATAAAAACACAAACACATTTAGGGACTTCATCTTTATTTACCCCTCATACCCTTTGCAATACTCTGCGATGTTTACTTGATTGGAAGCTGCAGTGTTGAACACAGCATCCAGTTGTAATGACCAGAGGTCTGTACTGGATCCAGCGAGTCACAGAAACAGAGAAGGAGGCAGAAGCAACATAAAATACTTCCTTTTACTTGAGGAAACAAATGGAAAATTTAGAGCAAGATGCACAGATACGTTAATTCCCCAGAAATAGCTATATTACCGTATATACTCGTGTATAAGCCGACCCGTTTATAAGCCGACCCCCCTACTTTTGCCCCCAAAACCTGGGAAAACCTATTGACTCGTGTATAAGCCGAGGGTGGACCCCAGCACAGGTATACAGCCCCCAGCAGTGTGGTATACAGGCCCCCTCAGTGGTATACAGCAGCCTCCCCAGTGGTAGTATACAGCAGCCTCCCCAGTGGTAGTATACAGTAGCCTCCCCAGTGGTATATACAGCAGCCCCAGAGGGGTATACAGCAGCCCCAGAGCTGTATACAGCAGCCCCAGAGCTGTATACAGCAGCCCCAGAGCTGTATACAGCAGCCCCAGAGCTGTATGCAGCAGCCCCAGAGGGGTATACAGCAGCCCCAGAGGGGTATATAGCAGCCCCAGAGGGGTATACAGCAGCCCCAGAGCTGTATACAGCAGCCCCAGAGCTGTATACAGCAGCCCCAGAGCTGTATACAGCAGCCCCAGAGGGGTATATAGCAGCCCCAGAGGGGTATACAGCAGCCCCAGAGGGGTATACAGCAGCCCCAGAGGGGTATACAGCAGCCCCAGAGCTGTATACAGCAGCCCCAGAGCTGTATACAGCAGCCCCAGAGGGGTATACAGCAGCCCCAGAGGGGTATACAGCAGCCCCAGAGGGGTATATAGCAGCCCAGAGGGGTATATAGCAGCCCCAGAGGGGTATACAGCAGCCCCAGAGCTGTATACAGCAGCCCCAGAGGGGTATATAGCAGCCCCAGAGGGGTATATAGCAGCCCCAGAGGGGTATACAGCAGCCCCAGAGGGGTATACAGCAGCCCCAGAGGGGTATACAGCAGCCCCAGAGGGGTATATAGCAGCCCCAGAGGGGTATACAGCAGCCCCAGAGCTGTATACAGCAGCCCCAGAGGGGTATACAGCAGCCCCAGCCCCAGAGGGGTATATAGCAGCCCCAGAGGGGTATATAGCAGCCCCAGAGGGGTATACAGCAGCCCCAGAGGGGTATACAGCAGTCCCAGAGGGGTATACAGCAGCCCCAGAGGGGTATATAGCAGCCCCAGAGGGGTATACAGCAGCCCCAGAGGGGTATACAGCAGCCCCAGAGGGGTATACAGCAGCCCCAGAGGGGTATTTAGCAGCCCCAGAGGGGTATACAGCAGCCCCCGCTGTATACAGCGGTACCCGGCTGTATACAGCCCTCCCCCCTGGTATACCGGGCCCCCCCTGTGGCCACCTGTAAAGGAAGCGATGATTATACTTATCGGGTCGCTGTCGCCGACGCCGCCGCTCTGTCACCGTCCGTCACCGCGCTCCTTCCCGTCTTCATGCTTCCTTCATCGGCGCACAGAAAATGACGTCATTTCCTGTGCGACGGTGAAGGAAGCATGAAGACCAGGAGGAGCGCGGTGACGGACGGTGACAGAGCGGCGGCGTCGGCGACAGCGACCCGATAAGTATAATCATCGTTTCCTTTACAGGTTACCACAGGGGGGGCCCGGTATACCAGGGGGGAGGCTGTATACAGCCGGGTATATATATATTTTTTTTTTATTATTACCGTATATACTCGTGTATAAGCCGAGGGGGGACTTTTCAGCACATTTTTTGTGCTGAAAAACTCGGCTTATACACGAGTATATACGGTATTTACATACACCCAGCATCAAGCTAGGGGTCGATGTATTACCTCAGTGTTCCTCCTCAGTGTGAGGAGTCAATGCCAGGAATAAATTTACCTAAAATCTACACAGAAAAATATATGATAACTAACTACAGACAGCAGCAGGACAGGTGTAAATCAGATGGATGCAGTCTAGTGAGAATCACTGAAATAACACACCAATTTACAACCCTATCAACTCTATACACACAATACAGATAAACCCAGTATACATATATATGTTTAAGCTGTTGGATACCCAGGTATCTTATCTAATGGTACCATTTAGTCCAGTTACAGTCTGTACCATGCTTGGGGAAGTACAAATTGCAGTCACTTCCAATGGTCTTTGGCGCCAAAAGAAAAAAACCCAAAAACAAAACACAACCATAATAAACAGGGATATTGTGCTGTCTTGTCTGAAGGGGGTCCTAAGTCTCTAGCTTTTGAGGTGTTCACCTGAAGACACCACACCAAGGCCTGCAGTCTCACAGCAGGGCTTCAGTCTTTTCCTCTCACAGCATGGCCGACCCGTCTCCTCCAAAGCACTCCTCCCCTGGCAGTAATATACTTGGTTCCTATTGGGCGATAAGTCAATTTGGTCCCCTCTTAGGGCCCGGCTGACCTGTTCATCCACGACTGGTCTCAGCTTTATCTGGCACAGACGTCTACACAGCCACTCTCCTTCTCACAAGGCTCAGGAAACTTGTTTACCCTAGCACACACAGTCATAATTTCTCCCTGTCTCATTGACAACCTCCTCCGCTGACAGCCCCACCTTTTTATTCAGAAAGTAAATTCCTATACACTCTTACAGTCACCGCAGCCTCCAGTCACTGACTGAATGTGCCGCCAGCTGCAGTTGGGTGTACAGTGACTCCTGAGGTCACCCAAGCACAGGTCAGGTAAGCATGATACCCGCTATGGTTAGCAGCCACCATGCTTATCTGAATGGTGACCTCAGGTGATCTCAGTGAGTGAATAAATCAGGAAAGGCGGGAAAGGAACAGCTCCCTCAGCAATTACTCCATGGATTCTCAACACCGGTGTGCTGGCTTTGCAACCAGTGATAACCATAATAGGGAATTATTATTATTATATATTTATATAGCGCCATTAGGTTCCATGGTGCTTTCCATGTGTAAGGGCAGACGAGGACAAGAACGTAAATGATGACAATTGAATCATACAGGTACAGTAGCGCAGAGGATCCTGCCCACGACGGATCACAGTCTATAGGGGATGGTGAGGAGACAGTAGGAAGGGGAGAGGTGAGGGTGAGGCAGTGTAGCGGATAGTTCTCAGTGTGGGCTGTAAGCTTGAAGGAAGAGGTGGGTCTTCAGTTTTTTCTTGAAGGTTCCCAGGATAGGGGAGTGTCTGATGTGGTGGGAGAGAGAGTTCCAAAGTATAGTGGATGCACGAGAGAAGTCTTGTATGCAGTTGTGTGAGGAGGAAATGTGAGTGGAGAAGAGAAGGAGCTCTTGAGAGGAGAGCAGGTTGTGTAAGAGGAGGTATCGGGAGATCAGGTCAGAAATGTATGGAGGGGACAGGTTATGTATGGCCTTGTATATCAGGGGTAGGGTTTTGAACCGGGTCTATGTGAAGTGGGGAGCCAGTGAAGGGCTCAGCAGATGGAGGAGACAGGGGAGAAGCGGGGAGACAGGTGGATGAGTCAGGCAGCGGAATTGAGGATGGTGCTGAGAGGTGTGAGGGAGGTAGCAGGGAGGCCGGTGAGAAGGAGGTTGCAGTAGTCGAGGCGGGAGATGATGAGGGCGTGGACAAATGTTTTAGCAGTGTCTTGTCAGGAAAGAGCGGATTCGTGTAATGTTTTTGAGCTGGAGTCAGCAGGCGGTGGTGAGGGCTTAGATGTGGAGATTCATGGAGAGGGAAGAGTTGACGATTACCTTGAGGCACTTGGCGTTGGGGACGGGTGAGAGTGTGCAGTCATTGACAGTGACAGATAGGTCGGGAAGCGGGGAGAAAGACTAGGGGGGAAGAGTATGAACTCAGTCTTGTCCATATTGAGCTTGAGGAAGCGAGTGGAAAAGAAGGATGAGATGGCGGACAGGCAGTGCAGAATCTTGGATAGTAGGGAGGAGATGCCAAGGCCGGATAGGTAGAGCTGGATGTCATCGGCGTAGAGGTGGTGTTGGAGGCCGTGGGACTCAATGAGTTGGCCTAGGCCGAGGATGTAAATGAAGAAGAGTAGTGGTGCTAAGACCGAGCCTTGGGGAACTTGAACAGATAGGGAGTAGGGCAAGGAGGAGGTGTGGGAGTGGGTGACGCTGAAATTCCGGTCTATTAGGTAGCAGGAGATCCAGGAGAGGGCTAGGTCAATGATGCCAAGAGAATCTAAAATTTGAAGAAGGAGGGAGTGGTCTGCTGTGTCGAAGGGTGCAGAAAGGTCGAGAAGGAGGAGGATGGAGTAGTGTCACTTACTGTTGGAGGTCAGTAGGTCATTGGTGACTTTAGCTCGGGCTGTTTTGGTGGAGTCGGAAACCGGATTGTAGGCGGTCAAAGAGGGAGCAGGAGGAGAGGTGGGAGGACAGCTCGAAATAGACATGTTCAAGTAATTTTGAGGCGAAAGGGGAGGAGAGATATGGGTCAATAGTTGGAGACTGTTGCAGGGTCGAGGGAGGCTTTTTTGAGGATGGGTGTGATTAGGGCATGTTTGAAGGATGAGGGGAAGACATCGGATTTAAGTGATATGTTGAAAAGATGGGTTAGGGCAGGGATGAGGACTGAGGTGAGGTTAGGGATGAGATGGGAGGGGAGTTGGTTGAGGGCACAAGTGGTGATCTTCTGTCATGGGGGAGAAACTACATTTTGGCGAGGGGGGTTGGGCGATGGAGGGGGGGCCGAGGGGATTGTGGATCAAAGCTTTGTCTGATTTTGTCGATCTTCTCTTTGAAAAAGGTGGAGGAGATGAGGGGCGAGGGAGGGGGTGCAGGGGGTAGTAGAGAGTTGAAAGTTTGAATAGTTGCTTGGGGTTTTGGGACAGGTCGGTTATTAGGGAAGAGAAGTAGACTTGTGTTGCAGCGTCGAGTGCAGTCTTGAAGATGATAAGAAACTATTTGTACAAGGTGAAGTGCTTTGTGGAGTGGGATTTCTTCCATCTCTGCTCAGCCACCCTAGACGTCTGTCAAAGTTTTATACTGGATTCTAGAGCTGGGATCACGTAGTCCCAGAGGGCTGAACCTCTGTAGTGATTGGTACTTTTACTAATATTCTGCAGTAAATTCACTCACTACCTCATTATAAATGAAATCATATTGCAATTTGAGGGGAGATGTTAGTGTTAATTATGTTTATCGATTCAGCTGTGGTGGCAATATAACACATACTTTGTGGCAAAATTTCAACAACAGAGTGTTGTATTTTAAGATTCTAAGTAGCAGTTCAATAGTGACGGCAATACAACATACATTGGGTTAAAATATTATAACAATATGGTAGTATAATTTAAGTATGGAACATACATGATTTCCGGAATTGGTTATTCCTAATTTTTTTGTCCATGTATAAGGTTATTTGGGTGCTATGCATCGTATTTTGAGGTGATAAGCAGCAGCTCTGCGGAGATGGCAATATAATACATTCTTTGAAGCAACATTGTTATACATAGTATTGCATTTCAAGATTCACTGGGTTACAGCATTATAACAATATGCTATTATATTTCAAGATGCTAAATAGCGGCTCAACGGTGATGGTAATATTGTGTACAACTTGTTGAAATATTATAACAATATTTTTCTCAATATGATACATCCGTAATTTTTATGTATTTGTATATTTATGGAGATATCAATTCCCCCTACTACATTTAAGTTCTGCTACACTTATGACAACGTAGCAGTGATGTTGACAGTTGTCGATTATTGCAAAATTTCAGATAAACTATTTCCATGATGATAAAAATGAGATGTGTGGGAGTGACAATTCTTGTCTAGCGCTCCATATGCTTTTGATCACTTTTTTGATATTTGCATTTACTAAATACATACCATTATTATATCATTTTTATTTCACCTATATGATTTATATGGTATGTGTGGAGACACGGGGGTCAGTGGGTGCTATCGTCCACTGGCCCAGCCGCCTTTTGAAAGACAACATGGACCAGAGTTCATCCCAACTGAATACCCGAGCTCCTTAACTGTGGGTGGAAAACTACTCAGACAACACACGGTGAGGGAACTACAATAACTGCACTTTATTGGATCCCCAACAGTTACAAGACTTGTAGGAACAATGAGTGGTCCAGCACAAGTAAATAACAAAATACAAATACTGTCTGGCTACATAAGAAACCATCCTAAGTTATAAATTATGGTCCCTTTACACGCGGCCACAGGAAGGTAGAAACAGGCAGGCATCGGACACAATTGTGCCTGTTGCCTTGAAAAGACCACGATGTGGCGGGGTGTAATTCAGGACTTTCCTTCCTGTGTCTTCCCTGAAGGAAGGAAAGTCCTGAATTACACGCCGCCACATCGTGGTCTTTTCAAGGCAAGAGGCACAATTGTGTCCAATGCCTGCCTGTTTCTACCTTCCTGTGGCCCCGTGTAAAGGGACCATTTAAGGAGTCCATGTCGTCACATACCTCCCCCTTCTTATTTAGCCAGACAGGGCAGTCAGATGTGATAAGTCTCTGGTCATCCTTCTCCTCTTGGCAGCATTGTCTTTTTTAATATTGAAGTCAACAATCGAGGCTTCAATCTATACACCTCCCCCAGATTACCTCGCCCAGAATGGGCAGACATATTGTGGACAAGTACTAAAATGGGATTCGGGAGTTGGGCTCGCATAAACTTCTTGCTATCAATTCCCCCCCAGTCAATGGCCGCAATCTGGTTAGGTTCACTCACTGTTGATAGCTCAGAGGAGAATGATGGCGACTGGGAACATGGTTTCTCCTCAGAAGGTGGTGTAGCAAGATCCACATCAGGGTGCTCCTTGGCTTCTTGGATGTGGGTTATGGTTGTGACAAACTGACTGGATAGTCCATGACCTGGGTCAGCACGCAAAACAACATATGTGAGGAAGCCATCCATGAGCCCCATGTCAACCTCCTCCAGGTTTGCCCCTGAGACAATAGGTGTAGGAACTTAAACAGGATTGGTTTCCACGGTCCACGCTGCTGCTTTAATCCATGTACTTCACAAGGGTTGTTTCCACCATCAGATCCTTTATTCAGCCATAACCAATGCGTTTCAGTGCTGTCCCAGCACCTTCCTCAGGGTACAGCACTGAAAGGCGTTGGTTATGGCTGAATAAAGGATCTGATGTTGGAAACAACCCTTGTGAAGTACATTGATTAAAGAAGCAGCGCGGACCTTGGAAACCATTGCTGTTTAAGCTCCTGCTTTTCCCGCGGTTTTGGCGTGACGGTGGTGGTTCTGCAGCAGCTGCTAAAGTGCTCAAACTGGTTGTGGGTCTCACAACCTGAAAAGGTGAGTGGACCCCTATATAATCCACATACAAACAAAAGTGTCTTTTTGATAAGGCACAATCTGCGCCTCTTGTGTCTCCTTTTTATCTATAGTTAACAGGTGTAGTAAGGCTGCTCATAAATCCCACATCAACCTCTTCCTGGGCAGTCTCCACAAAAGCAGGTGTGGAGACATGGTTTGTAAGATCCACATCCACCTCTTCGTGGTCAGTCTCCACAATAGCAGGCGTGGGGACGCTGTCGATGAGCTCCACCTGAACCTCTTCCTGGTTAGTCTCCACAATAGCAGGCTTGGGTACGCTGTCGATAAATTCTACATCAACCTCTTCCTGGTCAGGCTCCACAATAACAGGGGTGGGAATGTTGTCCATAACCTCCAACTCGCCCTCTCCCTTGTCAATGGCCCCATACAGCTGCACACATTCCAGAGGTATGTCTGAGCGCTGACCCTCCACCAGGGAGATGGTTAATTGGTTAATTGGCTACTGGTAGTCCTGGGGCTTGTACGTCACTGACTTGGACTGGCTGTGCTGGCAGATGAGCTCCAGGCATGGGGCCCTGGCTTTGGAGACAATCTTTGTCCATATGTCCAAGGCATCCACATGTATAACAGTGCCGTGGATTGGGCAAGTCACGGACCCTGTTTGTATACCTTAGTTCTTATGGGGCTTCTACTGGGTAGCACAACCATCCTTCTTGAGTGGTTGGTGCAAGCAGTCAGGCAGATGGAATTCCATAAACATCCCAGCACAACAGCCCTCTTTTCTCTTGAGGAGTTTGGCCCCAATGCTGCCAACCACATCTCGGCTTGGGCTGCTAGAGAGAAAGTTGATTCACTATTGTCACTGGATACATGATGTGACACATAATTTAAACCCTTTGGTTTAATATTGGCGAGGTCCTCATCATCCTCCGCATCATGCTGGGCCCTCCAATGTACCAATTTCTGGATCAAATCTGACTTGGTGTCAGTGTCCCTGAATTCGATCCGATGAAACCGAAACAGCTCCTATAGTAGCTGTTTCTTGTGATGGTGGTATATCCACTCTATTCCATGGCTGAGCTGGTGAGGTTGGACATGGCAGTGTCCAAAACCTGAATGCCTTACCTATGACCTGCTGGGTAAGCTTATATGCCTCCCTGGTTGTTAAGCCCTTGGACAGTGTCCACGAACACCAGTCCCCTGCAGCTCCCCTGAATAAACCAGGCTTTGTAGTATCCCACCGCTGCCACCAGTGTGGAGACACGGGGGTCAGTGGGTGCTCTCATTCTCTGGCCCAGCCGCCTTTTGAAAGATAACATGGACCAGGGCTCATCCCAACTGAATGTCCGAGCTCCTTAACCGTGGACGGAACACTTCTCAGACAACACAGGGTGACGGAAGCACAATAACAACACTTTATTGGATCCCAACAGTTAACAGCATATAACAAATAACCAGCAGAACACAAAATCTAACAGGCAACAGAGTCTCACCCTTCCGCTGGCTCACCAGCTTTTAGAATGTTGATGTCCCAAAGCCATCACAGCAAAGTCTGTAGCCAGACTGTGTTTCTTCCTTATGCAGTCTTTTGATATCCCAGCCAAATCCGAACATTCAATGCTGAAGTCCTTGTAGTATTATAATCCAGGTTCCGATCCCCTTGGTCGGCACCAAAGTGCCTAGGTCTGGGGCTATGGCCTGCCAATCGGATCCATAGATCCTAGTGTAGAGCCCACTGTGATGGGGTATTCGGTACCGGACCGGGGTACTGCTGGGGATATCACGGCGGTCTTGGTCCTGATCGTGTCCCGGGTTCCACAATAAATGGGGGGATATTTACAGGTGAGTTTGACGTGAAGCCACCAACGGGTTGAGGTCAGTGAGGGGACCACCGCTGCTGCAGAACCTCCGGGGATGATGTTTAGCAGCTGGAGATGTAATGGCTCTCTGCGGGTAGAGCTTGATTTCCCGAGGCAGTGGTAGTAATAGTCTATAGATAGTGCTATGGATGTTGTAGGATAGGGGTAGTAGTAGAGATGATGGTAGTTTGTGAGGGTACGCAGGGTTTGAGCACAAGGATCACACACACTCACGGTTTTTTACGTTTTCCAAGGCTTTACTGGTGATGGTATTCAGTAGAGTACTGTCCACAGAGTCTGTACCGGAGCCGGGTTGCTCCCACCCTGTCTGGGTCCTCAGCTTCCTACTCCTGCACCTTGCGTGTGGCCCTGCTGCTGCTTCAGCTGAGCTGCTGGCCCTGTTTCTCCTCACAGGTACCCCCTTTGCTTGGCAGCTTGAGTCTTTCCGTGTGCTTCTGACCCCGCCATGTTGCTTCGCTGAGGTACGGTGTAGGTATGTAACCTCCACTATCTTTGTGTTTTCTGTGCTGCGTGCTTCAGTCACAGATTCGGATCTGGTATCCGGCTTCTGCGCTCCTCTGGGACGAGTTATGAGGTAACTCAGTTTCCCAGATATGTTCCTCTGTTTCTTGTACTCCTCTCCTCAGACCCTGGCTTCAGGCCTGAAAGTAGTCAGTGGTCCCTGTCAGGAGCTCAGCACTGCTCCCATTTAAAGGTCCTCCTCCTTGTGCTCCCTGCACTCAACTGAACTGTCAACTGTCAACTAACTACTTCCTCCTCAGACCAGAATATATCAGGGAGCTGCTTGAGCTCCCCCTTCTGGCCTAGAGGTGCTAGTGCAGTGTCCAGTGTTGTGTGGGGAGTTAACCCATGGTGTTGTTTCTGTGGCACTTAACCCCTGGGGTGCCACACTAGATTAGCTGCATGTATTAAGTCATGTGCACCTTTAGTTGGGACCGAAGTCCCTAGACCAAGGTCACTAGACAAAATTTCTCTGGTAAATGAACAGATCACCTTGTTCACTCATAGCAGGATATTGGGGACGTCACGATTGGTGGAATAAGACTGTGCTCTCATTGGCTAGATTTCAAGTTGCTTGGACAATGTTCATTTAAATGATGTGGAGAGAGAGGGGTAAAAGAGGGTGACATTTAGTATGCCATCCTGACCACAAATAATGGTGGCGTAAGTAGTTTACATAAGTATCAGCAATACATATAATAATACAAAGGACTTTTAGGAGGATTACGTTCTCTGGCCTTCTATGACAAAGAGGTGAGATAATTACATTACACACGTTAAACACAACCAGGCATCTACAAGACAAGTAAATAACAAAATACAAATACTGTCTGGCTACATAAGAAACCATCCTATGTTATACATTAAAAGAGTCCATTTCGTCACAGTATGTATTCTCCTGTCATAAGAAAATATGTATCTATTTCGAGGTATACTTAAGAGATGGTTGAAGTGAGCAACCAAAGTCCTCCATGTACTACTCTGTGGATATAAGAGGGTTAAGTGTGTTTTATTGCAATTGTTAATTGCTTTCATCTGTGTAATGTCTGTGATATGTATGTATTTAAACAGTGTGTTGTGTATTATCATGCTAACGACTAAGGGGAAGCATCCAGGAAACGCATATAGAGTGACCCTACGGGGTATGTGATGATTTTAATGCATATGTCACAATAAAGCACTTTGAAGCAACAACACCTGATCTTCACTGAATTTCGATCTCAGTGAGTCACTGCTTCTGGATTGGGCTGACAGCGAGTGATGTAAGTGGTCAGCTGATGCTATTGCCACATCCATCGCGTCATGTGACCAGATCATGTTAGGTGATCTGGTCATCTGACTTGATTACTATGGTGAAGAAATCAGTTCTTGGGTCTTGTTCTTGGGTTGATATGCATATGTAGGACCAAAGAACGTTCATCTTTGGGACACAGAACCCATCTCCTACCTTAGCAGTATGATGGCTGGACACTCCTATCTTGTTTGTACTTGCATATAATTGTTTGTACAAATGAATGAGGCACCTTGGAAATTGCACCCATGGTTGAACTAGACTTGTGCAAGTCCATAATTCTCTACCTCATATCATGTCTGATTTCTTTTGACTTTCCCATGATGTTACACATAGAAGCAGTGTGTTTCAGGTGTGCATTAAAATACATCCACATGTGTGTCTCTTTTAAACTCAGATGTTGCCAATATACCTATTTGAAGGTTCCAAACCCATGACTTCATCATATGAGCTGTCCCAAATTGTTTAAAGGCATAGTAATCTTAGTGTATATAAACTTGTGACTTTGCAGAAAGTAAGAAAAATTCCCTAAAACATTTTGTCTCTCTCATTATTCTGGCATTTGACAAATATAAATAATTATGGTTATACTATTTGACCTAAAATGGGAAAGGTTTATTCTGATTTCATGTCAGATAGTGAGAGAAACATGCATATGTGTCTTTTTATATAGTGTATGTAAACATCTGGTGTCAACTGTATCAACTCTATATACCAGATTGGGGGACATATAGTCCAGAATAGGGATTATATATACTAGGTTGGGGGACATACATACTGGGTTGGGGCAAAGATTGGGATCATATATACCAGGATGGGGGACATATTTACCAGGATGGGCAAAGGATAGAGATCACATCTACCAAGATGGGGAACATACTGTATATACCTGAAAGTGGACCAAGATGGGGGACATGTGCACAGAATTGGGGGTCATTACCTTCCATGACAGTGTCAGCAGCAGATTCCCCCCATAACAGTGCATCATTACCACATTTGTTGCTTACATTTAAAAAATATATATATTTTCCTACTCTGAAACTGAGGTGCATCTTCTGGCTCAGTATGTCTTAAAAGTCCGAAAATATGATATAAAAAAAAGCTTTAACAAACTGTCAGTTAATTGTGTTGGTTACTGATTTTACTATAGTAACATTACTTTGACATTACAAAGGATGTGTAACAGTTATGGAGCTTGAAAGGATAAGATACAGTCCTAGGAGACCTCATAGTCTTACAAGGCTTTGTATATAACATAACAGCAAAGGCAAGGAAAAAATGCTCCATATCAGAAACACATATTGAGCTATTCTTTTCCCAAAAGTAGGCTTCATATCCATAAACCATTAGAATTAATGTCTATATTGTATCATTTTCAATTGTAAAGCGTTTTAGAACTGACTCTTTGACTGGTAATCAATGCGATAGTAGTATTGCACAAGGATGATAGAAAAAATTGGAGTCCAGGTCAACAGGACTGGATTTTCCTTTTCTTTTTCAAAAGAAAATATAGTTCATACAAAAGAAAAATTGACATGGTTGACATGACCCAGTCGACGCGTTTTGACTGCACTAAGCAGTCTTACTCATGACCCATTAGAATTAATGTCTATATTGTAGCATTTTCAATTGTTAAGCATTTTAGAACTGACTGTTTGACTGGTGAACAATACAATAATAGAAATGTGCACCTATAGAAAGGCAAAAGCCCATGTTATGGAGAAAACCACCGTTCTTGACATAGGTATTGTCTTTTCTCTGTCTTCCACAAATTTCCACTTTATATAATCAGTTTCTGTATCATTGTTAGTTTGGTGTTAGACTATTTGCTGTATTACAGCTCTGCTAGCCTGGAAAGTAACTGTATAACTCTGCATGTGCTCATGTCTTCGGTGTGTGTCTGCGGTAGGGTGAGTTTTGTAGAAGGGGAGGGAGTGCGTGTGCCCAGTGCGGCGACACTCTCTGCTCCCAGATGTGATGCCAGCGATAATTTCAATTTTATGCCTTTGTTATGGCTTTAATCACTTTCTTTATGCGTTTTTGTTCCAGCGATCAGGGAGAGACACCTGATAGGCAAAAAGAATATCAAGGGAACAATTTTTATTTGGGATGTGGTGAGAAGTCTAATTAGAATTTGAATTCTGCTGAGCCTTGAAATGGTGGGTACTTTATCCTGATCGCCTTAGATATTGTTTGGAGTCAATCATTTGTCTTAGAGCGTAATGCTGTAAAGGCTCTCCAGTCACATTTCTTCTCTTATAGGGAGGTAGGGAAAACTAATGGTGGGGATAAAGGCAGGGAAGATACTCGCTAGCTTGTACTGACAGTTCGGAAAGGGGAGTAAAAGGTTTAACCCACCTAAATGCTGGAATATTATAAAGCATAAAAAATAGAGTGTTTTTTTTCTTCCTAGTTGCATTTACTAGGGGACATTATTATTTTCCTGTATGTAACCCAAACAGTGGATATATGCAACAATTTATATATTTTATTGCACTTTATTGAGTCTGTAATATAAAGGTGTAGCTATTGTGGAACTAGTGTGGTATTAGCGCATCTCAATGAATTAGAATATCATCAAAAAGTTAATTTATTTCATTAATTCAATACAAAATGTGAAACACTTTATTTAGAGTCATTACATAGTGACCTATTTCAAGAGTTTATTTATGTTAATGTTGATGATTATGGCTTACAGCCAATGAAAATCCACAGATCATTATTTCGGAAAATGAAAGTGGGCAGGATGAAGGGTTAGAACCTGCGTTGCCATATTCCACGAGACATCAAAGGGTGAATATAATATTAAGTTATTAGTGAACATGCTTCAGGGCTCCCAGAAACGCAATGAAACATGGCAATATGATATTGACTTTTTATGATATTTTAATTCATTGAGATGCACCAGTATATCCCACCAATGCTGGAGGAGAAGCGCCAGAAAACAAAAGTGTTGATTGTAAAGTTTTAATGCTAACAGGGATGTATACTATTTTGGCTGTAGACCCACTTTTTATAGGTGGGATGATTGCAGAACCAACTTTAACCCTTCACCCCCGAGCAGTTTTCCATTTTTCATTTTCCCCTTCCCATCTTCCAAGAGCCATAACATTTTTCTTTTTCTTTCAATATAGACATATAAGGGCCTGTTTTTTAGTGGGACAAATTGAACTTCTGAATGACATCATTTATTTGACTATATACAGTTGTGGCCAAAAGTATTGACACCCCTGCAATTCTGTCAGATAATACTCAGTTTCTTTCTGAAAATGATTGCAAAGTATTGGCACTGTTAGAAAAATTACGTGATGATTCTCTAATTTGTGTAATTAACAGCACCTGTAACTTACCTGTGGCACCTAACAGGTGTTGGCAATAACTAAATCACACTTGCAGCCAGTTGACATAGATTAAAGTTGACTCAACCTCTGTCCTGTGTCCTTGTGTGTACCACATTGAGCAAGGAGAAAATAAAGAAGACCAAAGAACTGTCTGAGGACTTGAGAAACCAAATTGTGAGGAAGCATGAGCAATCTCAAGGCTACAAGTCCATCTCCAAAGACCTGAATGTTCCTGTGTCTACCGTGCGCACTGTCATCAAGAAGTTTAAAGCCCATGGCACTGTGGCTAACCTCCCTAGATGTGGACCGAAAAGAAAAATTGACGAGAGATTTCAATGCAAGATTGTGCAGATGGTGGATAAAGAACCTCGACTAACATCCAAACAAGTTCAAGCTGCCCTGCAGTCCGAGGGTACAACAGTTTCAACCCATACTATCTGCCGGCGTCTGAATGAAAAGGGACTGTATGGTAGGAGACCCAGGAAGATCCCACTTCTTACCCCGAGACATAAAAAAGCCAGGCTGGAGTTTGCCAAAACATACCTGAGAAAGCTTACAACGTTTTGGAAGAATGTTCTCTGGTCAGATGAGACAAAAGTAGCGCTTTTTGGGCAAAGGCATCAACATAGAGTTTATAGGAGAAAAAAAGAGGCATTCAAAGAAAAGAACACGGTACCAACAGTCAAATATGGCGGAGGTTCCCTGATGTTTTGGGGTTGCTTTGCTGCCTCTTGCACTGAACTGCTTGACTGTGTGCATGGCATTATGAAGTCTGAAGACTACCAACAAATTTTGCAGCACAATGTAGGGCCCAATGTGAGAAAGTTGGGTCTCCCTCAGAGGTCATGGGTCTTCCAGCAGGACAATGACCCAAAACACACTTCAAAAAGCACTAGAAAATGGTTTGAGAGAAAGCACTGGAGACTTCTAAGGTGGCCAGCAATGAGTCCAGACCTGAATCCCATAGAACACCTGTGGAGACATCTAAAAATGGCAGTTTGGAGAAGGCACCCTTCAAATATCAGGGACCTGAAGCAGTTTGCCAAAGAAGAATGGTCTAAAATTCCAGCAGAGAATTGTAAGAAACTCATTGATGGTTACCGGAAGTGGTTGATCACAGTTATTTTGGCTAAAGGTTGTGCAACCAAGTATTAGGCTGAGGGTGCCAATACTTTTGTCTGGCCCATTTTTGGAGTTTTGTGTGAAATTATCAATGTTTTGCTTTTTGCTTCATTCTCTTTTGTGTTTTTTCATTGAAGACAAATTAAATGAAGATAATAATACCAAAGAATTTGTGATTGCAATCATTTTCAGGAAGAAACTGAGTATTATCTGACAGAATTGCAGGGGTGTCAATACTTTTGGCCACAACTGTAGTGTATTGGAAAAGTGCAAAAAATTCCAAGAGCGGTGAAATTGCAAAACAATTGTAAATACACGTTTGTTATTAAAATGTTCACTATATTGTAAAACTGACATGATGGTATGATGCCTCGGGTTGGTATGAGTTCATAGATACCAAACGTATAGTTTTACTGTCACCTACGCAGTGAAGAAAAATTCACAAATTTTTAAAGAAAAAGAATTGCACTTTTGCATCATATTCCACGACCCATACCGTTCTCATTTTTTGGGATCTGAGGCTCTGTGGCAGCTTATTTTTTGCATCTTGAGCTGATGTTTCAATTTATACCATTTTTTTGGTATATGCACTGTTTTCATCGCCAGTTATTGTATTTTATTGCAATGTTGCGACAAAAAAAACTTACATTTGACATTTGGCAATACCAAATATGTTTTTTTTATATAGCTTTATTTTCAATGGTGCTAAGGGGGGGATTTAATTTTTATGTTTTTTTTTTTCATCATTTTAAAAACTGTTTTTTACTTTTACACTGGCCCCTAGGGGGCCTCAGCACTACACTGTCTGATCACTTCTCCTGTTCACAGACGTGCTGCTGATGGACATCTGTGCATCTGTGAACATGAGAAATAATCACTTTATGTGTATGCAGGCACTCACCTAGCCACATGTATAACACATGTATAATTTAGCTTTAAACAAATTGCTGCTCAGACACTATGTAAAACCTGAGTGTGGCAGGGGCCTAATGGTGTCCATGTGTCTGTATTCACCACCAGCCTCTCCCTGCATACATGGCTGGTCGCTGGTTGCTACAAACCGCCCCCATGTTATAGGTTGCAGGGGTCTGTGTACCGGTGTCTAGACACATGTGCTACCTCCTGGGGGAATCTGCAGCCACCTGCTAGATGCAAGGGGTAGAAAAAAAGCGACCAATTTTTGGTGAGTTTTTCAATATAATACTTAGTACCTATTCGGTGATTTTTGTTTAAAGCTAAATTATACATGTGTTATACATGTGGCTAGGTACTCGTGAGTGTAAGGGCCCTTGACGGTGGGTCACGAGCTTACGATATTCTGGCGCCATAATACCAACTGACACCTTACATCATTATCTTTAGTGTCAACCTGCATCTTTTTATCCATTGCAGTTGAGGTTGTTTTCCTCTAGGGGGCGTCTGTCACAGTGATGCATATTTCAGTGCTGAGCAGCCCGCCCGGTCTAATAGGAGGCGTCACCAATTTGCTGCTCAGACACTATGTAACACCTGAGTGTGGCAGGGGCCTAATGGTGTCCATGTGTCTGTATTCATCACCAGCCTCTCCCTGCATACATGGCTGGTCGCTACAAACCGCCCCCATGTTATAGGTTGCAGGGGTCTGTGTACCGGTGTCTAGACGCATGTGCTACCTCCTGGGGGAATCTGCAGCCACCTGCTAGATGCAAGGGGTAGAAAAAAAGCGACCAATTTTTGGTGAGTTACTCGGTACCAGACCCTGGTATCACGGTGAATCACGGTGGTCTTGGTCGGGACCATGTCCCGGGCCCACAAGTGATAGGTTTGGGGGTTATTTACAGGGGATATAGTCGTGACGCCACCCTTGGTATGTGGTCAGGGTGACCACCGCTGCCGCAGAATTTCCGGGGATGATGTTTGGCAGCCGGTGATGTAACGGCTCTCCACTGGCAGAGCCTGGTTCCCCGGGGCAGTCTCAGGGGACTCGTTCTCCCAGGTGTCTTCCTCTGTGCTGTGTCTCCTTTTCCTCAGACCATGGCTTGGCCTGGAATTGGACAGTGGACTGTGAGATGAGCCTAACACAGCCCTTTTACACCCAGGTCTCGCTTCCTTAGTGCTGCCCCGCACTGAACTAACTGACTAACTAACTGCCCCCTTCCTCTCCACACCAGAATATATAGGGAAGCAGCTTTAGCTCCCCCTTTTGCCCTGGAAGTGCTAGTGTAGTGCTGTGAGTTGTGTGGGGAATTAACCCTTGGTGATGTTACTGTGGCACATTAACCCCTGGGGTGCCACATTCCCCCTTAGTAAAGAGCAGTACTCCGGGACTGTAGAAAAACAAACAAACAACATATCAATACAATTAATATTTACAGAGTCTTAAAAGACAAATACAAAATCCAATAAAGCTCAAAAAGAGTCCAAAAGTTCACAAAGCAGTCCTTCCGAGGGTTTTAGTCTATTGTCTCCGGGGCTGGTAAATATATACAACTAGTCTTTACCACAACCAGTTCCGTGGTAAGTATGTTCCCTAGTTAATAAAAAGGAAGAAAAGTTTAAGAATATGCAAATAGTTCATACAGGATAGTCTCTGTAGGTACTGGCAGGCCCGGAATCAGCACCCGGCGCACCCGGGCAAGTGTCGGGGCCCGACTGCTTGGAGGGGGCCCACCGTGCTCCTGAGGGCTAGGGTCACACTTGCATTGTGACCCTAGCCTGACGCAAGTACTGTCTGCTGCAGCGCAGAGCGTTTAATGCTATGCGCTGACAGCAACGGAGCCCATAGAAACCCGATGTTTACATTGACAACCAATGGTTGGCATGGTAAACATCGGGTTTCTATGGGCTCCAGCGCATAGCATTAAAAGCTATGTGCTGCAGCCGAAAATACTTGCATCAGGCTAGGGTCACAATGCAAGTGTGACCCTAGCCCTCAGGGGCCCTTGAGCACACTGTCCCCACAGCCAGGGCCTGGGAACTACAACTGCTCCGTAGTAATTTGGCCATGTCTTGGGGAAATCTCCTAAGATGGTATGGAGTACTTCCTCTTCTTTCTTGACAGGTTGGACCTGTACGGGTAAGGTTACTTCTGGTGTCTTCAGGGTTTCAGGACACGGTTTGAGATTGTCTCTTGACAACCGCTGACATTCTTCCTTCGTCTTTGCTGATTAGACACACTTTGGTATTGTATAAATTTGATGGTAAGACTGTTTATGTGGTGGTTTCCCACTGATTATCCAATTTGTTGGTGCGTCTCTTTCTCTTGAGAACTTGCTCACCAGGTTGTAATGGGGTTGCTAGAGCATGTTGATTAAATGTTCTCTCTTGTCTTTCTCTAGCCTGCTGGAGTCTTTTCTCTACGCACTGTTGTACTTGGCGATACTGCTGTTGACGTAGGGTATCCCAATTGGATTCTTCAACTTCTGCATCTGGCTCCAGAATTCCCATATCTAAATCAATTGGCAGCTTACCGGGCCTTGCTCGCATAAGGTAGGCTGGGGTGCAATTTGTAGAACTCACCGGGACATGGTTGTACAAGTCTACCAAGTTGGGTAATTTCTCTGGCCATTGATTTCTCTCTGACTCTGGTAAGGTTTTCAACAGGTCAATCACAATATGGTTCATCTTTTCGCATAAGCCATTGGTTTGGGGATGATAGGCTGTCGTGCGGATCTTCTTAGAGCCGTACATGTTGCAGAATTCCTGGAAAATCTCTGACTCAAAAGCTGGACCTTGATCTGCAAGGACTTGTTCCGGGTAGCAATGAGGTCTGCAGAAATGTGTCTGAAATGCTTTCGCCGCTGTCTTCGCTGTCAGGTCCTTGACAGATACAACCACTAAGGAGTAATGGTCCACGATGGTTAAGACATAGACATAGCTTGACCGGCTTGGTGACAACTTGACGTGGTCTAGCGCAACTAACTCAAGTGGTTGCTTGGTTACTATGGACTGGAGTGAGGCTCTCTGGCTCTGTTGATCCTTTCTTCTGAGGTTGCACAGGCCACATTTTCTACACCAATCTTCAATTGATTTTCTCATGCCAACCCAGTAGAATCTCTCTCTTAGGGCTCGGACACACTCATCAGAGTTTCACTGAGGAGACTCTGAAAGGGCTGGAGCAGTGACCCTGAACGGCTTCTCCCTTTCTGGACGGGGCTGTCAGCTGCTTGTGTTTTTGTGCAGCTCCAGACTCCCCATCCAGAGAGGGAGAGGCCGTTCAGGGTCACTGCTCCAGCCCTTTCAGAGTCTCCTCAGTGAAACTCTGATGTAACTTGGAAAGTGTGTCCAAGCCCTTAAGAGCACTTCCAACTTCTTCCATTCAAAATGACCTGCACCGTCGTGGTAGGCTTCTAAGACCATTTTGACATCTCTCTTGGGTACAATAATCTGCCAGACCAACTCATGTGTTTTAGGGTACCTTTACACGCGGCTACATTTCTAGGGTGGCTACAGGTAACTTACTGGTTGCAGTGAAATCATGGAGAGATTATTCCATTTGTACACAGCAACAAGATAGAACCTTGTCTCCATGATTTCACTGCAACCAGTAAGTTACCTGTAGCCACCCTAGAAATGTAGCCGCGTGTAAAGGTACCCTTAAGGTACCTTTACACGCCGCTACAACAGGATGGATACAATCCGCTACTTCACGTGCACGAGCACGCCCAAACGGTTACAAACGGGAAACGCACCCTCTTCAGACACCGCCACAAGGTGCGCTACGCTACTCTACATCTGTAACTAGCTACATCGCCGGGTGTCTCAAGTAGCCATCTGTAGCTCATTTACACACCGCTACAACCAGCTACTATGGGCGTACCTGGTGCAGCAGGGACAGCACATAGGCGTGCTACAATTGTGGATTACGAGACGTCCGTACGCTGATAGGACAACACAATAATACCATGATTGGCCAGGCATCGCAGGAGGCTGATTAATACTTGACGCTCGAGCAATTGTGTAGTGTGACTCGTCAGCTCCTTAAATATGCCGCCCTGTGCGGCGACAACCAATCGCAACGCAGGAGCTTCCTCCAATGATCGCTGAAGGGGGCGCGGAAACCCGGAGCCTGTGTCACGCCCCAGCTACATAGCATGGTGTAGGAACAACCCTTCTGTTCCTTCTTTACACGCCGATACAGCTCGCTACAATCGGCTTTGTAGCCATCTGTTTTCGAGCAGTGCTCGGAAACCGATGTATCTGTAGCCGGCTGTCGCGTCCCGTCTTCACACGCCGCTACTACGGGCTATATTGGCGCTACAAGCTACATTTGTAGCCTGTAGCGGATTGTATCCATCCTGTTGTAGCGGCGTGTAAAGGGCCCCTTAGGGTTGGTGTGCCTTCTGCAGAGCTTCCCTTGATATAGGAACAACTTGCTTCTCTCTTTCCAGAGTTGTTGGGTCTCAGCTGGAGCGTTCTGATTAGGGTACGCACCTTGTTGTGTAAGCATTTCGTTCACTAGCTTTACAGCTGGGTCGCTATCCTGGGTGTCAGCCCATCCATGGTGCGCTAACAGGTTGAGATTTGCCTCCTGTTGTTTTTGGTAGATGCCGGGTTGATACTGTTCTACCTTAAAACTGTGAAAGGCTGGTAGTTCAATTTCTTCCAGCTCCTCCGGTTCCTCTTCCATGTCCTTCAGGTGTGGCATCCGGGATAAGGCATCTGCATTCACGTTCTTGCGGCCTGCCCTATATTTGATGACAAAGTTATAATTAGACAGCCGGGCTATCCATCGCTGCTCCAATTTTGCTGAGTCCAGGTGGGTCAATGGGTTGTTATCAGTGTAGATGGTAAATCCTGTAGCTGCCAGTTAGTGTTCGAAACGTTCGGTTACAGCCCAAACTACTGCCAGTAGTTCTAACTTGAAAGAACTGTAATTCTCAGGGTTTCTTTCCGTAGGCAGGAGTTTCCTGCTTGCAAAGGCAATAACCCTCTCTTTGCCTCCTTGCTTCTGTTACAGTACTGCTCCCAGTCCCAACTTGCTAGCATCCGTGTACAGAATGAAGGGTTGATGATAATCCGGATACGCCAGGATCTCTTCTCCTGTCAGCGCCCACTTTAGCTTTTTGAAGGACTCTTCCCTCTCGTCACCCCACTGGAAAGTGGGATTACGGGTTGAAGACCTTTTTGACTGTCCTACCAGGATGTCTTGTAGGGGAGCAGCTAACTTCGTGAACCCTCTGATAAATCTTCTATAATAGCCCACCAGTCCCAGGAATTGCCTCACTTCTTTCACATTAGTGGGTCTTGGCCAATCCCTTATCACTGTGGCTTTATCAGAATCTGGTGCTACTCCCTCTGAACTCACGTCATGTCCTAGGTGCTGCACCTTTGACTTGAGAAGGTAGCACTTGGATGGTTTGATCTTCATGCCGTATCCAGACAAGGCTTCAAACACTTCTGCCAGGTCTTATAGATGTTGTTCATATGTCTTGGAGTAGACTATGACGTCATCCAGGTACAGGAGGACAGTTTCAAAGTTCTTATGTCCTAGGCAGCTCTCCATAAAGCATTGGAAGGTACCAGGTGCGTTGCAGAGTCCAAACGGCATACAATTGAACTCACAAGCTGAGCTGGCACCTCACAGAGAGCAGATTGATTGTTAGGGTCCCTCTAGAGGGCACAGCAAGGTGTTGTATGCTGCGATGATTTGAAAAAGCTCCCCCTCCCGCCCTTTCCCAGAAACACTCGTTTTATAGCCGGAAGTATGTGGGTGGAGCCTGTCACTAATTGACTTACATTGGGAACGGGTGCTCGACCCGAGCATCGCGCACCCGAGTATTTTATTGCTCACTCATCACAAGTAGTTAGCAGATTTTAATGCGGTTAATGACTCCTCAATCCTAGGTAACGGGTATGCATCCTTGTGTGTAATGTGGTTGATCTGCCGATAGTCTACCCACATTCTCATGGTCCCATCCTTCTTTTTAACCAACACTAAAGGCGCTGCCCAGGGGCTACAACTGTCTCTTATTACACCTGCAGTTTTCATCTCTTTGAGCATGTCTTTGGTGGTTTGATAGTGAGCGGATGGTAATGGTCTATACCTCTCTTCTATAGGCTGATGGTTACCTGTGGGTATAAAGTGCTCTACCCCTTCAATTTGCCCAAAGTCTAATGGGTGTTTGCTGAATATTTGCTCATATTCTTTTACTACCCGGTATACTCTATGCTTTTGATGGCGAGGTGTAGAACTGGTACCCAAGTGTAGTTTTTGGCACCAATCCTCCAGCTTTTCCCTTGAGCCATTGTGATTCCCCTGACTTCACAGTTCAAGGGCTTGACAGCTGTGATGCCATTGTTATCAACCGTAAATAATTTAGCCATGGTAGCATACTTCGGAATGGTGACCTCATCTTCCCCGCAATTTAGAAAAAGGGGGGAAGGGGAACAAGAGGCGCAATAGTGCCTTATCACTTAGACACTGACAATCAGGTGGTATAAAGGAACCACTCACCTATTTCAGTTGTGCGACCCACAACTGGTATGCAGACATGTAGTGTTTTATCCGGATGGCTGCTGCTGGACTCCCACCGACCACTTGCACGTGGAATCACACAGTAAAAAATGGGAAAGGAAACGGTGTTCACCAGTCTGCGCTGCCAGGATCCACTTATTCCAGGGAAGAAAATCACGATCAGATGTGTTATGATCAAAACCTTTTATTGCATCCAACGCGTTTCAACGCCTTTCCTGGCGTCTTCCTCAGGATCCAGGATTGGATGCAATAAAAGGTTTTGATCATAACAAATCTGATCGTGAGTTTCTTCCCTGGAATAAGTGGATCCTGGCAGCGCGGACTGGTGAACACCGTTTCCTTTCCCATTTTTTACCGCAATTTAGAAGGCGTAATGACACTCTTCCCCGGTGTACCTCAACTACTCCTCTGTCCGTCAGTATATTGGGCCTACTGTGTGAGTACACGGGTTCTACCAGGGCTTGATAGTCTTGCCCTTTAATGCCTATTGCGGCTCTACACCAGACCAACATTTCAGTTTTGGGAGGTATTACAATGGGTATCGGGTCACTTACCCTTACACTGCCAAATCCTGATATTTCTACCTGTTGTTTCAGCATCAAGGCTTTTATTTCTTTTTGCAGGACTCTGTTGCCCGATTCTGGCAGTCTCAGTGATCTGCTGTAAGACAGTAATCACCTCGGAAAAACAATTTTCAGTTACATTCATTCCTAGTAACATTACTGGTTCACGTTCTCGCTGGTCAACATCTACAATAATAATACCCTGATTCTTCAATTCTACCTTCCCAATCTGAATGGTCAATTTGTGGTATTATTTCACCATTGCTAGCCTATATGTTCAATGCAATGCAATGCAGATGGACCACTAATAATGTCTGAATCAGCCCAGTACCTCTTGTAGAGAACATGTGGAATTGATGTTATCTGAGACCCAGTATCCAACAAGGCGCTGAAGGGAATGTCATCCAACTCGAAAGGGTTGACTGGACGTCCTCCCACGAACTTGTCATACCAGGCTGAAGGACCTTGAGAATTCATTCCTGAGGAGCGGCCCGCCTTCCCAGCGGATCCTCGTTTAAAGCACATTCCCGGGCAAAGTGACCTGGCTCCTTGCAATGGCGGCAGATGGGCTGTTCATCCGGATGGTAGCGGTCGCTGGGTCGTCCTCTTGGTACTTCCTGGGCCTCATCCTCGGGACATCCTCCTTACTGGTCACCAGGCTTGCATCCACGCAGCTCCTTGATGACTTTACCATGGAAACAACAGTGTCCGTCAGGGCATCTAGCTTTTGGTTGAGGGCCTCATTGGAGATAGGCACTCTGTGTTCAACAACAGTCTCTGACATGGCAGATGTTGCTGATGCTCCTGGCTGCTGAGGTGCTGCTGTAGGGTCTTGAGTAAAGTTTATATCCCGGGACTCCTCTATCTGCTGAAGTCGGATGGCTCTATCTTTTAACTCGGCAAAAGACATTCCGCGATTCTGGATGATAATCATACTCTACTGTCCTCTGTGAGAAGAGAAGGGGATAGGAGGCCTTCTATGAGCTGATCTATCAGCATTTTGTCAGCTGCCGGGGCTAAGGCAGGTTCTGCTAGTTTAAGTGCTTTGAGCGCTTCCTGCAAGTTTAACATCACAAAGCATTAACTGATCTCAGGGAGACCAGTCCAAGAAAACACTGCGGGCAGCTGGCTAAAGCGCTCAACAGTGAATTCCTAGGCGCATTGCCTCCTGGGAATTATGAATATGCAAATAGAGTCTGTGGAGCCTCGGTTAGGAGTCTCAAGCACAGGACTAGCCAGGGATGTTTGGCAGCCGGTGATGTAACAGCTCTCCACGGGCAGAGCCTGGTTACCCGGGGCAGTGGTGATGATAGGCTATGGATAATGCAGAGCGGGGGTAGTGGTAGAGATTATAACAGTTTATGAGGGAGAGTAAGGCTCGAGCGCAAGGATCACACAGACTCATGGTTTTGCAGTTTTCCAAGTCTTTACTGTAGATGGTATTCAGTAAGTATTGTCCTTGGCTTCCTACTCCTGCGCTGTGTGTGTGGCCCTACTGCCGCTTTAGCCCTGTCTCACCTCACGGGTACCAAACTTGCTAGGCAACTTGAGTCTTATCTTTGTGTTTCTGACCTCGTCGTGTTGCTTCGCTGTGGTACAGTGGAGATATATAATCTTAACTAATCCGGTGTTTTCTGTGCTGCTTTTGTCAGGCACAATTTCGGATGCGGTATCCGGTCTTTGCGCTTCCCTGGGGTGAGTCTCAGGGGACTCGGTCTCCCCGGTGTGTTCCTCTGTGCTCTGTCTCCTTTTCCTCAGATCCTGGCTTGGCCTGGAACTGGACAGTGGACTGTGGGCAGAACCTAATGCAGCCCTTTTACACCAAGGTCTCTCTTCCTCAGTGCTGCCCAGCACTGAACAAACTGACTAACTGCCCACTTCTCTCCCACCCCAGAATATATAGGGAAGCAGCTTTATCTCCCCCTTCTGGCCTAAAGGCGCTAGTGTAGTGTTGTGGGTTGTGTGGGGAATTAACCCTTGGTGATATAACTGTGGCACATTAACCCCTGGGGTGGCACATATGTATTTTATCTTAACTGTTTCTTGTTTTGAACTGCTCTCTCTGGTATAGCAGCCATTTTAAGTTACCGTATATACTCGTGTATAAGCCGACCCGTGTATAAGCCGACCCCCCTACTTTTGCCCCAAAAATCTGGAAAAACCTATTGACTCGTGTATAAGCCGAGGGTGGACCCCAGCACAGGTATACAGCCCCCAGCAGTGTGGTATACAGGCCTCCCAGTGGTAGTATACAGGCCTCCCCAGTGGTAGTATACAGCAGCCCCAGTGGTAGTATACAGCAGCCCCAGTGGTAGTATATAGCATCCCCAGTGGTACTATATAGCATCCCCAGTGGTAGTATATAGCATCCCCAGCAGCCCCAGTGGTAGTATATAGCATCCCAGCAGCCCCAGTGGTAGTATATAGCAGCCCCAGCAGTAGTATATAGCAGCCCCAGCAGCCCCAGTGGTAGTATACAGCAGCCCCAGTGGTAGTATATAGCATCCCCAGCAGTAGTATATAGCAGCCCCAGTGGTAGTATACAGCAGCCCCAGTGGTAGTATATAGCACCCCAGCAGCCCCAGTGGTAGTATACAGCATCCCCAGCAGCCCCAGTGGTAGTATACAGCAGCCCCAGTGTTAGTATATAGGAGCCCCAGCAGCCCCAGTGGTAGTATACAGGAGCCCAAGCAGCCCCAGTGGTAGTATACAGCAGCCCCAGTGGTAGTATATAGCATCCCCAGTGGTAGTATATAGCAGCCCCAGTGGTAGTATATAGCAGCCCCAGTGGTAGTATACAGCAGCCCCAGTGGTAGTATATAGCATCCCCACAGCCCCAGTGGTAGTATACAGCAGCCCCAGTGGTAGTATATAGGAGCCCCAGCAGCCCCAGTGGTAGTATACAGCAGCCCCAGTGGTAGTATATAGGAGCCCCAGCAGCCCCAGTGGTAGTATACAGCAGCCCCAGTGGTAGTATACAGCAGCCCCAGTGGTAGTATACAGCAGCCCCAGTGGTAGTATATAGCATCCCCAGTGGTAGTATACAGCAGCCCCAGTGGTAGTATATAGGAGCCCCAGCAGCCCCAGTGGTAGTATACAGCAGCCCCAGTGGTAGTATATAGGAGCCCCAGCAGCCCCAGTGGTAGTATACAGCAGCCCCAGTGGTAGTATACAGCAGCCCCAGTGGTAGTATACAGCAGCCCCAGTGGTAGTATATAGCAGCCCCAGTGTTAGTATATAGGAGCCCCAGCAGCCCCAGTGGTAGTATACAGCAGCCCCAGTGGTAGTATACAGCAGCCCCAGTGGTAGTATACAGCAGCCCCAGTGGTAGTATATAGCAGCCCCAGTGTTAGTATATAGGAGCCCCAGCAGCCCCAGCAGCCCCAGTGGTAGTATACAGGAGCCCCAGCAGCCCCAGTGGTAGTATACATCAGCCCCAGAGGTATATACAGCCCCAGTGGTAGTATACAGCCCCAGTGGTAGTATACATCAGCCCCAGAGGTATATGCAGCCCCAGTGGTAGTATACAGCCCCAAAGGTATATACAGCCCCAGTGGTAGTAAACAGCCCCCCCTCCTTAATATGGGTCCCCCAGTATTAATAAACAGCCCCCCCTCCTTAATATGGGTCCCCCAGTATTAATAAACAGCCCCCCCCTCCTTATCATGTTCCCCCCAGGCTGCGGCAGCTCTCAAAATAACAAACACTTTATACATCACCTTCCGTCGCAGCTTCTCCGGTCCTCCGCTCGCCGGCTGCTTCTTCTTCTTGTGCCGACTTCTGTGACCGCGCGCAGGAAATGACGTCATCTCCTGCGCCCGGTCACATGACACCGGCACAAGAAGAAAGAAGAAGACGGCGAGCGGAGGACCGGAGAAGCTGCGACGGAAGGTGATGTATAAAGTGTTTGTTATTTTGAGAGCTGCCGCAGCCTGGGGGGACATGATAAGGAGGGGGGGGCTGTTTATTAATACTGGGGGACCCATATTAAGGAGGGGGGGCTGTGTATTGCAATATGCACGGCATCCCCCCGCCGTTGATGGACGGGGGGATGCCGTGCATATTCATTGCACTAATGAGGCGGCCCCACGTGACCGCCTGCGGTCACCGCGGCCCCCTCCTGCCTGCCTCCTCCAGCTCCCGGTCACAGCCCCCCCACAGCATACCGTATTGACCCGTGTATAAGCCGAGGGGGGGACTTTTCAGCCCAATTTTTGGGCTGAAAAACTCGGCTTATACACGAGTATATACGGTAGTTATGTCATGTGTGTCAAAATTGCATGTAGAAAGAAAACCGGGCACTGACCTTATGTTGCTGCGATTGAAATTGTGGCACAGAACCAGGTCCAGCGTTGCTCAGCCGTAGGACATAGTCATTTTTATCCATAAAGAAAGAAGGAGGCGGCACTCATTGGACTGGTGAAGACAGGTTTCTTTAGTCCAGTCACAATATTACATCAGGTGGAGGCTGCGGGGAGGGAGTAGTGCTTACTCTTCAAAAGATCCTGTGTAAGCACTACTCGAATGGGCTCCGTCATCCCGGCACCTCCCTCCCCGCACCCTCCACCTGATGTAATACTGCGACTGGAATAAAGAAACCTGTCTTCACCAGTCCAATGAGTGCTGCCTCCTTCTTTCTTTATGGCATGTGTGTGCCTGCACAATTTTGTGGCTGCACATTAGACCCTACCGGCTGATGACAATGAATGTGTGTCTGACCTACATAATGTACAGCCTCCATCAGTGCAAGCAAGCAATGATGTCATGGCAATTCGCAATCTAAAATGTATTTATTTTTTTTAGTTTTTTTCTTCAAATGGCAATGTAAATATGGTTATTATTGAAAGTGTTATTGTGGACTGTAATAATGACCTTATGCTGTTATGTATTCAAACTCTGGTTTATTGGTTAAAATATGTTTATGTTACATTAAAATTTGGTTAATATTAAATATGGACATGTGCTGTACTGCATCTATATTTTGTCCGTAAGGACATACTGTATACTATGATTATCTTTTAAAAAAAAAACATCATTATTTGCTTTAAACATGTGCCTTTAAGAAAAAAGCCCTTTAAAACATAACATTTAAAATGGTAATAAAAAGCAAAAAAAACTGTTACAGATATGGAGCACATGTGCCACATTAACCAATAGAAGAATTAAAAAACGCAAACAAACGCAGATCAAAAATGCAGTCAAACGCATATCAACATATGGTAATATGTCAATATTTGTTCCATATACTTGGTGGTTGTCGTGAAAGTGCTGTGCCCTGATGTCACCTCTGGGAGACCTGGGGTAAGGAGATCTCAGTGTATAATCGATTGCAGGCCTTCTGTAGAGCTCGCATAACTTCTGTCTTGCTGATGTACTTAAGTATTTTTCTCCTATGCTGAAGGGGTTAAGGATTTATATTTACCTGCCCCTGGCCTTACTCCTTGCTCCATGATACAGAATTACAATTCTGTTCATAGTGGAGCAGCTTGTATCTGTTAAAGCAGTGGTGTTCATAACTTAGTACCAGTGCAGCTTACAATGCAAGATCTTGTAGCCTTTTCTTACCTGTTTCCTTACCTGAGAAACCTTTATGTTGCCTTGCTCTCCTGCCCCTTTACTCCCCTGAGGGGAAGTAGAGACATCTAGGTGTGTCGTATCCAGGAGCTTAGCTAGGTACAAGACCCTGGCATCCCCCGCCTTCAGAGGTAATCTTGGAGACAATAATTAGCCAGGGGACTGCTAGTTTGAGGGCCAGCTCAGGTGCACACTGTCCCTGCTACCTAACCATCACTACTGTGACATTGGTGCCCAATCAGGCAAATTCAAGCCAAATACAACTTTTGTGATCCTACTAAATTGCTTGAATATACAACTTACAATTTCTGTGCAATGATGAGCAAGTTACCATCTGGTTAGGCTAGTGAAAGTGGAGTAATAGCTTGCAGAATATTCGGTTTACCCTGTGTCCGCTGATATCTTTGGATGGAATTTTTAGCAGCAATGCTTACGTAAGGGTGGTGGTCCACGTGGTAGACCAAGTCGATTGCTTTTTTAGCAGCCATTTAATCTATAGGAGAAAGACACTGTTCACTATGCCACAAAGTAGATTTTGTCATGGATTGGTATCAGAAAAAGCAAGTGTTCTAGGCTTTATTGCCCTTCAAAGTCCAGACATATTCTATAAAGCATTTCTGGAACTATGTAGAACAGGGTATTTAGAGCATCTCAGTACTTCTATAAGTAATATAGCTATTGTAAGAATATGTCCTGTCCATATGGGTCAATATTTCAGCAGAATGAATTTAATACTTAGTGGGTTCTATGCCATGAGAAATTGGTACAGTCAAAGTAAATCCAATACCACTACTGGACAGGCGTCTCTAATGCATTGAATATTTAGGGGCTGAGTCATTAATTCTCGCACTTTGTGGAGAAAGGTACACCAAATTCACAAAGATGACCACAGCATTTACTGAATTTGGTACATCTTCTCAATGGCATGCACCATGGACCACACAAGAAATACTACTCCAGTCAGAGACAGAAGTAACATTTGTGACATAAATTACATCATGAGAGGGAAGAAAAAAAGATTATGCAGAACAAACTTGCACACCCAAGATCAAAACATGGAGTTTATTGTAGAAAATAACTAAGGCAAACAACACATGAGACACAAAACTAAAACCACTTAAAACAAAGTAGGTCCCAGTATGCCGGTTGCAAGCAGATCAATACCAATGAAATGACAGATGAAATGTCAAGATTAAACAAAAATAGCACACCCAGGTCACCCAGGTTGCAGCATCCATCTTTGGTATGATCCTTCACTTATGATGCATGTTCATATTGACTTTCATCCATACCATGTCTAATTGGTTCCTCCATGCACATGGAGGACCTTGTTGTATAGTTGTTTCACAGACTTCACATGGTGTGCTATTTTTGTTTAATCTTGACATTTCATCTGTCATTTCATTGGTATTGATCTGCTTGCAACCGGCATACTGGGACCTACTTTGTTTTAAGTGGTTTTAATTTTGTGTCTCATGTGTTGTTTGCCTTAGTTATTTTCTACAATAAACTCCATGTTTTGATCTTGGGTGTGCAAGTTTGTTCTGCATAATCTTTTTTTCTTCCCTCTCATGATATATGATTATATATGCAGTCTTGCACCCCTTATTTATTTGAGAGCTGTGCAGCACCAACCCCCCTTTTTTTCACTATAAATTACATCATAACTGTTTATGAACTCAGTGGCTGACCACCACCGATGCCTCACCCCTTTGTGTATGTAACACCTGCTTTAGTAGTTCATTTCTTTATCCAGTCTACAATTACTTTTCTCCATGAATTTCACCACAAAATATCTCTTTTAGTATTCAGATTTTTTAAATCTTGAGAAACATTGTCTGGATTCCAAGTCTATCCAGTATCATTCTCTACTAGAACTGCTGGACTCTTGCAATATTTTCCCTCTAGTTAACTACACCAACCATATACAATTTCATAGCAAGCAATACTTTCATGCATAAATTAGCCTTAAATTGTTCCCCCACTTGGCCCATTTGCCATTCTGCAATTATGATTGCATTAGCAAAATATTATTTCAAGTGTAAATGTCATTTCAGTGAAGAAAAAAAAACACACTACTGCACTGGTTGTAAATCATGGGTCCTATAGCAGCAGAAATAATGCTTTTTTGTCCAATATGACCTATTTTCTCACAGAGAAGGGGTTAACAGATCTTGACTGAGCAGATAAGGAGCCGGATGACAGATCAGAAGCTTGTGAGAAGGAAAGGGCAGTGAAGTTTGCAGTGATATTGACCTTCTGAGATTGCTCAGCACTGTGCTGTAACCTGTGGTAATCTGATACATTGTCATCTCACCAGCTGCAGTCAGCAGTTTAGGCCATACCCCCTCCCTTATATGGTTGACATGCCCCGCATTCAGCGTGAAGTCGGATTTGATTGATAATGAACCTCTGTCTGCTTCAGACACTGTCTAGTGGGGACACCTTATGGAAGGTTTATCAATGGTTTCCTTCCAGATTTCATTAATAAAGTATAGTTGAAAGTTTATTAAAATCTCTTGCTCTACATTATTATTAAATAAACATTTAAACCGTGGTTACGCTTTAACTCACTGAAATTTCCTGTTTTAAGTATTAAGATGGCCATACAGGATGGCTCCATTTTAGAAGACACTGGAACTCAAGGTCCCACCTGGCACAAAGGTCAGACATTATTTTTTTTAAACCATTTGTTTTTTATTGAAATTTATAAAACAGAACAAGTCAAACAAGTAATGTAGGTGCAAAGGGCACCACATAAAACACAAAACACAGATCATAAGGAAGGGAAGGAGGGGGAAGGGGAACAAGGGGAGGGAGTGTACAGATCATGACAGCGAGTAATTCGAATAATATACAGGAGTTTAGACCAGAATCACAGAGATACATTGCAAAAGAACAATAAGACAGACATCACCAAAAATGAAAAAAACAACAAAAAACGGCGACGGGAGCTCAAGAGGGCAATGACACTGTATTGTGTGGGGAGGATACCCAAGGGTCCCACCAATTTAATATACGGTTTCTCCGGGTCAGACCCTGTGCCAACATCACTTCATATGAGAAATGCTGATTTAAACGCGCTATGACTTCAGACCTCGTGGGGAGGGTGGAGGTGCGCCAGTGAGATGCAATAGTAAGTCTGGCCGCAATAAGAACATTTGTAATGATGGGATGTAATATGGATGGGTATTAAGACAGGTCTATCCCCAGTAGAGCTAAGGGGGCCTCTAGAGATATAGGAAGGCCAGTAAGGGATGCAAGCAATGAGCTCACTTCCGCCCAGAACAAAGTCAGATGTGGACAGCTCCACCAAATATGAGTCTCAGAGCCCAATTGAGGACAGCCCCTCCAATACGTAGCCAAGGGGGCAGGATCTCTGCCACGAAATTTAGTAAGTTTGGCAGGAGTGAGGTACCAGTCCAACATGATCTTCTTGGACTGTTCTAGATGACCAATACAAAAAGTGTAGGAGGCTACATGCCCCGAGGCCTCGTGCCATTGTGTCAGAGAGGCAGTAAACGCTAATCTGGATTCCCACTTCAGCATGTAGGACAATTTAAGATCAGCCTTAATGGAGAGAAGTGCTTTATATATGAGTGACACTCCGCAGCTAGTAGGTGATAGTTGCTTGAACAAAGCCTGCAATGGGAGATTAACCGTCAAGAGGTCACAGTCTGGGATAGACACTGAGCGTATAAAGTGTGAGAGGCGTAAGTGGTCAAAGAGACAGGAGGAGGGGAGGGAATACTTGGTTTGTAATGTAGGAAAAGGCATAATCCGTTTATCCTGTAAGATGTCTCAAAGCATGAGCACCCCCTTTGTCCTCCAAGGCAAGAGCGAGATCTCCATCATCAGACACTCAACTGCTTTAAGAGAGATATAGTGGATAAGAAAAGGAAGGTGGGAATGGGATTCCAGAGAGCCAGAACCGATCGGGTGGAGAGTAGGCTGTCAGGTGGGGAGAAGGGGCGCATAAGATTCATTTCAAGGAGAAGTCTGGCCGATTCACATGGAGTGTGGTAGGTCTCCAGTTGAAGCCATAGAGACTGGGGAGCATTCACCCAATATATTTTGGCAATATCCAGTGAAACAGCTATGTAGTAGGCCGTAATATCAGGGACACCAAGTCCCCCGGATTTATACGGAAGAGTAAGCGTCGACATCGCAATCCTGGGCATTTTACCACTCCATATGAATTTAGCCAAAGTCGCCTGAAAGAGATTGAGAAATCTGCGAGGGAAACTAAAGGGTATACAGCGCAACAGGTATAATATTTTAGGAAGAGCCATCATTTTCACCAGATGAATCCTAGCCATCCAAGACAGCTGGAGGGTAGAATAGTGGGTGAACGTTGTTCTAAGATCAGCCAGCAGAGCTTCACAGTTAGTTTGGATCAAACGCTTCGTAGGTGTGATGTGGATTCCTAAATATTTGAAACCAGTGGGCGACCAAAGGAAGGTCAGACATTATTGAGTACGGATGTATGATGTGTAAAAACTTTATTGTAGTTCATCTAAAAGAAGATCTCATCCAAATCTTCAATGTTTTATTAAAAAAAAAAAAATTTGTTTTGTTAAATGCAATTGAAAAAAATATATAAAATAATGGAATTCTGGAAACAAGATATTTCTGATCTTTTTCTAAAAGGGAGAAGTAAAGTACATATTGCAGTAAATAGGACCCTATTCCTAACTCATTTTGGATTTCTGGACTTATGAGTGACTTTCAATGGGCAGATTGTAGATTTTTGTACATTATTTAGGTGACAAAAATAAAGCACTGAGCCGTTTCTGTCTGCATTTAATTTGAACATAGTAATTTTTTACAGATTTTAGCAGTTTTACAATCAGTGAGTGTAGAATATTAAATGTGCTTCTCATTTGCATGGTTAGTATACCGTTATGAGAAATAATATGCATAAAAACTGCCCTAACTTGTCTATATAACAGGACTTTCTTTATGCAAACCTCTTTGTTCTGATTAGACGGGAGGTTCTATGGCAGTATAATTTGTCTCATTTCAGACTTGAGTACCTTGTCCCCAGCTAGCGTTAATCTCATTGTAATCTCTCCTATTATAAGAGCAACTCATTATTTGACTTCGGATGGTTGAATACCAAACGAAACATTGGTAAAATGCAGCTGACCATAAACCATTTTCAGTCTAACCCTCCCCATCCACCTCCTCCACCCCTGTGCTGCATATTCAAAAAAGAGCCTTATTAAGTTTAGTGGTAGGATAACTCCTTAACTATAATCAAGACAGAGTATCAGTAAGAATAGAACAGAAGTACATATGCAATGGGCTTTATGTCAATTCCACATGACTAACGAAACATGAAGAATGTGGCGCACAGAAATTAGCTAAAATCTGTTTGTTTTGTTCCAATATGTATCAACATTAGATACATTGTATATTTGGTATCTGTAACTGAACTGTTATGTTCAGAACTGGAGTAAAAACTAATGGAAAAATACATACCGAATATACTCGCGTATAAGCCGAGTTTTTCAGCCCAAAAATTGGGCTGAAAAGTACCCCCCTCGGCTTATACGCGAGTCAGTGCTGTATACCGATGTATACATCGGTACATACCGATGTATACATCGGTATACAGCAGCCCCCGCATCCCCAGTAATGCAGGGCCCCCCCAGCGTCGCTCCGGTCACCTGTAAAGCAAACTATACTTATCACAGTCCCGCTGTCCGCGCCCGCTCGCCGCTGCCGTCCGCGATCCTCCATCTTCATGCGTCTTCTTCCTGTTTCTGTGCTCGTCGCAGGCAATGACGTCATTCCCTGCGACGAGCACAGGAAACAGGAAGAAGAGGCATGAAGATGGAGGATCGCGGACGGCAGCGGCGAGCGGGCGCGGACAGCGGGACTGTGATAAGTATAGTTTGCTTTACAGGTGACCGGAGTCAGGCTGGGGGGGCCCTGGATTACTGGGGATACTGTATACTACCGCTGGGGCTGCTATACACTACTACTGGGGCTGTATACACTACCACTGGGGCTGCTATATACTACCACTGGGGCTGTATATACCTCTGGGGCCCTGTATACTACCACTGGGGCTGTATAAACCACTGGGGCTGTATATACTGCTGGGGCCCTGTATACTACCACTGGGGCTGTATATACCACTGGGGCTGTATATACTACTAGGGCTGCTATATACTACCACTGGGGCTGTATATACTGCTGGGGCCCTGTATACTACCACTGGGGCTGTATATACTACCACTGGGGCTGTATATACTGCTGGGGCCCTGTATACTACCACTGAGGCTGTATTATACTACCACTGGGGCTGTATATACTACCACTGGGGCTGTATATACTGCTGGGGCCCTGTATACTACCACTGGGGCTGTATATACTACCACTGGGGCTGTATATACTACTAGGGCTGCGTCTATACTACCACTGGGGCTGTATATACCACTGGGGCTGTATATACCTCTGGGGCCCTGTATACTACCACTGGGGCTGTATAAACCACTGGGGCTGTATAAACCACTGGGGCTGTATATACTGCTGGGGCCCTGTATACTACCACTGGGGCTGTATATACCACTGGGGCTGTATATACTACTAGGGCTGCTATATACTACCACTGGGGCTGTATATACTGCTGGGGCCCTGTATACTACCACTGGGGCTGTATATACTACCACTGGGGCTGTATATACTGCTGGGGCCCTGTATACTACCACTGGGGCTGTATATACTACCACTGGGGCTGTATATACTACTAGGGCTGCGTCTATACTACCACTGGGGCTGTATATACCACTGGGGCTGTATATACTACTGGGGCTGCGTGTATACTACCACTGGGGCTGCTGTATCTACCTCTGGGACTGGTGTATACCACACTGCTGGGGGCTGTATACTTGTGCTAGGGTCCACCCTCGGCTTATACACGAGTCAATAGATTTTCCCAGGTTTTGGGGGCAAAAGTAGGGGGGTCGGCTTATACACGGGTCGGCTTATACACGAGTATATACGGTAATTTCCGAAGCCTACACTGAATGTTAGCAATTCATATGTTTCTTTTTTTTATGTGTAAGATTTGGCATGAATATTCTTAAAGATTGGAACACATGAAAAAGTCATTTCAGCTCCCACCAAATAGAGAAATACAGTCACTTGTCTTTCACCGATTCTCGGAGGACTCTGGATGAGTCTCCTTGACTAATAGCGAATTTCCATTTTCTTAAAAATTTGTTTGTAAAAAAACTAGAAAAACATATGACTTCCTAAGTCATAGGAGGTCATATGTACTTCTAATTTATTATAAAAATATATTAATGAGCGGAAATAAAATAATACTTTTCTATCTTCTTCCAAATGCTACCGGATTGATATTTTTTCATATCGAAAGAGTACTTATCACCAACCTTGGGCAGCGCTTTTTATTTAAAGCATTACTCCAGTGTTTTGTTTGTTCCAGCAATGAAGTGGTCCCTTATATCTAAGTCTTCTTCCCCCTCTCTTCTGATCCTCTGGCATTTTCATCCCTTTTTTGGCGTCGCTCTGGTCCCACTTCGTCATCTTGTGCCCATAGCTACTGACTGGCCAGAAGTCTGAAATTATGTCACAAAGTGCCTGAGAGCAACCGGAGTGACACTGAAAACAGATGGAGATACTGGAAAAAGTGAGCATCAGACAAGGGATAGATTTAAGACACCACTCCACAGATGTGAGACAACCCCCCTCCCCGCTGGAGCATTGCTTTAATAAAAAATGAGCAGCTCCAGAATGGTGATTTTACTAAATGTACGTTGGTGTCAAAAGTGCTCATAGCCCTTAAGAGCTTTGTGCTCTTGGCACTTACCTAATGCTGCTATGTACTATATACCGTATATACTCGTGTATAAGCCGACCCGTGTATAAGCCGACCCCTACTTTTGCCCCAAAAATCTGGAAAAACCTATTGACTCGTGTATAAGCCGAGGGTGGACCCCAGCACAGGTATACAGCCCCCAGCAGTGTGGTATACAGGCCCCCCCCAGTGGTATACAGGCCTCCCCAGTGGTAGTATACAGCAGGCCCAGTGGTAGTATACAGCAGCCCCAGTGGTAGTATACAGCAGACCCAGTGGTAGTATATAGCAGCCCCAGTGGTAGTATATAGCAGCCCCAGTGGTAGTATACAGCAGCCCCAGTGGTAGTATATAGCAGCCCCAGTGGTAGTATATAGCAGCCCCAACAGCCCCAGTGGTAGTATACAGCAGCCCCCTGGGGTACACAGCAGCCCCCTGGGGGTACACAGCAGCCCCCTGGGGGTACCCAGCAGCCCCCAGGGGGTCCCCAGCAGCCCCCTGGGGTTCCCCAGCAGCCCCAAATGCTGGCACTCGCCCCCCCTTGCAAGGGCCCCCCCCCGCTTCTCTTACCATCCCGGTCTTCTGATCAGCGCTGCTCCTCGGTGCTCTGCGGTGCTCCGTCCGTCCGTCCTGCTACATCCGGGATCCCCGGCCGTCACGCGATGACGTCACATGCCTGCGACGGCCGTAGATCCCGGATGCAGCAGGACGGACGGACGGAGCACCGCGGAGCACCGAGGAGCAGCGCTCATCGGAAGACCGGGATGGTAAGATAACCAGCGGGGGGGAAGGCCCTTACAAGGGGGGGCGAGTGCCAGCATTTGGGGGGTATATGCACTGCTTCCCCCTGCCGCTGATTGACAGGGGGAAGCAGTGCATATTTAATGAGCGGCCCCACGTGACGGGGCCGCTCATACAGCAGCCCCCCCGCCTCCTGCAGCCTCCACAGCCCCCACCACAGCCACCACACCATGGGCCCCCGTA
This sequence comes from Allobates femoralis, assembly GCA_033576535.1. Classification (NCBI taxonomy): domain Eukaryota; kingdom Metazoa; phylum Chordata; class Amphibia; order Anura; family Aromobatidae; genus Allobates; species Allobates femoralis. The sequence continues at coordinate 129,060,401 of JARQOC010000006.1, forward strand.
TAGACCCGTGTATAAGCCGAGGGGGAGACTTTTCAGCCCAAATTTTGGGCTGAAAAACTCGGCTTATACACGAGTATATACGGTAAGCTATTGCAGAAGGGAAACCACTTTAAAGCAAAATCTTCATTTTAATTTTTATTTTCTAAATCAATTGTTCTCATGAACATAAGCAACTTTCTTTTTCTTAGACAAATTTGCGTCTTTCTCTACCAGTATTGACCAGTCATTATCAAAATTCTCAATTTTGAGGTAAAATCTATATCTATTGAAGACTTTCCCATTACTGAAATAGGATATGGCAGATGTTACTGATGAGATTCTATGATGACAGGAGGATGGAGGAGCTAAAGGCAGAGGAATGGCGGTGTAGGCAGAGCTCCACTACCTCCTCCCTTCTTCATAGAATCTCTTCATCAACAACTGTTATCCCCTAACTCAGTAATGGGAAGTCTTCACTGAATTCAGATTTTACCTCAGAATTGAAAATTTTCCATTATGACAGAATATTTTCCAGAATTGATCAGTCATTATGAAAAATTCTCAATTCTGAGGTAAAATGTGTATTCATTGAAAACGTATAGTGGCCTCATGCTATAGAATAGCAGCCCGCAGCTGTCCTCAAAATTGGTGCACTCAGTGAAAGCACCAATTCCTGATGCTTTACTCTGCTATTCCCAATACCCTGGTGTGGTAGCATCATGACAGTTGATAATTGACCACTTGTTATTAAGCCCTGGATTGGTAGTGTCAGGCATCTTCTGATACCAGCACCAACTCGGTAAGTGAATAATTAATAAATACACAGTTAAAGAAAATCCTTTATTAGAAATAAAACACACCGACAACCTTCATTATCGAATTTATTAACCCAATACATACCCTTCGACGATAATCCACCACAAGGTCCCACGTTGCAATCTCATCTCTGCTGCATCAAAGGCTGCAATAAAGAAAAAGCAACCTTTCATCGCGGCCTCCAAGCACAGAATATCAGCCCTAAGAGCTGCAGATGTGTGAGCGGTTAGTCAGTGAGTCAGTCAGGGTATGTTGTTGGGACTTTTAATAAATGGGTAAATACAGGTATCATTTACACTGAATTTCTGCAGTATTTCAGAGAAAAAAATAGTTTCAAAAGCCATCTGTGGGCAATATGGAAACACCTGACTAATCTAACGCGGTCTCAATGAAAGCGTTTTATCCCGCTCCAGATTGTTAGGTCTCATCGCTATGTACATACTGTACATATGAGAGACGTGAATCAAATGCAGCAAAGCATGGAAAAGCCGGTATTGCACCGTACTGGTCATCTCCCCTTTTCAGAGTAAACCTTACAGTTAGTGTCAAATAAAAGAAGGAGGGGGAACAAGAGGCGCAATAGTGCCCTATCACTATGGCACTGAGTACAAAGTGGTGAAAAAGGGGGTTCACTCACCTGAGGCAGTTGTGTCACCCACAACTGGCTTGAAGGCGTATTCAAATGCTTATTACCAGATGGCTGCTGCAGGATTTCCACCGTCCACCCAAGTGTGGAAACACATCAAGTTGTAGGGAAAAAATGGTGTATCACAATCCGCGCTGCCAGAATCATCCGCTCCAAAAGGAATGCACATGAAGATGGAACTTCAACATAACTCCTTTATTTCCTCCTGCGCGTTTCGGTGCCCTCCTGGCACCTTCCTCAGGGATACCCTTCCCTGGAGGGATATATGGCTAGTCCTGTGTTTGAAACTCCTAACCGAGGCTCCACAGACCCTATTTGCATTTACAGTTAGTGTGTCCTTCATGCTGCCCATGGTTAAGGCAACATGACTTTAGTAATAGGTTCCCTTAAACAGTCAGCATCTATACTACATCAGGAAAGTTGCAAATATCTTCAAATTACAAAGGGAAAATGCAGTGGAGAACTTGAAGTTCATGGGCCCAGATGCAAAGAATTTGTAAACTACTGAAGGTTGCAGTTCTAACATAGGCCGGGGAGCCAGGGTTGGTAGTCACAGGCGAGGGCTTCACTTTTCCTCAGCTCACCCTAGCCCTCCACTACAGACAGTGGTGATGAGGTGGATATGGAGGGTTTACCTAAATACAGCAGTTCTTCCTGGTCACAAGCTGGCTGAACATTTTCCAGTTCACACTGTGAAGTTCCATAGTCAAAGTTTTTAAAGACAAGTCCACAGTGATTTAAAACTGCACACACTTTAACACTGGGGAACACAATTTTTTAGGAGTTAGGTCAGACAACTGTTCTTAATTAATTTTTGGATGCTGAATCCAGAAATGATCTCAGTTTTTCTCTATCACATCAAGTTTTTGAACTATAGGATTTTTGTCTTCTCAAAAATATGTAAACTACTATACCTACAAAGTGTTTATGAACAAAAAATTACACACACCTCTCACCACACTGTCTCAGTTGTGACTACTCTTACAAGTTGCCACATAGCTTTATATGAGTCGAATTGTAATCAGATAACAAATCTTATTACAGATATCAGTGCAATTGTGCTTCTCTGGCAGGTAAGTTGTGGAGGAAAAACTTGACGTGCTAGAAAAAAACTGACTACATTTTTGGAATCAGCATGCCAATTTCAGTATAAATCAGCTCAAAAACCTAACTCAACAGAAATTTTTTTTCAAATTGTTCCCCAGTGTTATCAATAAATAAGAGACAAAAGAGCGCATAGGGTCCTATCTCGTGGCAGAGAGGGGCGATTTCCCGTTGAAATTTGCTCACCTGATTCGGTTGTGTGAACCCACAATCAGTACTTGCGCTCATACAGCTGCCGCTGGATCCACACTCCCATGTGCAACGTGGCATACAACTGTAAAAACAGGATGAAACGCTGCTGCAAGGAAGAACCAGGACCCAAGAAGTCTGGTGCAGTGGTCTGAAACACATCAGAATAAAGAAACACCATTGCACCAGACTTCTTGGGTCCTGGTTCTTCCGTTCAGTAGCACGGATCCCCAGCACTTCGTCCTGTTTTCCGCACTTTAATTATGACACAGTTCAAACAATGGTTCACTTTGCTGATACAGATTTCACAGATGATTTATCACAAGGCATTGTCATGTTGGTACAATCCATCTCTCCTGTTAAGGTTGTAAATAAGATCACAAGGTCTAACAAAGAGGATGGGAGGGGGGCCAGACCCCTCGCTGTCCCCTAGGTATCCAACTTCACAAGCCAGTCTGGTTCACCTTGGAGGACCTACCCTACCCGGCTATATTACTTCTTCAGGATAACTCCTCGAGTCTAAACTCAGTGCCAGTGGCCATCAGTCAACACTGAACCCACCACTGGCACAATGAAAACGAACAAATAAAAGTCAGACATTGCTTCTCAACCCTATGTCCACAGAATTTAAAAAAAAATTAAACTCATGAAATAGGTCTGGACAGAAATGATGGTACCCTTAACTTAATATTTTGTTGCACAAGCTTTTGAGGCAATTACTGCAATCAAACGCTTCCTGTAACTGTCAACGAGACTTCTGTTCTCTCAACAGGTATTTTGGCGACTGCTCAGGAGTAAACTGCTTCGGTTGTCTCGTGTTTGAAGGTTGCCTTTTCTAGATGGCATATTTCGGCTATTTCCAAAGATGCTCAATAGGATTTAGGTCAGGGCTCATGGAGGGCCACTTCAGAATAGTTGAATGTTTTCCTTTTAGCTATTCTGGGGTGTTTTTAGCTGTGTGTTTTGGGGCATTACTCTGTTGCAAGACGACCTGCGACTGAGACCAAGCTTTCTGACGCAGGGCATCACCTTTCTCTCTAGAATCCCTTGATAGTCTTGATATTTCATTGTACCCTGCATAGATTCAAGACACCCTGTGCCAGATGCAGCAAATCAGCCCCAGAACATAACAAAGCCTCCTCCATGTTTCACAGTAGGCACAGTGTTTTTTCTTGATATGTTTCTTTTTCCATCTGTGAACATAGAGCTGATGTGTCTTGCCAAAAAGTTCCATTTTTGTCTCATCTGTCCATAGGACATATTCCCATTGACACTGATTTTTTTTCAACAGTGGTGTCCTCTTTGGTTGTCTCCCATGAAGTCCACTTTCAAAAATGGGGTAGACAAGAGCACAATGGGTCCTAATGCTATAAATGTATGTAGTGCATTAACTGCTCACCTTGGTACTCGAAACATAGCGAATATTTCACTATTCGCCTCACAATATTCGGATCTCCCGCCCAGCATTAGCCAATCACAGCAATGCCACAGCCTTCTTGATTGTGGCATTACTATGATTGGCTGGCCACCCAGCATCATACATGAGTAATAGCCTATGACTCATAGGCTCTATATAAGCCCTACCGTCGCCATTTTCTGCACATTGCATGCAGAACACAGCTAGTGTAGGGAGAGTGTGTGCACCTGCTAGGGAGAGTTGTGCTTGTGCAAATTGTAAGGAAATCCTCTGTAAAACCCAAAATCTCTTGTGAAAGCTACCAGTATTGTACTACTAGGTGACTATAGTACAGGGAGACAGGCAGGAGCGTTAAAGTAACACATAGTACAGTCAGCAATATTTCAGCTTTTCTCAAAGCTGAAAGTATAAGGTCAGGAAGTAGTGACAGTTTTCCCAGCTATTTTTGGGATCACATTTACCCCTACAGGCCAGTTTTTTTGCCGTTGTGTTGCTGTGTTCACACCGAATAACACACACTGTACAGCACAACTGACACGCAGCCAGCACCGCTGTCTTGTGTGGTGACTGGCACACGTAATATATCGCCTTAAACCTCAGGGAAATTTTTTTTGTACCGTTGCGGTGCTGTGTTAACATCGAATAGCATGCACGGCACTACACAAGTGGCATGCAGCCAACACCGCTGTCTTCTGTGATGACTGGCATGCATAATAATATCATCTTGAACCTCAAGGCAATTTTTTGTGATGTTGCGGTGCTGTGTTCACACCGAATAGTATGCATGGTACTACGCAAGTGACACGCAGCCAGCTGTGTTGTGTGGTGACTGGCACGTGTAATATTTCACTTTAAACCTCAGCGCAATTTTTTGTGCCATTGCGGTGTTGTGTTCACACCGAATTGCATGCACGGAACTGCACAAGTGATATGCAGCCAGCTTCGCTGTCTTGTATGGTGACTGGCACGCGTAATATATAACCTTAAACCTCAGGGCAATTTTTTTGTGCCCTTGCGGTGCTATCTTCACACCAAATAGCACGCACGGTACTGCACAACTGACACTCAGCCAGCACCGCTGTCTTGTGTGGTGACTGGTGCGCGTGATATTTCGCCTTAAACCTCAGGGCAATTTTTTTGGTGCTGTTGCGGTGCTGTGTGTATAACAGAAAGCAGTACTAGGCTGTAGTGCTACCTTCCACAAAGCACTAGCTGATCCTTGTTCCCCAATATCTGCATTTGAACATCTGCAGCTATGTCAAAAAAAACCAAAGTTGCCCAGTTGTCCATACCCCAGATATATAAAAGGAGACGTAAATATCAAGCCATGCACCCGAGCACAAATAATGAATGCGTAGATTGCCAAGTTGCTAGCCATAGAGATGTTACGGTTTAGGCTTGTTGGGACACAGTCTTTCCGTGATCTTTTGGCTGTGGCTGCCGCACAATACTTGGTTCCCAGGCGCCAATATTTTTCCCGGTGTGCCGTCCTTGCGGTACACAGCACATCTTAAACAATCTAAAGCATACTCTCACCAACGCTGTAACCAAGAAGGTCTACCTCATAACAGACATGTGGACAAGTACTTGTTGACAGGGACGATACATCTCTATCATGGCACACTGGCTCAACCTGGTGGAGGGTGGGACAAAGTCTCATACTAGACCAGTGATGGCGAACTCCAGGCCTCGAGTGCCGCACACAGTGCAGGTTTTCAGGATTTCCTTAGAGTTTGACAGTTAATCATTTGATTGCTAACTGTCAAATGGAATGGAAATCCTGAAAACCTGGACTGTGTGCGGCACTCGAGGCCTGGAGTTCGCCATCACTGTACTAGACCATCACATATCCTACCCACGCCACGAATAGCGGGCCCAACCTCAATCAGGGTTTCCGCCTCATCATATACCTTCTGTCTTTCCTCCTCCTCCACCGCCTCGTCATCCTATGCTAAATTACCCTCCATGTCACTTACAAGTTGGGAGCTGTGCAGCAGCGCATCGGCAAAGCGGCAACACGCTCTGCTGAAGCTCATCTGCTTAGGTGAAACACCACACACTGCAGCAGAGCTGTGGCAAGGAATAAAACAAGAGACCAATCAGTGGCTCTCCCCACTGCAACTCAAACCCGGTCTGGTTAACTGTGATAATGGGCGCAACCTGGCGGCGGCTTTAAAGCTCGGGAAGCTGGTACACGTGCCATGCATGGCTCACAAGCTGAACCTAGTGGTGCAGAAATTTATAAAAACATACCCTCGCCATACCTACTTGAGAAGGTGTGTCGTATTTGTGCCCATTTCCGCCATTCTTCAACCGCTGTTGCCGGTCTTGCAGCACTTCAAAAGCAATTTAATTTGCCAAACCACCGACTCATTTGTGACCTGCCTTCACGTGTAGAACTCAACATCTCATATGTTGGCAAGGATAAGTGATAAGCAGAGGGCACTTGCTGAATACCAGCTTAAACATTTAGACAGAGACTCAGCTAAGACACATAACAACTGTCGAGTTGGTGTCAATTGCTGACATTTGTGAGGTGCTTGATAACTTTGAGTACTGCACCAAGTTTGTGAGCGGTGATCAGGCTCTCATTAGCATAACCATCCCTATGTTATGTCAGCTGAAAGAATCACTGCATGATCTAAAAATGGAATCTTTGAGTGCCCAGCAGCTGGGTATGGAGCAAGATTTCACAATTGGTGATCCTACCCAGCCCAGCTAATCTCATCAGGCAAGACTGGGGAATGAAGATGATAAGGAAGATGAGGAGGGAGAGGACTTCTTTTTCATTAGTACTGAGGGGATCCCTCAAGCTACACAGATGACTCCCAACCCCAGCTTCATGTCTGTCCAGCATGGGTGGGCTGGAGAAGAGGAGGTGGAGGAGGAGAGTCAGTGTGAGGTGAGCATGGGGATTGTTCCTCCTTCTGGGGTCACAGAACATTTGCCTCTTTGCAGCTTGGCAATACATGGCACACTTCATATCTAACTGTCTGTGCCAAGACCCTTGTGTGGTCCACATTTTCAATAGCAACCTATATTGGTTGGCCACCTTTCTAGACCCACGGTATAAGCACAAACTTCCTTTGCTACTGTTGCAGTCACCAAGGGGTTTCACAATAGAATCCTTCAAGAGGGCCGTTGTTGATCATTTCATGGCAACATCACCCGCAGACACCGCTGCTAGCAGAGATACCAGCTATGTGCAACAGCATTTATTAATGGAGAGAGACACCACCAGCAGGTCCAAAAGAGTTGGTGGTAAAATGTCCACAAAATGGGCTGTCTTCAATAAATCCGCTCATCAGCAATGGCTAGCTAGACAGTTACAATGTGAAAAAGGGAGAAGTTGTACAAGATGGTCAACGACTATCTAAGTTACCATACCTGCGTACTTCCTGATGCTTCTGTTCCGTTTAATTACTGAGTATTCAAGCTGCATAATTGGCCAGACCTCCCCTTCTATGCCTTGGAGGTGCTGGCCTGCCCTGCTGTTAGTGTGATGTCAGAGCATGTTTTCAGTGCCGCTGGGGCAATCATCACAAATACACGCACACGGCTGACTACTAAGAAGGCAGACAGGCTGACTCTGATAAAATTTAACAAGGAATGGATTTCGCAAGAGTATTTAAGCTCTCCTAATGACAGCATCCCAACCTAAAGTCACCCAAAATGTTATTTAATGCAATTGGTGATCACGTCCATACCTTTCCATACAAACCCCTTTTCTTCTTCTTACACATGTTTTAAACTCCTGCTTCTGCCACGTGTACCTCATGGTCAATAAGCTAAAACAATGTTCCGTTAATTAATATTTCACATCGGAGGCACTTGTGATGAGACCCTCCTTCCTTCATCAACCATAATACAGCCCCTTGGGACACTGTGGCTATGCCTGGACATTGGGCACTGCAACTACTGTGCTAGTAGTCCTAGCATCATAATTGTTTGGCCCTTGAGGCCTGCTTCCTTCATCAACCATGATACAGCCCCTTGGGCTAATTTTTGGAGACACTATGGCTATGCCTGCACATTGGGCACTGCAAAAACGATGCTAATAGTCCTAGTAGTCCTTGCTTCATAATTGTTTGGCCCTTGAGGCCTACTTCTTTCATCAACCATGGTACAGCCCTTTGAGCTACTTTTTGGAGACACTATGGCTATCCCTGGACATTAGGCACTGCAACTACTGTGCTAGTAGTCCTAGGCTAGCTTCTTAATTGTTTGGCCTTTGAGGCTTGCTTCCTTCATCAACCATGGTACAGCCCCTTAAGCTACTTTTTGGAAACACTATGGCTATGCCTGGGCATTGGGTACTGCAACTACTGTGCTAGTAGTCCTAGGCTAGATTCATAATTGTTTGGCCCTTGAGGTCTGCTTCCTTCGTCAACCATAATAAAGCTCATTGGGCTAATTTCAGGCGACACTATGGCTATGCCTGCACATTGGATATTGGACACTGCAAGAACTATGCTGGTAGTCCTAGTAGTCTCAGCTTCATAATTGTTTGGCCCTTGAGGCCTGCTTCCTTAATCAACCATGATACAGCCCCTTGGGCAAATTTTTGGAGACTATGCCTGCACATTGTGCAGTGGCAGTGGAGCAACAACGCCAGTAGTTCAAGCTTTATAATTGTGAAGCCCTTGTGATGATGATGATGATGGATGGCTTCTTCCTGTGTTAACCATCACACAGCTCCTAGGGCAGATTGCTCTCTTTACACCACTTACACCCTGAGCTGTCAGAAGATCTCCTCCATCATAACTTGCAATCATGTACCCATTTCAGCCTTTTCCTCAGCCCCTTGTTGCTTTTTTTGGGTCCAGCAGACAATTACCGTACTTGCATTTCACATTGACTAACTTTGGACTCACTACTCGCACTGAATACCCGAGTATTATGCTCTACTTGGCACAAGTATAGCGAGTCCAAGTATTTGACTAGTCGCTCATCCCCACAAAAGACCAATACAATCCACGCTGCTGTATATTAGATCACAGACGTCCGTGGTATTTAAAAACAGTTCTCTTTATTCCAATCAGATGCGTTTCAAGATCGTCCTGACCTCTTTATCAGGGATACACCAGCCAGGGTTTATTCCTGATGAAGAGGTCAGGAAGACCTTGAAACGCATCGGATTGGAATAAAGAGCAGCATTTTTAAATACCATGGATGTCTGTGATCTTACATACAGCAGCGCGAATCATATAGGTCTTTTGTCCATGAAGTCCACTTTGGCTCGAACAACTATGGACACTGATGTTACTTGAGCTTGAAGTTCACTTTTAATCTCTTTAGAAGTTGTTCTGGCCTTTTAGTTACCATTTGTATTATCCGTCTCTTTGATTTGTCATCAATTTTCCTCCTGGGAGGTTGGCTACAGTCCCATGGATCTTAAATGTCTGAATAATATGTGCAACTGTAGTCACAGGACCATCAAACTGCTTAGAGATGGTCTTATTATTATTATTATTATTATTTATTTATATAACGCCATTAGGTTCCATGGCGCTTTACATGAGGATAAGGGAAACAAGAACAAGTACACTAAATCTAGGCGATCAGGACGTACAGGTACAGGAGGGGCAGGGACCCTGTCCACGAGGGCTCACAGTCTACGAGGGGCAGGTTGGGATACAGTAGGATGGGGGAGTGTCAGGTATAGGGCGGTCGCCTGGGTCTCATGGCAGGTTGTAGGCTTGACGGAATAGGTGAGTCTTCAGGTGACACTTGAAGCTTCTCAGGGTAGGCGAGTGTCTGACGTGTTCGGGCAGGGAGTTCCAGAGTAAGGCAGATGCCGGGAGAAGTCCTGGACTTGGTTGTGCGAAGAGGTGATGAGAGGGGAGCAGAGGAGAAGTTCTTGGGAGGAGCGGAGGTTGCGTGAGGGTAGGTATCGGGAGACCAGGTCGGAGATGTATGGTGGGGCCAGGTTGTGTGTGGCTTTGTACGCCATCGTTAGTGTTTTAAATTGGGATCTCTTGGAGGCGGGGAGCCAGTGAAGGGCTTGGCAGAGGGGGGAGACAGGGGAGTAGCGGGAGGACAGGTAGATTAGTCGGGCAGCGGAATTGAGGATAGACTTGAGAGGTGTGAGGGAGTTAGCCGGGAGGCCATTGAGAAGAAGGTTGCAGTAGTCAAGGCGGGAGATGATAAGAGCATGAATGAGTGTTTCAGTGGAGTCGTGGGTGAGGAAGGAGCGGATCCGCGAGATGTTCTTGAGCTGGAGCCGGAGGGATGTGGTGAGGGCCTCGATGTGGGGCTTGAAGGATAGGGAGGAGTCAAGGATTACCCCGAGGCACTTGGCTTGGGGGACTGGGGAGAGGGCGCAGTCGTTGATGCAGATGGATAGGTTGGGAGGTGGGGTGGAATTTCTTGGGGGGAAGACTATGAATTCAGTTTTGTCCATGTTGAGTTTAAGAAAGCGAGCAGAGAAGAAGGATGAGATGGCGGAAAGGCATTGTGGAATTTTGGAGAGTAGGGAGGTGATGTCAGGACCGGACAGGTAGATTTGGGTGTCGTCGGCGTAGAGGTGGTACTGGAGGCCGTGGGACTCAATGAGTTGCCCTAGGCCGAGAGTGTATATGGAGAAAAGTAGGGGTCCCAGGACCGAACCTTGGGGGACTCCGACAGAAAGGGGGTAGGGTGAGGAGGAGGTGTGGGAGTGAGAGACACTGAAGGTCCGGTCCGCTAGGTATGAGGAGATCCAGGAGAGGGCAAGGTGGGTGATGCCGAGGGATTCCAGGATCCGGAGAAGAAGGGAGTGGTCAACCGTGTCGAAGGCAGCAGACAGGTCAAGGAGGAGGAGGATGGAGTAGTGGTGTTTGTTCTTGGCGGTCAGTAGGTCAATGGTGACTTTGGTCAGGGCTGTTTCGGTGGAATGGAGGGGTCGGAAGCCGGACTCTAGGCGGTCGAGGTGGGAGCACGAGGAGAGGTGAGAGGACAGTTCGGAGTGGACGTGCTGTTCAAGTAGCTTAGAGGCGAATGGGAGAAGAGATATGGGGCGATAGTTAGAGACAGAGGTGAGGGTTTTTTTTAGGATGGGCGTGATAAGGGCGTGTTTGAAGGCTGAGGGGAAGGCACCAGTTCTAAGTGAAAGGTTAAAGAGGTGGGTGAGGGCTGGGATGAAAATGGAGGTGTGGTTTGGAATGAGGTGGGATGTGAGTGGGTCGTGGGCACTGGTGGTGATGTGTGATTTTGACAGGAGGGAGGAGAGTTGGTTTTCAGTTATGGGGGGGAAGTGGCTGAAGGAGGAGGAGGGCAGTGTAAGTGGGAGGGGGAGTTGTGGGGATAGTGGACCGAAGCTGTTTCTGATCTTGTCGATCTTCTCCTTGAAGAAGGTCGCGAAGTCTTCAGCAGAGATGAGGGGAGAAGGGGGAGGAGCAGGCGGGCGAAGTAAGGAGTTGAAAGTTTTGAAGAGCTGTTTGGGGTTGCGGGACAGGGAGGTTATTAGTGATGAGAAGAACACTTGCTTGGCAGTAGCAAGTGCTGTCTTGAAGTCAGTGATGGATTGCTTGAACAGAGCAAAGTGCTCGGGGGTGTGGGACTTTTTCCATCTCCTCTCGGCGACCCTGGACGACCGTTTCAGGTTTTTAGTGAGGGTGGTGTGCCAGGGTTGCCTGTTAATGCGTGGAGCATGGAGAGTGAGGGGGGCAGTTAGGTCGAGAGCGTTTGTGATTGTGGTGTTGTATAGGGTGGTGGCAATGTCAATGTCGTCAGCGGAGGGTATGTTGGTGAGAGGGAGGAGGGATTCAGAGAATAAAGGAAGATCAAGATCTTTTAGATTTCGGCGAGGGTGATCAAGTTTGCGGAGAGGGGGTAGTGTGGCAGGGGAGGAGAGGGCAGAGAAGGTCAAGAGATGGTGGTCGGACAGTGTGAGTTCCGAGGTTGTGAGGTTAGAGAGGGAGCAAAGGCGGGTAAAGATGAGGTTAAGCTTGTGGCCTTGTTCGTGGGTGGGAGAGGAGGACCATTGGGAGAGCCCTAGGGAAGTGGTCAAGGAAAGAAGGTTGGAGGCGGCTGGGCGGGGAGTGTCAATGAGGATATTGAAGTCGCCCATGATGATGGTGGGGATGTCAGCGGAGAGGAAGTGAAGTAGCCAGGTGGTGAAATGGTCAAGGAAGGAGGTGATGGATCCGGGGGGGCGGTAGATGATGGCTAGTTGGAGGTTGCAGGGGGAGAAGATTCGGACCGAGTGGGCTTCGAAGGAAGGGACAGTGACGGATGGGGGCGGCGGGATAGGGCTGAAGGTGCAAGAGTTGGACAGCAGTATGCCGACTCCACCGCCGTGTTTGCCAGAGGGACAGGGGGGGGTGGGACAGGCTGAGGCCGCCATAGGATAGTGCAGCAGGGGAGGCTGTGTCTGAGGGGGTGAGCCAGGTCTCGGTGAGGCCAAGGAATGACAGTTTCCTGGAGATAAAGAGATCATGGATGTCAGGGAGTTTGTTGCACACTGAGCGGGCATTTCAGAGTGCGCGGGTAGGGTGGTAGGTGGGGCATGGGTTGGGGGAATGGGTCTGATGTTGGTGGGGTTGCGAGGGCTAGTGGTGGTGAGGTTGCGAGGATCGGCAGTGGGTCATGGGATGAAGGTTGTTGTGGGATGTGGCGGGGGCCAGGATTGGGGGAGATGTCACCGGCAAGGAGGAGGAGTAGGCAGAGGGTTAGCAGGTGGGAGCAGGAGAGCTTGCGAGGCGGGCGTGCTTGTTTGGTGATTGAGGCTTGAAAGTGAATGAAAAGGTTGGTGAAGAGGGTGAGGTGGTTCGGCAGGATGGAGGGTGAGGGGCAGTATTTCGTTGCTGGGAGGGGGTATAAGTGGGGGTAGTAGGAAGTGGAGAAGGATGGGAGTGAGAGTGAGGAGTAGCGGGAACATTGAATACGGAGCGCAGGGAGTGAGTGTGGCAGCAGGGGTCAGAAGCAGAGTGGGGAAAGTTGTGGTAGTGGGTGATTGTTCATCAGTGGGGAGCAGACATGCTTGTCTATAAAAAAATTTCTTATCTCCTGAGACAATTCTTTCTTTTGCTTCCTCTGGTCTATGTTGAGTGTGGTACACACCATGTCACCAACCAGCACAGTGAATATTCGTAGCCCTATACAAGCCCACTGACTGATTACAGGATTGTAGACACCTGTGATGCCAATTAGTGGACACACCTTGATTTAACATGTCCCTTTGTCACATTGTTTTCAGGATTACCATCATTTCTGACCAGGCCTATTTCATGAGTTTAGTTTTTTTTTTAAATTCTGTGGAAGCAGGGCTGAAAAGCAATGTCTGATTTTCATCTGTTCATTTTCATAGATTTTATATTTATTATTTGGTTTAGTCTTCGATATCTTATGTTCCATACTTATTCCCCTGATATATATATTTTTAGTCACTCTGACTTTATAAATTGTATACATATATACAATATATCCAGGATTTGTGTTTTGTGAATATCCTTTTATATTAACAGATACCGTATGTACTCGTGTATAAGCCGACCCGTGTATAAGCCGACCCCCCTACTTTTGCCCCAAAAATCTGGAAAAACCTATTGACTCGTGTATAAGCCGAGGGTGGACCACAGCACAGGTATACAGCCCCCAGCAGTGTGGTATACAGGCCCCCCCAGTGGTATACAGGCCTCCCCAGTGGTAGTATACAGCAGGCCCAGTGGTAGTATACAGCAGACCCAGTGGTAGTATATAGCAGCCCCAGTGGTAGTATACAGCAGCCCCAGTGGTAGTATATAGCAGCCCCAGTGGTAGTATATAGCAGCCCCAGTGGTAGTATACAGCAGCCCCAGTGGTAGTATATAGCATCCCCAGTGGTAGTATACAGCAGCCCCAGTGGTAGTATACAGCAGCCCCAGTGGTAGTATATAGCAGCCCCAGTGGTAGTATATAGCAGCCCCAGTGGTAGTATATAGCAGCCCCAGTGGTAGTATACAGCAGCCCCAGTGGTAGTATATAGCAGCCCCAGTGGTAGTATATAGCAGCCCCAGTGGTAGTATATAGCAGCCCCAGTGGTAGTATACAGCAGCCCCAGTGGTAGTATATAGCAGCCCCAGCAGCCCCAGTGGTTGTATACAGCAGCCCCAGTGGTATACAGCAGGCCCCCAGGGGGTACCCAGCAGCCCCCAGGGGGTACCCAGCAGCCCCCAGGGGGTACCCAGCAGCCCCCAGGGGGTACACAGCAGCCCCCTGGGGGTACACAGCAGCCCCCTTGGGGTCCCCAGCAGCCCCCTGGGGGTCCCCAGCAGCCCCCAAATGCTGGCACTCGCCCCCCCTTGCAAGGGCCCCCCCCGCTTCTCTTACCATCCCGGTCTTCTGATCAGCGCTGCTCCTCGGTGCTCCGCGGTGCTCCATCCGTCCGTCCTGCTACATCCGGGATCCCCGGCCGTCGCGCGATGACGTCATATGCCTGCGACTGCCGGAGATCCCGGATGCAGCAGGACGGACGGAGCACCGCGGAGCACCGAGGAGCAGCGCTGATCAGAAGACCGGGATGGTAATATAACCAGCGGGGGGGGGCCCTTACAAGGGGGGGCGAGTGCCAGCATTTGGGGGCTATATGCACTGCTTCCCCCTGCCGCTGATTGACAGGGGGAAGCAGTGCATATTTAATGAGCGGCCCCACGTGACGGGGCCGCTCATACAGCAGCCCCCCCCTCCTGCAGCCTCCACAGCCCCCACCACAGCCACCACACCATGGGCCCCGGTATAGACCCGTGTATAAGCCAAGGGGGAGACTTTTCAGCCAAAATTTTGGGCTGAAAAACTCGGCTGATACACGAGTATATACGGTATCTTAATTATAGATGGTTCACATATACATGATGCAAGCTCACGCACAATGTATGGAAACATACATAGACGCAAACTTTAAAAAATGCTTAATTATAATATATTCATTGACATCCTGTTCTTATTCTACTTCAAAGACAAGAAGTATAGTTGAATATGACAGTTCTGTTACATCACCATGATGATAGATATAAATAAGTAGCAATAAATAAGTAGCAAACAACTATCCTCCCAATAATTTCAGTATGGCGTTATTTTTGGTGGCAATGGTAGAAAAGAGGAATTCCATCCAGAATTTATTTCTTAAGCCGGCTTCAGACTGCGTGTCTGATCCGATCCGTAGCTGTCCGCTTGAAGCAGACAGCCGCGGACCAGATCAGCACACAGGACCGGGGGCTATTATGCCCTCCGATCCTGTGTGCAGCCGCACGCAGTACCTGCTGCTAATAGGTGAGGACCGCGGGCGCCCGCGGTCCTGACCTGTCAGCTGGTTCAGCTGCGTGCGGCTGCACACAGGATCGGAGGGCATAATAGCCCCCGGTCC
The DNA here is from genome assembly GCA_033576535.1 of Allobates femoralis. Lineage (NCBI taxonomy): Eukaryota > Metazoa > Chordata > Amphibia > Anura > Aromobatidae > Allobates > Allobates femoralis. The sequence goes on from JARQOC010000006.1 coordinate 129,075,875, forward strand.
TGTGTGCTGATCCGGTCCGCGGCTGTCTGCTTCAAGCGGACAGCTACGGATCGGATCAGACACGCAGTCTGAAGCCGGCCTATGTGAATTCTAAGTCAATTGGAAAGGGTTCTCTGATTAGGGTCCTCTTCTTTTGGCCAGAGTGGACATACTTGTATTTTGTTCTGTTGGACCTATCCTGATTTATACAGAGGGAATAATTTTCAAATTTATATTTTTAAAAGGTTTAGAAAATCATGTATGATTTACTTTACACTTCACAATACTTGTTACTTTTAGTTGATATATTACAAAAATCGCAATAAAATACATTTAAGTTTATGGGGTGTGAAGTATACCAGCTACACTGTACATGACAGGTATCTATCGCACAGACAGAGGTCTGCTGCAATCTAAATGCAGGATGTTTGCTGGGACTTATTGGTCTACAAGTATTTATATGATATGATCTGGATTTAAGGATGGTCAGGAAGTGATGGGTGGGTCTGACCACCCACATACCTCCCCATAGGGGTGTGACACATATATTATAATGTGACTCCTTCCAGGTTATGTGTCTGTGATGTAAGCAAGGTCCTTCAATTCTTGTTTGAACCACATGGTATACAAGTAGGTCTACGACTGGAGCTGGCTAGAGCTCCTGAAAGTTCAGGTGATAATCGAGGCCCTGAAGATTTTGACTCACGAAAGGTGCTGATATGGATCAAGTACAAGGACTTGTTGGATGATCCCTGTGTGTGACCTCCTGGCTGGAGCCAAGCAAGACCGGCAGGAGACCCTGCTAAGGTGCAATAGCAGGTAAACCCTGAGTGGGACTTTGTGTGCATTGACATATATCAAGTAATTGAACTGTGTGGACTTAACCACGATTGAAACTGACCAGTGTATCATCAGAATTCTGCTATGTGTGCAAGCATGCCCACTGAAGATAAAGGACTGTATGCTGTTCCTCTTATAAGTGCCATAGGTAGGCGCATGGTTTAGCTTTCACCAAGAAGTTTATCTAATGATAATAAACCGGAATGGACTATCTTTTATAGAAATTGTTTCTGTGTGCTTGAGTTGAGCAGCATAAATGAGTGTCCCCCAACATTCTTAGTAAGTGCTACCTCACAGGGCGTAACATGAGAAAATGTGGAAAAGATCAAAAGTTATGAATACTTCTTCAAGGCACTGTAGGTATACATAGATTTATTGCAACCAGATAAAAGTATGGAAATAAAATGGCGCTGCTGTGCAAACGCGAAAATCCAAACTGATGTCTGATAAATTAAAGGTAGTTTACTTGACGCATTTCAAAGTGTTTCCCCACTTCTTCATCATGAAATCCACCACACTTTTACCTGGTGCCTGCATAGTCATGTCCCATCTCGCTGTTTAGGCTTTTACAACTGGTTGTGTGTCACACAACCTCACAAGGTGAGCGAGCAGTTCTTAATACAACCTTTCTGTTTGTTGGGCTAACACCTTATTGCACTTTTGTATCCACAGTTATTTTATTTATACACATTTACTATCACATAGACATATAGAAAACAATAACCCAATATGATAACCCATTACTATGGTACTTCGAAACAGTAATTTTAAATAATAAATTGGCATCAAGAGCCTTGATATGATATATGCCAATATAGCAGTATTACTATCCACAAATAATGTGGCCAGCCATTTGTTCTAGATAATACAGCTGAGCTAGAAACACAGGATCAATGCAACTTTCTATTCTCTTTTACATACGTGATTTTTTTATTTCACCTTTTAGAACTTCTGTCGTTTTCCTTCCATACTGATGGCAGAAAGAAAGGAAATAACCCGAGCTAGGAGCTAGATGACACAATGATAGATTACCTGTAACTCTACCTGACACTGAAATTAGGATTTTTAATGATGGGATGACTATCTGTGGATGTGAAATTCAAATGCTCTCCAAAGCCTTCCTACGACCATCACTCCTTACATGCAGTTGTAGACGCCACACACAGGTACTTTGTCTCTGTCACCGCTGAAAGGACATTGTTATTACCAACAACTCTTTGTATTAACCAGTCTCCTACCTAATAGACAACACTTTTCGTTCTGCACCGTTACCCACTCTGGACTGAAAGGCACATTGCTCTCTCGTTCCCTCTCCCCCCAATTTCCCCCGGGGCTATGAGAATACTGCATTTAAAAATAGTCAAAATTGTAGGGAGAAAATCTCCATTATTTTCCAAATGAATTTCAGAGAACATGATATGCAGAGGAAACTGTGTGGGTTATGTTTTGCTTGTACATTTTAATACTGAAAGCTGCAATTTAAACGCCACAAAATCTCAGAAAAATGATTAGTTTTATGCACAACAGAGAGATTCTCATTATATGAACACGTTTATATTTGTGGTGGACGCCATTAACTGAAGTATAGATATTATTGGAGTGAATGCTCTTAATATATACTTTATGTCGTTTAATGCGTAGAAATTGGTCAGACCATCAGTAAAGTCGCAATGTAAATCATTTCCTATTGAGTTTTATGACCTGATGAGCCTTCACGGCCAGCTGTCAAAATGGAGCTACAGATATGAATATGATAATTTAGTCTATTATCAATATAATTGTTTTAGATACTTAAAATAAGGGCTGTAGTTAGATAATGTTGGACTCCACAGCTAATTTTACATAAAAAATCCCAACACCTCAAACATGATCGTTTTCCAGTTGAAAGTTAAGGAACCGTTACACGTCGCAACATTGCATGCTATTTCACTGGCAATTTGCTGGTTGCAGTGAAATCATGGACACATTGTTCTATTCTATACACGACAACAGAATAGAACAATGTATCCATGATTTCACTGCAACCAGTAAGTTGAAAGTGAAATAGCATGCAATGTTGTGACGTGTAATGGTACCCTTAGACTCCAAAGCAGTCCCCAAAATTCATTCAGACCACCGACTAGACCATTACATTTTTTCAAATTTCAGACAACATTCAGAGCCCAGAGTTCATTAGGACTCCAGACCAAATACTTAACCTTTTAGTGAAAGAGTCAGTTTTCACCTTAATGACCAGAACAAATGTAACAATTTTGACCAGTGTCACTTTATGAGATAATAACTCTGGAACGTTTCAACAGATCCCAGTGATTCCAAGATTGTTTTTCATGAAATATTGGACTTCATAATAGAGATAAATTTAAGATGATATTTTTTGTGTTTGCTCGTGAAAATTACAGTATTTTGGCAAAAATTGTGAAAAATGTGCAATTTCTAACTTTTGAATTTGTATACCGTTAAACTAGAGAGTTATATTAGGTTCACCGAAAGAGGACATTAAAATCAGCACAGAAAAACTCACCAAAAAACTGCCAGGTAAATATCCATTTCATTCAGCAGCAGATTGTCAGCTCCCCTGGAAGGCAAACCAGGTGTCATTATACCGGTGCACGATCACTTGCAACCCACAGTTTGGGGGCGGTTGTGGCACCAGCGACCAGTCATATTGTCAAGGAAGCAACCAGTGGCATTCAGACACAAGTCACTCCTGTGTATGTGAAGCATAGTATCAGAACTCAGCCTGTTAGTAACACCCAGAGCAGGTGGGCCGGTCCGTACTGATTAAATGCCTCACCAGTGACTTATGCCCCCAGAGGGCGAAACCTGAACTGCAGATGAAAAAAACAAAAACAAAACTAAACTCTAAAGATGAAAAATGTGAGGATTTAGTTGGATATTTTGGCCAAAATAACGTAAGCTCGTGGACCCTCGTCACGGTCCTTCACGTCCCACGAGTCCTATCTCATATGTTTGCCATTTCAATCTGCTGCTGAATGAAATGGATATTTACCTGGCAGTTTTTTGGTGAGTTTTTCTGTGCTGATTTTAATTTCCTCTTTCGGTGAATCTAGTTATTTAATATACATATGTCGCAAACATATGAGATAGGACTGGTGGGACGTGAGGGACCGTAACGAGGGTCCACGAGCTTACGTTATTTTGGCCAAAATATCCAACTAAATCCTCACATTTTTCATCTTTAAAGTTTAGTTTTGTTTTTTTTTTTTTATCTGCAGTTCAGGTTTCGCCCTCTGGGGCATAAGTCACTGGTGAGGCATTTAATCAGTACAGACCGGCCCACCTGCTCTGGCTGTTACTAACAGGCTGAGTTCTGATACTATGCTTCACATACACAGGAGTGACTGAGCCCATAGGCAGCCTTGTGTCTGAATGCCACCGGTTGCTTCCTTGACAGTATGGCTGGTCGCTGGTGCCACAACCGCCCCCAAACTGTGGGTTGCAAGTGATCGTGCATCGGTATAATGACACCTGGTTTGCCTTCCAGGGGAGCTGACAATCTGCTGCTGAATGAAATGGATATTTACCTGGCAGTTTTTTGGTGAGTTTTTCTGTGCTGATTTTAATGTCCTCTTTCGGTGAATCTAGTTATTTAATATACATATGTCGCAAACATGAGATAGGACTCGTGGGACGTGAGGGACCGTGACGAGGGTCCACGAGCTTACGTTATTTTGGCCAAAATATCCAACTAAATCCTCACATTTTTCATCTTTAGAGTTTAGTTTTGTTTTGTTTTTTTCATCAGCAGTTCAGGTTTCGCCCTCTGGGGGCATAAGTCACTGGTGAGGCATTTAATCAGTACGGACTGGCCCACCTGCTCTGGGTGTTACTAACAGGCTGAGTTCTGATACTATGCTTCACATACACAGGAGTGACTGAGCCCATAGGCAGCCTTGTGTCTGAATGCCACCGGTTGCTTCCTTGACAGTATGGCTGGTCGCTGGTGCCACAACCGCCCCCAAACTGTGGGTTGCAAGTGATCGTGCACCGGTATAATGACACCTGGTTTGCCTTCCAGGGGAGCTGACAATCATCTGCTGCTATATGAAATGGATATTTACCTGGCAGTTTTTTGGTGAGTTTTTCTGTGCTGATTTTAATGTCCTCTTTCGGTGAATCTAGTTATTTAATATACATATGTCGCAAACATATGAGATAGGACTCGTGGGACGTGAGGGACCGTGACGAGGGTCCACGAGCTTACGTTATTTTGGCCAAAATATCTACTAAATCCTCACATTTTTCATCTTTAGAGTTTAGTTTTGTTTTGTTTTTTTCATCTGCAGTTCAGGTTTCGCCCTCTGGGGGCATAAGTCACTGGTGAGGCATTTAATCAGTACGGACCGGCCCACCTGCTCTGGGTGTTACTAACAGGCTGAGTTCTGATACTATGCTTCACATACACAGGAGTGACTTGTGTCTGAATGCCACCGGTTGCTTCCTTGACAGTACGGCTGGTCGCTAGTGCCACAACCGCCCCCAAACTGTGGGTTGCAAGTGATCGTGCACCGGTGCAATGACACCTGGTTTGCCTTCCAGGGGAGCTGACAATCTGCTGCTGAATGAAATGGATATTTACCTGGCAGTTTTTTGGTGAGTTTTTCTGTAGAGAGTTATATTACACAAAACAATTAATAAATAACATTTTCCACATGTCTACTTTACATCAGCACAATTTTAGAAACTATTTTTTTTTTGTTAAAATGTTAGAAGGTGTCAAGGCAATCTTGCCTATTCTACTACAGCGTGACGTAGTGGGTGCCATCATAATGTGCACGGAGTAATATGACAGACAGCAGATTGTTTCTAAGTCATCAAACTCCTGGGGTGACACCCCCAATAGGATTTATTTATAGGCAAATTTTAATACAAGTAAATACAACTTCAAAGTTATTGTTTAGACCCAGCTGTTTACTATGTTGATTGACTCTTCATTGTGGTACTATATGACGTCCCTAATACTTCCAAGAATTGTCATGGTGGATGTGGTTATTGAAGGATGGAAAGTCCCCGAAACGCTGGACTTATCTTATATTAATCAGATTGGGTAATTGAGGGTCATGATCAAAACATGTTTACATGTTTTTAGAGAAATACAACTTAAATAAGCCTTGACCGATGCCATCTTGTAGTTCATCTCAGGCTCTAAAATGGAACTTCAGTATATTCAAACAATCAACAATTGTCAAGTCTGTTATGTCATATATTTTCCCTGACGATTTCCTCATCTTGTTTGCATTTATGAAGATACATGAATTACTATCTCGTGTAACCTTTACTGCTATTCTGCCTATAGAAATGAATGACCCCCTAAACAGTCAATATATCACAGAGTACACAGATAACCTGTATAGAGCATGGGACACAAGTGTCTATTACTGGCTGCCCTCTGGTTGTCATTCTTGTAAGCATTCACACATCTTTATTTTCATTCAACAACACGCAATCTCTGGTTACTATACTCTTGTAGGTAACTATCCAGGGGTGCAACCCACCACAGGCCTAGATTAGTGTACCAAACTGGCAAAACCGGTGGTTATGCTTGGACTACCCTTTTTAATCCCAAAAGGGTACTGACCCAAACTGTTGGGGTGCAACTGTAGAACCCCTTCTAGAGATATGGTCCTTTGTCCGTAACCCAGGGTTATCTTTGAGCCTAAATCTTTGGGATGCATAACAGGTGTAGATGTATCTTCAGTTTAACTAGTTTAATCAGGTTTCTTGCAACAAGGTACACAATGCTCGCCAGCCATGTTGTCAGTCCCTTTGAAACAATTGGTGGGATTAGGTTATCTGAAAGCTTTGTTCTTTTAATGGTTCTGGTGCAGCTTAGCATCATGTGTAGTCCTTATTGCAATGGAGACATTCATATTCCCCCATCATCGGCTTATGGAGCTGGAACTTTTCACTCTATTGACTTTCAAATGACATCCATTAAAACATTAGAATACTTATATTTTACTGTAAGTACAAGAGCTGAATGGTATTTTTCTGCCTAGTCTCCTCAGTCCAAATCTCTGAGCAAAAACTGTAGAGGACCAAACAACACCATGCCATTCCTTGCACATTGGTTTTCCTGTATTTGGTGCCAACCCTTTAGTGGCCTTGTATACAGAGTTTAGCTATTCTGATCATAGCTTTTATGACCAACCATACTATAAAGATTTACTCCAGTATGTATAAAATTCCTAGAATCCACCCTCAAGTGTCTCCAAACAAGGCTAGGGTTGAGAGCACATCTTTCCACCAGTTTGGTTGTTAGGGTGCACTTCATCAATCATAATAGTATTAGTGGCTTTAGTTATGTATATGATGGTGACCTCTGTCAACAACAGAGCCTGCCTTATCAGCAGAAGAATCAAGAGCGTCACTTCCTCATTTTATCTTGGTGGTGCCAGGACCCTTTTGCAATAGCTAGTGTGCACGCACACTGCTCTTCCTTCTGGTTTTGCAAAAGTAGGTGTGATCAACTGCACTTCATATGGCCCATCAAATCTGGGTTCTAGGGTTTTCCTGATGTATTTCTGTAGGACCGTCCAATCTCTATGCCTCCTTTAAGAGAAATAGGATCTAGTACTTAAGAGAAGACATGTAAGCATACTCAATACAAATAGTTATGCAAGTCTGTGCCTATGGTGACGCCTCAGGGTAAGTAAAACAGCAACATGATCATGCTCATTTGGGCTCACCTCAGATGGCTGTACATAATTTACTCAGTCCCTGAAACTGGTACAAAGACTAAGGGGGTGTGCCTACTTGGGGTACAAGTCACATTTTCTAGGCACAACGTGAGACGTTCCTAAAGGTTTGGTGTAGAGTGTCTGAATCCCTGGGCAAACCAGTGACTCAGGTCTTTGAAAGAATGTAGCTCCCTATTATGTCAGATAAATTTCCCTGACAAAGGGTTCAAAGTTTTTCAGCAGTTTCTCATTTTTACATCAAAACGTACAAAATAATTTTTGTATGGACCACATCACATTTGAAGTGACTTTGAGGGGCAATGTGACAGAAAATACCCAAAAGTGACACCATTCTAAAAACTGCACCCTTCAGATGGCTCAAAACAATATTCAAGACATTTATTAACTCCTCAGGTGCTTCACAGGAATGAATGCAATGTGGAATGAAAAAATAACTGAATTAACATTTTACCTACACTGTGTGCAGAATTATTAGGCAAATGAGTATTTTGATCACATGATACTTTTTATACGTGTTGTCCTACTCCAAGCTGCTTAGGTTTGAGAGCCAACTACCAATTAAGTAAATCTGGTGATGTGCATCTCTGTAATGACGAGGGTGTGGTCTAATGACATCAACACCCTTTATAAGGTGTGCTTAATTATTAGGCAACTGCCTTTCCTTAGGCAAAATGGGTCAAAAGAGAGATTTGACGGGCTCTGAAAAGTTCAAAATTGTGAGATGTCTTGCAGAGGGATGCAGCAGTCTTGAAACTGCCAAACTTTTGAAGCATGATCACTGAACAATCAAGCGTTTCATGGCAAATAGCCAACAGGGTTGCAAGAAGCGTGTTGGGCAAAAAAGGCGCAAAATAACTGTCCATGAATTGAGGAAAATCAAACGTGAAGCTGCCAAGATGTCATTTGCCACCAGTTTTGCCATATTTCAGAGCTGCAACATTACTGGAGTATCAAAAAGCACAAGGTGACATGGCCAAGGTAATGAAGGCTGAAAAACGACCACCTTTGAACAAGAAACATAAGATAAAACGTCAAGACTGGGCCAAGAAATATCTTAGACTGATTTTTCAAAGGTTTTATGGACTGATGAAATGAGAGTGACTTTTGATGGGCCAGATGGATGGGCCAGAGGTTGGATCAGTTAAGGGCAGAGAGCTCAACTCCCACTCAGATACCAGCAAGGTGGAGGTGGGGTACTGGTATGGGATGGTATCATAAAAGATGAACTTGTGGGACCTTTTCGGGTTAAGGATTGAGTAAAGCTCAACTCCCGGACCTACTGCCAGTTTCTAGAAGACAACTTCTTCAAGCAGTGGTACAGGAAGAAGTCGGTATCGTTCAAGAAAAACATGATTTTCATGCAGGACAATGCTCCATCACATGCATCCAACTACTCCACAGTGTGGCTGGCCAGTAAAGGTCTAAAGAAGGAAAAATAATGAAATGGCCCCCTTGTTCACCTGATCTGAACCCCATAGAGAACCTGTGGTCCCTCTTAAAATGTGAGATCTACAGGGAGGGAAAACAGTACACCTCCGGGAACAGTGTCTGGGAGGCTGTGGTGGCTGCTGCACGCAATGTTGATTGTAAACAGATCAAGCAACTGACAGGATCTATGGATGGAAGGTTGTTTAGTGTCATCATAAAGAGAGGTGGCTATATTGGTCACTAATTTTTTTGTGTTTTGTTTTTGCATGTCAGAAATGTTTTTGTCTAAATTTTGTGCAGTTATTTTAAGTTTTACCTGGTGAAAATAAACGTGAGATGGGAATATATTTGTTTTCTATTAATTTGCCTAATAATTCTGCACAGTAATAGTTACCTGCACAAACAGATATCCTCCTAAAATAGCGAAATCTAAAAAAAACCACTCCAATGTCCAAAAATATTAAGCTTTGATATTTATGAGTCTTTTGGGTTGATTAGAACATAGTTGTTGATCAATAATAACAATAATCATCTAAAATACAAAATTCTGCACACAGTGTAAAATGTTGATGTTCCCTCCTTTTTTCAGTTTTACAATGGATAGCATGACAAATTGGACCCTAAAATATGTTACCCAGTTTCTTCTGAATGTGCTGATACCCCACATGTGGTTAGAAACTGCTGTTTGGACAAACAGGAGTGCTCAGAAGGGAAGGTGCAATATTTGAAATTTGGAACACAAATTTGTCTGAAATAGATTGTGGGAACAATGTTGCATTTCAAGGGCCCCTAAAGTAACTTAACAGCAGAACACCCCCACAAATGACCTCATTTTGGAAACTAGACCCTTAAAGATTTTATCTAGGTTTATAGTGAGCATTTTGAACCCACATGTACGTCACAGAGTTTAATAACAAAAGTCGTCATATTGAAAAAAAATTTTCACAAAAATGTTGTTTTGAGCACACAAATATTTTACTCTTTAGAAGAGGTAAAACCAAAAGGGATCACACAGTTTGCTACCCACTCTCTTATAAGTGCGACGATAGCCCGCATGTAATCAAAACATTCTGTTTGGACAATCAGTAGGATAAAGCAGAAAAAGCAATATTTGAAATTTGGAAAGCAAATTTGATGAAATAGATAGCTGGCACCATGTTGTATTTCAAGGGCCCCTAAAGTACCTAAACAGCAGAAACCCCCATAAGTGACCCCATTTTGGAAAGTAGACTCTTCAAGGATTTTACATATGGGTATAGTGAACATTTTGAATTCACAGATACTTCACAGAATTTGATAACAATAGTCGTCATATTGAAAATGTTCTTTTTTTCACAAAAGTGTTGCTTTAGCAAAAAATGTCTCACTTTATGAAGAGGTAATACAAAAAGTAAACCTCACACTTTGTTTCCCACTTTATTATGAGCCCGGGGAAACCCCACGTGTAGATAAAAAGTTCTAGTAGGAAAAAATGGGAGGGCTCAGAAGGAAAGGAGCAATATTTGAATTTTGAAAAATCTGAAATAGATTCCGGGCTACCATCTCACATTTGCATAGCCGCCAGGGGACCTAAAAAGCAGAAAACCACCACAAATGACCCATATTGGAAACTAGATCCCTCAATGATTTTATCCAGGGGTATAGTCTGAATTTTGAACCCACAGGTACTTCACAGAATTTAATAACAATAGGTCATCATATTGAAAATTCTTGGTTTTTACACAAAAATTTGCCTTAGCACCAAACGTCTCACTTTTACAAGTGGTAACACCAAAGAGGGAACCCCACACTTTGTAATCCATTTTCAAGTGAGTGTGGCAATACCCCACACATGGTCAGATGCCTCTCTTTGACAAATGGGAAGTTTCCGAGTGGAAGGAGAAATATTTAAATTTAGGAAAAGCTGGAATAAATAGTGGGTCCCTGGGATGCCTATACAACAGAAGCCCTCACAAATGACCCCATTTTGGAAACTAGATCCCTCATGGATTTTATCTATGGGTATAGAAAGCATTTTGAATCCACAAGTATGTCACAGAATTTGATAACAATAGGTCGTTATATTGAACATTTTCTTTTTTTACACTAAATTTCTCAGTTTTAGAGTTTGTGCACACAATCCAGAGATTAGTGCATCTGGACGTAGTGTCTTCACTCCTATGGGGACAACGGAGATCTCTGTGGGTGATCCCAGCCACCTATGCCACAATCTGCATTTGAGTCATGGCAACCTTTTCCCTGCATCCAACAACCAACATCGCCTCTGACTCCTAAAGGAGCTAAATTGACATGCTGTTAACAAGTAGCGGCATGGAATGCCACACGCAGGCTGGTTAATGCTGCAGAGAAAACAAGCACAGTGAGCATGAGATTTCTGTAAATCCCATCCACAGTGCTTGTACTATACAATGCAGTGATTTGCATTAACACTTGCAATAACATGCTGTGCCCAAACCGCTACAAATAATGATTGTGTGTACATACCCTTAGGTTCCACTCATATTGCATATAAATTACACAAGAAAATATCGCTTGTACTCGCACCAATAGGTAAGAGCAAATAGCAATTTTTCCTCTTCAAAATTCGTTTTGCCGGGCAAATAGCAGCATGCTGCGAGTAGCTGCATGTCTTGACCATACAAGTTAATAGATGCAAGAAAAACAGACCACACATGGATCACACACTGACCGCACACTGACCCAAGACCACACACAGACTGCACACAAACCATACACAACTGCACACAGACAACACCCACAATGGTTTTTTTACATCATCTTTTATATACTCAAAACAACTAGGATAACTAGATAGACTAATGTCAGACAGCTATCTAATTTCCCACCCTCTACTAAAGCTAACATCTTTAGTGCTTTCATCGTGACCATAAAGGATGCTTAGTCTTCTATTTAGCTAATAAAAAAAATGAATAAAAAAAGCAAGTGGGTACCCTTATTTTTGATCGCCAGCTAGGGTAAAGGTGACAGTTGAAGCTTGCTGACCACTTCTGACAGCCTTACTTTGTCTGGTAATCCAAAAAAGAGATCACCTCAAGCTATTTTTTCAAATTAATATAAATGAATAAATAATTTGAAAATAAAACAGTGTAGGGTCCCCCCAATTTTGGAAAATCAACTAAGGTAAAGCTGACTACTGGGGTCTGGTATTCTCAGGGTGGGAAGGGCCATGGTTATTGGCCTTCAACCATCTTAAAAATAGTAGTCCACAGCCACCCCAGAACTGGTGCCTCGATAAGATGTGTGAATCCTAGCACTTCACCTCAGCTCTTCCCACTGCCCTGGTGCCATTGGCAGTAGAAGTAATGGTATTTGTGGTAATGGCAGCTGGCTAATGTGTGCTGGCATCAAGCCCAGAGGTTACTAATTTCAAGGTGTTAATCATATAGGCAACATTTCAGTTGCTAGAAAATGTAAATGAGTAAGCAGGAAATTCGCAAACATTGAATCTCCAGAGTGCTGAGAGTAGCAAAAGAATCAAAAAAGAAAAAATCCCCCTATATTTTTTACCAGCTACAGCCGGGACTTCAATAAAATTGCAGCATTGACAATTAACAATTTTGCACCAAGATTCCATTTTGTCTAAGATCTTGTCAAAAGGATACCGGTGTGTGCCTAAAAGACCTAAAAATTTGGGAAACATTCTGTCACCATCTTTATTCGTTCAAGAGAAAAGTACTCAAGGTGGTTAACATCTATGGGCGGTTATAAATGTGGTGGCAGAAAAATGGTAGCTTATTCTAATAAATTGATATAACAGATGTGTTTTCCAACAATATAACAAATCATGACTTTAAAATAAAAGCATACATCAATTACACCACACATATTGTATATCTTGCATCATGTGTGGTGTGTTGCAAATACTACGTTGGATGCATATCTAGAACTCTCAAAAAAAGATTGGGGGAACACATAACGGCATCTAATTCAAATTCCAGTGCAAGACGTAGAAATGTATTGCTTTTGTCAAGACATTTTTTAGAGGTTCATAATGGTGATGTGCGCAGTCTATCAGTAAAGGGCATCGAGAGGGTGCCTAGATCTCATTGGGGTGGAGACAGGGAGCGAGCAGTTTTATGTCGCAAAGCTTATCTACAGGACTAGATTCTTCTTTTTTTTTCATTTTTCAAAAGAAAGTAAAGTGCATACAAAAGAAAAAAGTCGACGTGTTTTGACTGCACTAAGCAATGGCAACTGGGTGGATTATCGATTTGGCCATTTCCATAATGTTAAGTATCTAATTTTCTTTATTATAATTTAATTTTAATGTTTCTATAAGTCACTGTAGAGTGCCATAATTTGTGTTTAAGAAGGCACCTACACTGACAGGATGAGTGCTGCATAATCACTTATATATTATGATATGGGTTCACAACCCATTATGAAGGCACCTTCCCCATTCCAGTTGTTTGGTGTGTGCTATTACTTTCTGGTATCAGTCTCCTACATGCCTAAGGGGTTAACATTTTTTCCAAAGATGTAGATTATTTATTGAAAGCACCTGTCCCTGTTCATAAGACAGACAATTTCTATTACTCTCTGGTATGAGCTGCCAACAGAGGAAAATCCCAGCAAGACATAGGCAGATAACAATGGTTAGGAGCAAGTTAAGAATACGCCTCAATGTGGCAACTGGTTAATTATCAATTTGGCCATTTCCATAATGCTAAGTATCTCATTTTCTTTGTTATAATGTAATTTCAAAAGTAGAGTGCCGCTTACATAAGATAAGATAAGATAAACTTTATTGATCCGGAGGAAATTACAGTATTACAGCAGCAGAACAAAGATCAAGAACATTTCACATTACAGTTTCTACACTTACAGTCTTTTAAATGTAAATTCACATGAGTGTTTTAGGTTTGTACATAAGTGGGGATGATGTAGTTTTACTTTGTCCAAAACGAGTCCAACATGAGGGCCTGTGTTTCCCATCTCTGATGTTTTTATGCCTGTGAAACTCCAATAAAGATTTATATTTTTAATGAGTAGTAGGAAGTCCGGTATTGGATTTCTCTACAACCTTATAACTGGGATAACCGCAGCCTTGAAAAAGTTGTTAAGAAAAGGCGATTCAAAAATTTGGGGGAGATTCACAAGGAGTGGACTGCTGCTGTAGTCAGTGATTCAAGAGCCACCACACACAGACGTATCCAGGACATGGGCTACAACTGTCACATTCCTTGTGTTATGCCACTCATGACCAATAGACAATGTAAGAAGTGTCTTACCTAGGCCAAGGAGAAAAAGAACTGGACTTGTTGCTCAGTGGTCCAAGGTGTTGATTTCAGATGAAAGTAAATTTTGCAATTCACTTGGAAATCAAGGTCCCAGAGTCTGGAGGAAGAGTGAAGAGTGCACAATCCAAGCTGCTTGAGGTCTAAAGTGAAGATTCCATAATCACTGATGGGTTGGGGAGCCATGTCATCTGCTGGTGTAGGTCCACTGTTTTTCATTAAGACCAAAGTCAGGGCTGCCGTCTACCAGGAATTTTTGAGGCACTTCATGCTTTCCTCTACTGACAAGCTTTTCATGGATGGAGATTTCATTTTCCATCAGAACTTGGCACCTGTCCACACTGCCAACAGTACCAATACCTGGTTTAATAACCGCATTGTCACTGTGCTTGATTGGCCAGCAAACTCACCTGACCTAAACACCATATGGAGTTTTTGGGGTATTGTCAAAAGGATGATGAGAGACACCAGATCCAACAATGCAGACAAGCTGAAGGCTGCTATCACAACAGGGCTTCCATAACACTTCAGCAGAGCCACAGGCTAATCACCTCCATGCCATGCTGCATTGATGCCGTAATTCATGCAAAAGGAGCCCCGATCAAGTATTGAGTGCATTTACTGTACATACTTTTCAGAGGGCCAACATTTATTATTTAAAAATCATTATTTCAGTTGGTCTTATATAATATTCTGATTTTCTGAGATAATGAATTTTGGGTTTTTACTGGCTGTAAGCTATAATCATCAACATTAACAGAAATAAACACTAGAGATCACTCTGTAATGACTCTATATAATATATGCATTTCACTTTATGTAGTGAATTACTGAAATAAATTAACTTTTTGATGAAATTCTTATTTTTTGTGATGCACTTGTACATGTTCCTTATAATTTATATAGAGAAATTGAAAAGAATTTTACATGTCATCCTTTGGAGCTACATGGATAAAATGTATGAGAAATCTGTAGCAAAATCTGCCAATAACCAGATTTTGCTGCAGATAAGCTATGGAACAATTAACAGAAAATCTCCTACTCTTGAGCAGCTCCCGGCTTCTCCTGGTGCCTGTTAAGGTACCGTTACATGGGGAAACATCTCCGGCAACATCACCGGCAACTCAGGGGCGTGGCGAAGTTGCAGCAACATCGCCAGTGCGTTGCCCCAAGTAACAGGGTGATATCAACGGTGATAGTTGCTTCGGCAACATGTTGTTCAGGCGATCTGGCAGAATCGCACAGTGTGACACCACAACTGCGATGTTGAAAGCAACTTCCCCCATTGAGTACAATGTTAACGATCGCTGCCAGGATTGAATTTGACTCTGGCAGTGATAATTGCTATCAACATCACTGCTGCGTTGCCGGCAATGTCTCCCAGTGTAACTGAGGCGGTCGACAGGGGAGGGGGTACTCGGGTACCGGGGCTGTTTGGCGACTTGGATGGGGGATCACGGCTGGTCGGTCCCTGATCCCGTGCCCTGGACCCTCAATGGCGGGGGATGGTGGGGAATGATGGTGGTGAAGGGGGATTGATTAAGTGACGCCACCTGTGGTACCTGGTAAAGAGTACACCAGCGCTGCGGCTGGCCGCTGAGGTGATGGAGGTGCAGCTCAGTGTAGTACAGCTCCCTACAGGTGGAGCTTTACCTCAGGGCAGCGGGGATGGATGAGGGGAGCCGTAGTAGCATCTCTGCAGTTAACGCTGTGGATGGTGGCGGGTAGACAGACACACGCACACACAGTAGTCTTTGTTTCGGTACCTTTTACTGATGACGGGTAACAGGTACAGTCCAGAGAAGTGACCAGGTCCCCGGTGCAATTTGGGACTTTCACCTTGGAGAGTTGTGAGGCCTCCTCTGTCACTGTGTACGGTGGTTTGGGGTAAGTCCTGCCTGTAACTGAACTCGCTGCTCCTGCTCCCACTCAGGGCTTTACTTTATCACTGACAATGAGGTCCTTCTGTGGGGTCCCTATTCCTCCTTTGGCCCCTGGTCCTTTGTTTGGTCAGTTTTGAGTGTCTCTTTCTAGTTAACTCAGGGGGATTTGGTCCTCCTGGTCCTTCTGGGCTTTTACTGCTGCATTGGATGCTTTGCAGTGCCAGACTCTGTTGTCCGGGTGAGCTACAGGGAAACCAGGTTTGTTCCCTCCTTAAATTCTCCTATTTCTCCACTGGCCTCTGACCCTCTTCCAAGGGTGCAGCACAGCTGGGTCAGTGTTCCCTGGTCCTGGGCCTGGATCTTTCCCAGCGACCAGCTCCTCACTCCTGCTCTCTCCACTGCCTGACTGGAACTAACTTGACTAACTGGACTAACTGACTCTCCCCTTAGGCCTGGATCTTTACAGGGGATCTGGCTTAAGGCAGCCAGTAGAGCTCCCCCTTCAGGTCTGGGATGGAAGGTGTTGTGTGCTGTGTGTACCAAGGTGTAAATCCCTCCTTGCACCGGTGGATCCTGTGGCAATCCCCTGCAGGGGTGCCACCTAACAGCAGCACAGCAATCTTGGCTAGCGGCCAAAAACGTGATCGCTCCCGTGAGTTACCGGCAATGTTGCCAGAGATGTTGCCCCGTGTAACGGGGCCTTTATTGAGCGGCTGGGCTGAAGTCACATTCACAAAGCTGCAGCCACCAAAAAGTGAATTCAGCAGCTTTGCCCGAGTAGAAATAAGCCACTCAGAGCTGCTGAGATCCTTGATTATCTGCAGTAATGTTTATGTCTTTTTATCGTAGACTGTAACTAGGGAAAGGAGCTTTCTGAATAAGGAGGATCCTATAAATGCTACCATATAGTATATTATGATGTATTGTATGAACCTCTTCATTACCTATAATAAAACAAAGATGGAAGCGCTTCCCTGGGGAGAACCCGGTGATGTATTATGGGTATTTAAGAGGGAGTGAGGTGGGACTCTGACCTGTTAACGTTGTGCCACCTCTGGCGCCCTCAGCACTCCGCACAGCTCTTGTTGGCTTTCGCGTTCCGGCCGGTCACGTGTGGTGCAGTCAGGTTATCCGCACATCACTTGATCACAAGATTACCACGTCACCGCAGGTCCTAATGCTCCACACCGCTCGATCATAGATCTCCAACAGTCACGCAGCTCCAGCAACCGTACACCCGAAGGGTGGGAGACACAGTTTACAAAACTAAAAGGTTATTCTATATGGGAGCGCAGATACACTGTTAGGAGAGGGGTGGTTTGAAATTAAAAGGTATCTTTATTACCGCAACGCATTTCCACAACGCCAAATCCACCTGAGGAAGACAACGTTACGTTGTGGAAATGCGTTATGGTAATAAAGATACCGTTTAATTTCAAACCACCCCTCTCCTAACAGTGTATCTGCGCTCCCATATAGAGTAACCCTTTTATTTTGCAATCTTCATTACTAACAGCAGTGTGTAGAGCAGACATTTTCCCTCTGCTGAAAACCCTTTAGATCACGCTGTCAAACTCTGACAGCATGATCTAACATGCATCAGTAGGGAGCACACCATTTCCCATGCCAATCAGTGGCCTCGTCACGTGATTGTGGGGTGCCAATGGCTTGTCATGACAGTGAGGGGTCAGATGACGACCTCTGTCACTGTCATGAATCACTTTCTGTGAATGCTAGCTGAGCACCAGCATTCACTGGAGAAGATCATTTGTGTGGGGCAGAACTCTGCTACAGCATAGCTCTGTACAGCACAAGTGATCAGATAGTGCCAGCTTTATTCATCTAAGCAAATTAGTAAAAATAATAAAGTGAAAAAAATGTTTTTTTCATACAAATATGAAAAAAGAGTTAAAATCACTGGCCTTTTGCTCCATTGAAAATAAAACAATTAAAATGTTTTAGTTTTTTTTAAATTTATTTGGTATCGTCTGATCTATCATAATATAAAATATATTAATCTGATTGGTAAACTATGTGACAGAAAAAAATTGAAACTGCCGGAATTACGTATTATTGGTCACCACAATATTCCAATAAAATGCAATAACAGGTGATCAATATATTGTATTTACCCTAAAATAGTATTTCAAAAATCTTCAGCTCAGGGTACAAAAAATAAGCCATCACACAGCATCATATCCTGAAAAATGAAAGGTTACAGGTTTCATAAAATGGCGCCAAAAACACCATTTTTTTTTGGACAGATTTCTTGATTTTTTTAACCACTGAAATAAAAAAAATCTATGCATGTTTGGTATTTACAGATCTCTTACTGGCCTGGGAATCATACTGCTAGGTTAGTTTTACCAAATAGTGAACATGGTAAATAAAAAGTCCACAAAACCATTGCGGAATTGCACTTTTTTTTTTTTTTGCAATATTACAGCATTGGAATTTTTTCCTGTTGTCCTGTACAACTGGTCCACCAATAAAAAACAAGGAAACCCTCATAGGGCTATATTGATGGGGAAAAAAAAGTTATGGCTCTTGGAAGAAACAGAGGAAAAAGCTAAAATGAAAAATGGAAAATCACCAGGTGGACTAGAGGTTAATAAACTTGAAAATATTCTTTGCCTGCTGAAAAGTGGGAAAAAAACTGAAAATTCACTTATTTTTATATGACATTTATTGTGCAGTAAAAATTCTTTAAATTTTGATCCATTGAATTTTCTGGGGGCTTATTTTTGAAAGTGTAAATAGCTTTAATTGGTGCCATTTTAGTGTGCATGCAACTTTTTGTTCACTTCTTTAAATGCAAAAAGAACAAAAAACATCAATTTTTAGACTTTTTTTTATGATGCTTACTGTACAGAATAAATCAAGATATGTTATTAGTTTTATAGATTTTAGTCCAACATATGAATGTTGCTAAAGTTCTTTACCAATACTTTTGTATTGCAGTCTATTGTCAACATTCTGCTATTAAGCCCTGCTGTAGGCCATACTGTGGCAGCCCTGGCTATTATGACATTTCAACGATGCTTTACTATTGCATTGTAGGAGGAAAATTTGATGACAGACAGTTCCCCTCCTTTGTTCAAAGCCGGAGACATAGATTGCAAAATGCATATGAGATACTCGCATGAATCTCGCATGACTCCCCCGGCATGGCTACCAGTTCTCTGGACAGGAGCATGTCTACTGCATGTGTTTCTATGGAGCTGATGCGCTTCTCTCCAGAAAGTCAGCGGTCATTCTAGGTAAGTCGTGCAAGACTCATGTGAGTATCTCCCATGTATCTTACATAGTGTGACTCCGGCCTAACTGTACAGATTCCACAAACCTATCATTACGATTAGTTGGTAGTTGGTTAATCAATTGGGATTTTAATTATGTCTCAACAGTTGCAGACAGTGGCCCAAATGTATAATGTGCACCTGGTACCCAGGGGCGTAACTACAACAGTTGAAGGGGTTGCAATCACACTCGGGCCTTGAAGCCTAGGGGGCCCAAAAAGTTCCCTTGGCCTATAGAAAAAGACCAATGCTTTTAAAGATTTGCAATAATTAGGGTCTCACTGTAGCTTTTGCATTGGGACCCACGAACTTCAAGTTACGCCACTGCTTGTTCCCAAAAGATTTGGTGTGGAATCTGAGCAAATGGGATGTACGCATTGGGTACATGCCACTGGGTACATGCATGTGTCCCTGGGGTGTGTGTGTCCCAGTGGTGTGCATGTGTCCCTGTGGGTCCCTGTGGTGTGGGTCCCTTTGGGGGGGGACGGGTGTCCCTGCGGTGTGTGTTCTTGTGGGGAGAGAGGTGTCTGAGTGGTGTTGTTCCATCCCTATGGGATCTGTGTGTTCCTGTGGGGGTGTGTGTGTGTGTCTCTGTGTTCCTGTGGTGTGTGTGTGTCCCTGTGGGGTGAGTGCATGTGTCCCTATAGGGTGTGTGTGTGTGTGTGTCCCTGTGGGGTGGTGTCTGTGTGGTGTGTGTCTCTGTGTTTTGTGTGTCTCTTTGTGGTGTGTGTGTTTGTGTTCGGGTGCGTGGTGAGTATTTAATGTTGGGGCTCCACCTTAGCTGTTACTCTTTGTGTGCATGTGGTGTGTATACATGTCCTCCGTGCATGGTGGATATTCCATGTCAGGGCCCCACCTTAGTGACTATATGCTGGTATATGCTGTTAGTCTTTGGTGCTGTCATTAAGCCCCTCTCATTCACAATGTCAACTGGTAACTGTCACTATTCTCTCCATTATGTAGATAGGGCCAAAATTGTTTGGTGAATTGGAACGCGCAGGGTTAAAATTTCGCCTAACAACTTAGCCTATGACGCTCTCGAGATCCAGACGTGTGACAAAATTTTGTGGCTGTAGTTGCGACGGTGTAGATGCCAGTCTTGGACATACACACAACACACATTCAGCTTTATATATTAAATATATACACATTATGTATAAAGCAACCAGGCAACTGTTAACTTTAGGAATGGGAATAAAATAAAATCATATAAAGCAGGATGGATTGGCTAAACATGTCTGTGCTAAGAGAATTAATCTACTGAAATTTAATGTATCTGTATGAAATTCATTATACAGTGAACGCAATAAATGTGTCAGCTGATGCTTTCTAACTGGCAGCAAAGTGCACCAACATTGGCATGTTTTTTGTTTGTTTTGGCGCCAAGTATTGTCTATACAAAACAAATAGAAGTGGCAAAGAAAAAAATACTGCCCAAAACCCTTCCCATACTTATTTCCTCTAAGGGCTGCTGTGTATGACTAACCTGTGACCTGAGTACTTGATACACCTAATAGATCTGATTCAGATGGTATGTTTTACACGATATTGCAGATTGGCGTGACCAACAAGCTTACAGCTTTCCCATTCTCTCTAAAATAACCGAGTAGCCAAAATAACTGGACATAAAAATCTCAGCCAAAGCATTCATGCACTCCCTTAGTATCCCAAGCCAGACATAACCTTCTCCTCCGCATTTCAAAATCGTACAATATAACTCCTGCCTATGTTTCATACACGGGTCTGGTGTTAGCACGCATGGAGCCAAGTGCTTAGAGAACAATATACCAGCATTTTCCCATATCTCTCAGCCAACAGAGCCTAATATGAGGGGTGTGCCAGCATGACTACCTTTGGATAAGTAAACCAGAAGCAATGCGGGCATTTAATTGATGAGCATTCTTTTGGAAAGCACATAAATATGCGTGAATAGTGATTTGAGCAGATATTTTGATGCACAAAATGATAGAAATATTCAGGCCTGTAAGGTGAATGAAACAAAACTACATCAGAACGTTTACAATACATGTATCCATATCTCTACCCTATTGCGGGTATTGTACTTATCCAAAATATGTAACATTTATAACGTTATCTTTTATGGATTGTAATTAGCTCTCTGGAAATTATCATATTTTGTGAAGTAGTCTGCATTGATTCTCTTGGACTCGATCCAGAAAACTCATAATGAATATAGGCTATATGTTGGGAATAATATGAGATCAATATTAACCAAGACAATGATAAAACGTCAACTGGAAAAGCATATTATTAAAAGATTGAAGCATAGGTAGAGAATATCCGGAGTAGGTCTTGATGAGCAAATGAAAAGGTAGAGCAATTTTATCGGAAGTATATTATATTTTTATTTTAATGACTTTCACTACATGAAATATATGTCAGACTCCAGCTAGGAAATTTATATTTTAAATATTAAATTTTTGGAAAATGCATAACATGTAAAAATAATAACATTTTATTGCTCCAGACTAATATGTTTCATATGTTTCTAAATCACTTCTTCATCCAACATTGCTATACAATGGACATTCACAATTGTTCCAAGACAGTTTGGCAAAATAAGATCTCCATTTCCAAAGAACATTAATTTTCCTCATGTGTACAGTACTCGGTCCACTCTGCATAGACTCGCTGCTGGTGGCACATAAATTGCTTCGAAGGTGATGCTGTGAAAGCGTATATCTTGTGAAAAGCAAGGGAAAGAAGACGGACGCGCAGATCTGCTCCTAGCTGGAAGCCGCAAACAGTTGTTCTGGGTTTATTCACTTCTCAGTCCCAAGCAAACAAACGCTGCTGGAGTTTTGCGTGGCAGTCGAAGGACATCGCTCTGAGTAAACTCACGCTGACAAACTCGCAGCTGGCACCTATAAGGTACTAATGGAATAGAGCTCACATTGATATAGCACTAGCTGTCAAAGGGTTGGGCACTTGCTTGAAAAAGTTCAAATGAGCAATGCCCGGCATGTCATTGACTGGATACCGCCGGTAGGAAAAAGGTTGCACTATCATAAACTTATCCATAACACATCACCTGGAACATTCGACATATATTCTGCCATGAAGCCACATTCAAATCTCGATTTTAAAGAAATTATAATGTTTTCAAAGACAATATTAAGGGGAAAAATAACAGCAAGAGAAAGAAAGCTTGTGAAAAAAAAGAAACATGAAAAAAAAATCCCTGAAATATTCAAAGTAGAAAGTGATATTACAGAAAACTGCAGGCAGCATGCTTGAGTGCATTCAAATTTATTCAAACTCTCTGTTTGACATTGATGAATGCAACGGCTTTTTCCACAATATGTAGAATGCATCGGGCATTAAGGTTTGCAGCATCCGTTTTCATTCGTCTTATGGTGGAAATGGATCTCAAAACAGCTCTCCTCAGCACCCCTAAAAACGCAATTTCCCCAAATCTCTGTCCTTTCCATTACAGGAGCTTTAATGTAGCATCTATTTTCTCCATTATTGAGAAATATGAAATAGGAGCTGGAGGCTTTTTGAGCTTGGAAACACAGTGAATAAGTAGTGGTGCCAAGTCGGGAAGGAAAGATCTTTATTGTGTTATAACAATAAGATTTGCGTTACACATTCAATTGCCATGTAATCATTCTTGCTTCTGTCCTTGGTCCTGAACACTACGACAAAGAATTTTATCATGTGTAATTGCTGTACTTGAAACTGGCAACAGGGCAAGTAAAAGTGTGTATTACACAAAAGAGCCACTATATCAGATGACTGATAAGTGTGATGATGTGAAGTGCTAATGAGCCAGAATAAAATAAATAATCTGATAAATATATTGCACTATACCCATAGTGATTTTCTACATTTAGATTATGCTACATTATTAAAGGGGAGCAATTCATTTGAAATTTATGTTTGCCAGCTTTAACAATTTTTTCCCCAAAAAATGTGATCTGCAATGAACAAATCTGCACCAAATTTACAATACTGTAAAGCCTCCAACTAACAACATGTGTATAATACTGTAATATCTTCTAGGACTGTATCCGACCCCCTGCAATATCTTTTTCTTGATGACAGTCTTTGAGATGTCAAAGTGATCTCAAAATATATTGCTATGGGTAGATTGATTATAACTAGTTTCAGTCACTCGTCTATCTCTCTCATGCTTTGTCTCTCTCTTTGTCTCTCTCTTCCTATGTATTAAATATGCATTATTTTCATTAGACAATATTCACTTTCAGATCTGTGCTGTAACAAACTATCTATCTAGATATTAATTAGTGTTTTATACCTTTCTCTCCATATCCCCATGGCCAAGCTGTGAGCTTTGACATCTTGTCACTATCCAGATTCACCAAAAAATGGCTGCTGCATTCCCAGCTTCTGCTTTTATATGGACTATGATATTCCCTTCCTGATTTGCTGTGCTGTTCTAAGTGATGTAATAGGTGCACAGCAGTATGCAAAAATCCATTCGACCATACTCGAGGTCATGTGAGCCTTATCTGGCTGATGCAGTGTCCAAAATGCCAGCCATTTTTAGGTGATTCAAGCAAAAGGCATAGCAAATAGTATGAATGTAATGGGTTTGGTGAATCTCTACAAATTTTATTGCATTTAATTGCTCATCTATGTTTGTTGGCTTCAATGTTTTAAGTGATTTAGAAAATATTTTTATGCTGACTTCTGCAGTATAATCATTTGTATGTATAGCTAGGGTTACACCCCTACACGACCCATGACTTCATACAACGTCATGGGCCAGTTACCCGGGTTTGATGTGAGCTCTGGCGCGGAGCTCACATCAAAACCTGATATCTCAGCTGATCTCATCAGCTGCGATGTCGGGATGACACAGTTAGGATCGGCTCCGGGATCCGATTGGTGCTAGTAACGCTTTGGATCCCGCTGTCAATTTCTGACAGCGGGATCCAAAGCTGCCACGGTGGGGAACGGACTGTTCCTTACCTGCACCAGAGATCCCACGATAATATCGTGTGAGTGGCTGGCAAGCACTGCCAACCACTAACTGTGAGCAATTCTGACAGATACCGATGTGCTGTAGGTCATCGGTATCTGTCAAAAGCAATTGCACTGTGGAGCAGGGTGCCTCTCTAATCAATGAATCAATGAATAAATAAAGTTTTTACAAACATGTAAAAAAAAAACATAAAAGTTCAAATCACCCCCCTTTTCCCCCATTCAAAATAAAAGTATTAAAAAATAAAAAAATACATGTTTGGTATCGCCGCGTTAAGAAACGCCTGATCTTTCAATATATAAAATAAATTAATGAGAACCGTAAACTGCATAATGGAAAAAAGGTCCAAACACCAAAATGATGTTTTCTTGGTCATGCAAAATTACTATAAAATGCAATAAAGCGTGATCAAAACAGCACATCCACCCAAAAATTATATCATTAGAAACATCACCTCAAGACGCAAAAAAAAAAGCCATCACACGGCCCCAGAAAATGAGAACTCTACGGGTCGCAGAGCATAGAGCAAAAAGTGTGATTATTTTTTTTCAAATTTCTGAATTTTTTTACACCACTTAGGTACCATTAAAAGTATACATGTTTGGTATCTACGAACTCTTACTAACCTGAGGCATCACACCGTCATGTTGGTTTTACCATATTGTGAACATGGAGACTAAAAGACACAAAAAACAAATGTGTAATTGCACTTTTTTTGCAATTTCACTGCACTTGGAATTTTTTTGTTGCTATTTCCCTGTACACCATATGGTAAAATAAATGATTGCATCGGAAAGTAGAACTCATCCTGCAAAAAACAAGCCATCATATGTCTATATTGACGGAAAATCAAAAAAGTTATGGCGCTTGGAGGCAGGGGAGAAAAAACGAAAATGAACAACGAAAAATTCCCAAGTCATGAAGTGGTTAAAGTGACCCTTCAAAAAAGCAGTAAATACAGAGAGAATACAGCATTAATCCAAATTTACATGGATGTGGCCCTTATAAATCTTAAGATCTGTGGGGGTCTCACACTTGTGGCTCCTATTTTAAAGCATTTTCAATCAGCCCATTAACACCAAATGGAGCAGCATTTTATGCACTTGACTATCATTCTCTGTGGTTGTGCAGTGAGGAATAATTTAGTTTGGGACGCTATTGTAGTAATTGTTAGGGGTTCCAGTGATTGGGTCTCCAGCCATTAGATATTTATCATATATCCTGTGGATACATGGGAAGAGCTCATTGTGACACACAAGGAACAATAGAGGGAAAGTCAAAAGTTAAAGTGTTAGATATAAATACCCGTTAAGACCGGACACAGACAGTAGAGGGCCCCTGTGCAAAAGAAGAATAGGGGTCCTTTGCCATCCAATTGATCATCATGAAGCACAATTCCACAAACTTTGGAGAGGCATCTCAGCCCCCTATCCTCTCGGTCCCCTATGTGGCTGAAGAGGTTGCATCAATGGTATGTCCAACCCTGATATCAATCCAAACAGTCAGTCCGAGCTGTATTCTTGGTCTTTAAGTCAAGGACAGATACATACAATTACTTTACAAAGACCAATACAATTAGCAAAATTGTGTAATGTAAAGTAAATACATGGCTCTAACTATGCTATAAATCTGAATAAATTGATCCCTTTGGAGAATAAATCCACTTTGTTATTCTTCTTTAATCACCATTTGACATTTGCTTCTGATTAGATTTCAGTGCACAGGGGCCAGATTGTACTCTGGGTCTTCTCCCTGTCTGTGATTCCCCAGCCCCTCCACCTGCCTTTGGTCTTTGAATGACAGCTTACTGCTGAGATTTCTAACAGAGGGGGCAGGTCATTCACAGGCCTGAGGCAGGCAGAGGGATGAGGAATCACAGACAGGGAGAAGACTGTGTGTACTGTCCAGCCACTGTGCACCAACATCTAATTAGAAGAAAACATCAAATGATGATAAAACAAGAACAACAAAGAGAATATTTTTACTAATTGTCCTACATCTGGTTGGGGAAAGGGTGTGAGTCTGTATTTTTTTTCTCCCTGCATAAGGCCTCCTGGATACACACTTTCGCAGAGTGGTTGGTGACTTCATTGAACTTCTTTTACACTTCACATTGAATGCACTTAAAAGTTAAGGGGGTTGGGTGTGCTTTTCTTTGCCCAACTAGGAGTCTGATTACAAGAGAAAACAGAAAAGTAGAAGAAATGTCTTTGGGGAGCTTAGTTGGCTGTGAATTGGGAGGGAGAGGATCAGTGCTGAGGCCAGGTCCTGAAGCTTATGGATAGACAATAGAATTTGAACCTAGATACACATGCTATGGTCATAATATCTACCTTCTGGATTTTAGGAACTATCTTAAGGACTATTTTGGTTTACTGAACCTGGGTACAAGTGCTACGTTCGTGATATCTATTTTCTGGATTTTAGGAGCTATTGTTGTCAGCTAGTTTCTGATCTTGCGGACTGGGGGCATCACATTTTGGCCATCTACCTAAAGTTGCTGTAATATCATATATGGATACACATTAAAATTGTTGCATTGTTAAGATGCACAGTTGATTATTACAGCCCACAACTTTAGATCTTCATAGTCCTCATCTCCTTCACATAATCACCATTTTCAGTGAAGCTGCATCTTGCATATTTGCTATCCTGGAAACTAACAGCACTATAGAGCATCTGAAATCAAATCTCTTGCTGTATATTGATCATGAAATGACTCTACCTACCTACCCAAGTATACACAGCAAAGCTGAAAACAGAAAATCATTGTTAATATTGTAATAAAGAGCTTGTATCAAATATATATTAGATAATATGTCATAATTGCAAATGCATACTTCATAAACAGTTTTTATGAACCCTGAAAACTGAAGCATACCACAAAATAACTTAGATTAGAGTTGTAATCTAAAAAAATAAATACCTCAAACATTAAATCTCTTCCATATCCTGTGATAAGTCTTGACTAGTTATGAGCGAATCTGCTGAAATTAGAATTTGGAAGTTCACTTGAATTTGGTGAGAAAATTTGATTTGAATTAAAGGTTTTCAATCAAATAGAATGATACTTGATTTAAGAGCATAATAAACATGGGATTAAAAAACTATCACCTCACTACTTATATGTTCTGCTGCTGCAGCCATGCGTTTTTGGCTCTTCTGTCAGCGTCCAGCAGCATATGGGATTCACAAGTCATGATATTACATGTGGCCTAGCCAGCGCCTTGGGTGATGCGGAAAGTAATACTGGGTCTAGAGTTCTTGCAAATTGATCGCATGACCCGATCTATCAACTACATCTGTAAACTGGGTACTGGATGGGAGCCCAAAGAACCACCTCTCATCTGACAGCATCTGCCACTCTTTAATTAGCTGGTCTAGCATGTGCGACATCACGTGTGATCCAATCCAGCGACCGCAGATTACCGATTTAGCCAATGGACTGGATCCTGCAAATTAATTCACACCAACTCTAGTTGAGACATCACATATGTCATCAAAGCCCTGATGTCTGAAGGTTACTATGTGCTGGACCCTTGGTGCACAGTGAATCAGTGGTGATGGAGGGACAGAAAAGTGGTGAGGTGGGTATGTGTGAGTAAGTTCAGCAAAAGAGTAGCCAGCTTCTTGCCATTTTAATGAATCTGCACTAAGCAAACTGCAAAAAAGTCAGGTTCAGGAAATTGCACATTTTTTGGAAAATTTGAGACAAATGCAATTGGCATTTAACAGATTTGCTTTTCTCTAGTGTAGACTTAAACTGAGTGAAATAATTAAAATAATAAAAGCATGACCTATGACTTCTAGTCAAATAGATACAGCTAATTTCATACTAACTACTCCTTGTATTAGTCTGTATGAGAGCACTGTTTTCTTAAATAAAAAAAACTATATTCAACGATATTAAAGTCAGGTAAGTGAGTTTTGGAAGATGAGAGTGTGGAGCCCACTGGGACGGGGTACTCGGTACCGAACCAGGGTATCACGGGCATTATCACGGCGGTCCTTGGTCCGGACCGTGTCCCGTGCCCACAAGTAAAAGGGGTTATTTACAGGGATTTGTCGTAACGCCACCCATGGGTTGTAGTCAGTGAGGGGACCACCGTTGCTGCTTACTTCTGCCAGGAGGATGGATGGGGCTGCAGTTAGATGAAAGAGCCCGGCGCGGGTCGGGCTGCTCCTGACAGGATGTAAAATGTATATAACAGTTCAACGTGCAGGGAATCACACACGGGAGACTTTAGCAGGGGTCACCGGGTTTTACTAGCAGTTCTTTCTCAGTACAAGCAGTTCACAGTAAATTTCTTTTACACAGGTAACTCCGGACAGTCACTTAACCCTTAGCAGCCAGATTTCCTTCTGAGACCCTTCTCTACCTCTGATACCTTTCTGGCTCTTCTCTATACTTCTCTTCTCTGTGGACTGTATGGGTGCAACTTGGTCCCTAGTCTGGCTTCTCCTAGTGTGTGGGTAGCAAGCCTGGGTCTTATGTGCTGCTGTTACTCCAACCCGTGTGTTAGGAACTCTGACCTGGAATCAGAGTCCCCCGTCGGTGTGTCTGGGATCCGACATATAGCTGCGGTCCCCTCAGAGCAGACTCTCTGGTCCCAGCCTAACCTTAGGTGTCCCTGTGTTGCGGGGGATCGCCGGGCCCTTTTCTACCCGTATGACTTCTGCACTAGGAAGGGATTCTCCTCACCGTCATTCTCTGGCACCGCTGTCGTGTTCCTTGAACCCAGCTGTACTTGTCCGGTTTCTCCCCTTCCCTTGGGCTTCAGACTATGGATCGAGCTTTCTCTCCAGGGAACTGTGTCTCGCAGGATTCTGCACCTCCAGGGAGCCCGAACCCTTCAGGGAAGTTTCTCTCTTTCCTACTCTTGGTCTTTGCTTTTCAGCTCACTCTGGCCTACTAACTAACTCCTCCTAGTTTTCCCTTTTTATCCTAGTGCTGTCACCTGACCTGCGTTCCACCCACTTCCCTCTAGACTCTATCACTCCTTGCCCGCCTAAAGTCCCAGGCTCCGGGTTGGGTGTTGTATTCTGTGGGTGTGTGTTGTGAAGGTGGTTTGTGTAAAACCTGTCACCACCTGCCTGGCTGCAGTTCCTACCTGTGGCCACCCTAGTGCAGGGGTGCCACAAGAGCATCCTTAGGCTAGGGCCACACTGAACAGTGCACCCACGTTACAGTCGAGCGCACAGAAAAACGTTGTCAGCAACATTTTCCTATGCGCCCAGCAAAACCGCATTGCCTGGGGCTTCCTGTGAATCTGCATCCATGGTAAACATCGGGTTACTATGGAGCAGCGTTCACAGGAAGCACCCAACGTTAACGGTGTGCATTACAGCAGCCTGGGCTCTGGTTAACGTGGGTGCACTGTTCAGTGTGGCCCTAGCCTTGCTAACCTTAATAACAAATAAACTTGCCCCAACTCATGTTAAAGTTTTAGGGGTGAAATGGCATTGTTCTTTTCTAATAAATTGATTGATTTAATTATTAGATGATTAATTTAAATGTTTATTGACAGATTGTTCATAACCTTAGATTTTTCAGAATGCCTTAGAATTATCAATATTTGGATTTAACATATTTCTTAGCCAATTCTAATTGTGGGGTTCTGTGACATTTTTTGCATGGCTATAGCAGTTTTTACATGCAGATTACTCCAGATGGAGCATATTTTGGGAGCTTAAAGGAACAAAACTACCCATAAAAACTGATGAGCAAGTGACACATTCCTGGAATTAGGCTCTCTGTCCCTAAATCATGATGCTCTCAGATTCTATAGTAAAAAAACACTGACACAATCCATTTAAGCATTTCAAAATCTGCACCACTGTGTGCATTAGAAGGGGTTGACTAAATAATTTTCCAATCATAGAGGTATATACAAAGAATTTACATTTATTACAACTTTTTTCTCGCAATTTTTAATCTCTTAACACGTTAAGTCTATCTATTTCCATTATGTACAGCACTTTAGAAGTCAATTTGGGGAGTGTAGGTAAAAAGGCTTAAACTTTTTTACATATATATATATATATATATATATATATATATATATATATACATATATATACGGTATATATATATTTTGTAACAGGTTATTTTACACGCAGACATTGTTAGTCGCCTTCAAAATATTGCAAAAATAGTCATCCTTATGTAGGTGGATGTACTAAAATTAAAAGAAATACCAGTGGTTATTGTAGACTTTCCAGTGACAAATATAAAAAATCTTTCCAGTTATTTTTCCCCAATCAATACTATTGACCCAAGAAACACTTGCCATTTTATTTTTAAATTAAATCCCCAAGTAATGACATCTGTTTGTTCAATGATGAATATTTGTTCACAAAATCACATTTTTTTTATCCATAATTGAGAAAATGAAATGCTTCTCGAACCATATCACTTCCTAGACCGTACCACCATCTCTCGTCACAGAAGACATCTTGTATTCTTTCCAAATCTAAACCTACATTAACCCTTTGTCATTTTTAACATATTTATTCAATCACATTTTATCCTGATTGCGGATCTTCTTTTTAAAATGTAAGGGGATGTGGTTCCAATAAACATTTTTCATCTATTCATTGTGATTATTAGAGGAAGTTCACATTTTTTAGGACTTTTCGCCGAAAGTGCTCCAAATCCTTCTTGAGAATTCAAAACTCCTTAAAAAACTAAAAAAACTCAAGTGTGCACTTACCCTTTGAGATTACTAGATATCTGGTACTGAGTCACTGTTTTTTTGAATCCGGCGAACCTGGCTGAAACCATATGCAATTTCTCCCGATTGACTTTCAATGGGGACGCAGGCTCATGTAGTGGCATGCGGTTCCAGCCGGATAAGGTTGAGAACGGTTTTTAACAGAAACCAAAAACGCAGTTTGTAACTTTTTTATGATTTTTTAAAAACCTTAAACAGCCGAATTCAGGGCAATGCAGCCTAAAATCAAAAAGTGCTCTATTGAACCCAGATCCGGTGGAAGCTGGATCCCACTAGTTCTGGATGCCAAATCCACGTTTTTTGACTGAGAATGCCTAGCAGCCAGTTTCATATGACACACCCACTAGGGGGCAATAACCTAAAATGCAATTTTTCACCAGATCCATCAAAAAACATACACATCTTAATACAACTCTTTGCTACCACACCGATATTAAGCTGGATCCGTCAGCTGGATCATTAATCAGTAATCAGCTGCATCAGGTTGTACAATTGAGGTGACATGCTATTTTCTCCATACAGTTGTGGCCAAAAGTATTGACACCCCTGCAATTCTGTCAGATAATACTCAGTTTATTCCTGCGAATAATTGTAATCACAAATTCTTTGGTATTATCATCCTCATTTAATTTGTTTTCAATGAAAAAACACAAAAGAGAATTGTCCTAAAGCCAAATTGGATCTAATTCCACACCAAACATAAAAAAAGGGGTGGACAAAAGTATTGACACTGTTAGAAAACTCATGTGATGCTTCTCTAATTTGTGTAATTAACAGCACCTGTAATTTACCTGTGGCACCTAACAGGTGTTGACAATAACTAAATCACACTTGCAGCCAGTTGACAGGGATTAAAATTGACTCAACCTCTGACCTGTGTCCTTGTGTGTACCACATTGAGCATGGAGAAAAGAAAGAAGACCAAAGAACTGTCTGAGGACTTGAGAAACCAAATTGTGAGGAAGCATGCGCAATCTCAAGGCTACAAGTCCATCTCCAAAGACATGAATGTTCCTGTGTCTACCGTGCGCAGTGTCATCAAGAAGTTTAAAGCCCATGGCACTGTGGCTAACCTCCCTAGATGTGGACGGAAAAGAAAAATTGACGAGAGATTTCAACGCAAGATTGTGCGGATGGTGGATAAAGAACCTCGACTAGCATCCAAACAAGTTCAAGGTGCCCTGCAGTCCAAGTGTACAACAGTGTCAACCCGTACTATCCGTCGGCGTCTGAATGAAAAGGGACTGTATAGTAGGATACCCAGGAAGACCCCACTTCTTACCCCGAGACATAAAAAAGCCAGGCTGGAGATTGCCAAAACTTACCTGAGAAAGCCTAAAACGTTTTGGAAGAATGTTCTCTGGTCAGATGAGACAAAATTAGAGCTTATTGGGCAAAGGCATCAACATAGAGTTTACAGGAGAAAAAAAGAGGCATTCAAAGAAAAGAACACAGTCCCTACAGTCGAACATGGTGGAGGTTCCCTGATGTTTTGGGTTGCTTTGCTGCCTCTTGCACTGGACTGCTTGACCGTGTGCATGGCATTATAAAGTCTGAAGACTACCAACAAATTTTGCAGCATAATGTAGGGCCCAGGGTGAGAAAGCTGGGTCTCCCTCAGAGGTCATGGGTCTTCCAGCAGGACAATGACCCAAAACACACTTCAAAAAGCACTAGAAAATAGTTTGAGAGAAAGCACTGGAGACTTCTAAGGTGGCCAGCAATGAGTCCAGACCTGAATCCCATAGAACACCTGTGGAGAGATCTAAAATTGGCAGTTTGGAGAAGGCACCCTTCAAATATCAGGGACCTGGAGCAGTTTGCCAAAGAAGAATGGTCTAAAATTCCAGCAGAGAATTGTAAGAAACTCATTGATGGTTACCGGAAGCGGTTGATCGCAGTTATTTTGGCTAAAGGATGTGCAACCAAGTATTAGGCTGAGGGTGCCAATACTTTTGTCTGGCCCATTTTTGGAGTTTTGTGTGAAATGATCAATGTTTTGCTTTTTGCTTCATTCTCTTTTGTGTTTTTTCATTGAAGACAAATTAAATGAAGATAATAATACCAAAGAATTTGTGATTGCAATCATTTTCAGGAAGAAATTGAGTATTATCTGGCAGAATTGCAGGGGTGTCAATACTTTTGGCCTCAACTGTATATCCCTGGATTCATAAACCAGTAATGTGAAACCAGTCTAAACTGTGGTGCAAGAAATGAAAGAAAGTAAAAATAAAAAATGACTCACCTGTTAAATATCCTTGCTGCATCAAAGCTGTCTCCCCAAACCCCTCGCTGGTCTTTTTTCATTTTCACCTTGGACTACACATTCACATGATCACAGACAAGACCACTGAGGCAAGTGATTGGTTGCATCAGACACCGGGATGTATGACAAAGACTGGTATGATAAAATTAACAGGTATTTTTTTATCACATTCTATGCTTGGGTGTTAAGAGCTAGCACTGCCATTCTTACTGCAAATAGTTTTGCCTCCAAAAAAAGCAGATCATACTGTACAATGATTACAGATTAAAACAGACACTAATTTTAAGAGAATCTGTCAATCTTTCACCCTGCAAATGGCTATGGGAGATCTAAAGCCTCTGTCATTCCAGCTCCTTTTCCCATCCAGCACTTGCTCCTTTTGCTTGACTCACGCCTCTATTCTGTGTGATTTCAGGCTGTGAAACATCTGTCAAATGGGAGGAGGCGGTGCTGGGCAGGTAATAGAGTTGGAGTGACAGAGGTTTCAGATTTACAGCCTCATTTACATATCAATTCACATGTTGGTTTTGCAGAAGTGGAGGAAAACACTGGACATGTAAAGTATGACTAATGTAATATCATAACCAGCTGTACAGTAGACAGTCACTGTATTTAGGGTTAGATTTGTGTGATCCCCTATAGAGGAGACAACAGCAGCAAAAGCTGAAATTGGCTGTATATAAGACAGAGCTGTTCTTTAAAAATTCATGTAAGAACATGCTATAGATATATTCTAAAATATACCTGCATGAAAGTATAGTATTATAAAGGTAAAATATAAAATGATAATGTTCTTCGACAGATTACAACTTATCATAATCGATTAAATGTTTTTTAAAAGTATGTTTTTTTTATTCATTTAGTCTATTGTATAAACGTTACATAATAACTGAGTTAATGGGTTAGAACATTACTGTTTGGTAAACCGTCCCCACCCCCAAATTTTAGGAACACCCTTGTAATAAAAAATATTTTAAAAAATGTATCCTTGGGGTGATAATGTACTTTCCCCTAAAGGGTTGCTTGCTCCATAGCTGAGTGGTACCAGATCGACCTACTCATATGCTATAAATGTGATGAAGAATTATTTTTACAAACCTTAGTAGGTAAATATTTGCACTGAACAATAGGCAGCGATGTCATAAAAAGAAAAAGCGAGCGAGACCGGTGTGTCTTCTGCACAGATATTTAAGCAGCATATGAATTTGCACAATGCCATTGTTTCAGTTTAGGAACTAATGTTGAGAGTCCTGTGCTCAGCCTGGTAATTGTTAACGGAAAGCAGCCAGTTTCTAAATTTTCTTCACGCTTGTTAGAGGAGAAAAACACTAGATTTAGTGGGCTTTTGGGTCTTCATTCAAGGGCCGGTGCTTCACACTTCAGACAAGTGAGAGGTAAAGCAGCAGTGTGGCTGTGCAGTCTCCTGTGCGGCATATAGATAATCAGAGGCCTTAACTTGAGACTTCATCGAATACCAACGAACTTGAACGAGTCGGTACCTGCTGGATGTTAGAAATACGCTTTGCATTCAATGCAGCAGCACAGCCGAGCGTTAAAGACTGGAGGAAAAAAAAATGCATTTTTATTTATTTATTTTTGGGGTGGATGATTTTTTTTTTTTTTTAAACGATTTAGTTTGATGAAGTGTGCAGAGCTATGCTGCGTAGGAAAGGAGGGGGCAGGCGAGTATTGGGGTTTATTGAAAGACTTTCTCACTCTCCCTCTCTTTAGATCATCGTCATGGTGTAAACAAACAAGCTAAACTCCCTGAGATTTACAGTGCCCGGCGTCCGTGACTTCCTCTACCGCGCTGTGAGATATTTCTGTACAGGCAGCCTAAGCACTTTCCATTTTATACCTCAACGGCTTTATAGCATCTTAAGGATTTCTCTATATGCCTGGCTTCACTCCCAGGGAAAAAAATCTAGCTTGTAAATAAATACTAAATATATATGAACAAAAAGGACAGACAGACAGTGTGCATAGTCTTTCCATATCTTGCTCATGTGGAAAGAGTGCACCTGAGGCCTGCATTAGGTTTACGGTATAATACTGAGTATATTGGATTGTTTTAACCCCTTATTCTCATTCTTTGGCAAGGAATAATATTCATTAAGGAAGCACAGAATTTATTCATAGGTTCAAAATAAATTCCTAGTTGTGAAAATTAATACCTACGTGCCATATTTTCACCTCTGCTGTTATAGAAATTCATTGCCCAGGCCGTGAACAGTCTTTTTTTTTAATTATTCAGTACCATTTGCTCTGAAATCCCTTCTATCTCTCTCATTCTTCTGACCGATTCTGTGCCCCTAGATCTGTCTATGCTAATAGGTCTCCCACCTCCTTCACACCCCACTACCTCTCCTACCAGCATGAAACAGCTGTGTGAAAAAGAACCATAAATCCATCGCATTTCCTCAAGTACAAGCCTTCATGGCTATTTGTTGTTTCCAATTTCAACAAACTTTGGTACTATAATCATGGCGATTAATCCTTATTTAGACGTGCCCACTGAAATTAAGGTCACTCTGTGCTGTATCTCTTGTTTTTTTGTTGTGATTGTAATAAATGATTTATGCAGATAAGGCTAACCTCATTTGCTTTCTTGAAGCTGGGAAATACTCTGCAAAGTGTCCTTATTTTCAAATAGTTATGGTGTTTGATTCGTGGGCACAAACCTTAATTTTCAACAAAAATAAACTACTGAGATATGTAATTGAACGTCAAACTCTGCATTGATGCACCTTCTGGGCGCACGTTCAGCTACCATGTATTGCAGTACAGAAACCCACTGGCTCCCTGCACAGCAATACATGCCGCTAGCCTATCAGAGTCTGGAAGCTGATGCTTGCATGGCTATCATAGACATTGCATATTAGTAATGAAGTTATGCCAAAGTGGGATTGTGAGAATGAAAGATATTTTTTTTCTTTTGTTAATGTAGAAATGAACAATAAAAAAGAAAGGGGCATAGGATGGGGGACATTAATACAGGATAAAAGACATTGTTAAAGGTGTTGTCTGGTCTTCAGCTGTAAATTTGACATTACTTTATGCAAACGCAAACTTGTGAATCTTAAAATTCTGCATACTGCCGGCAGTGAGCACATTGACCACAAGAAAGTGATTGGCATATATGCATTAAAAAACTAACTACACTGTATCCAACCTCAATCAATGAAAGTGATTTGAGCAAGGCCAGATATAGTCTAGTTGGAAAATGGCTGGAAATATGCAGCCACAGGAGCAGTCAGAAAATCCTCACGGTGCAGAGTATGTGTGATGTGAGGATTCACGAGTCTGCAGTCACACAAAGTGACAGTAGACTTGTAGCGGTAGACCAAACAACCCTCTAAATCATTGTCACCAAACTCCAATTCTCAAGAATAAAGATGAGTGAACAAATTCAGTATGAACATCGACGATTCAGTTCGTGATCGGTAAATCAAAGCAATTGTCAGTATTCCAGGTTTTCCAGCCTGCCGTTTGACAATATTGCCCTCAGTCAACATGGAGATCATTGTTTTGTTTGCCCTTCTTCCTGTCTCGTTTGCATAAAGACCTGGCTCAGGTGATCATTAATTGCTTGAGTATACTGGTTCCTGGTCTGCTCCTGCTCAGCTGCTCTCCTTGGTCCACTTACTTCCCTGGAGCTCTGTGAGATCTTTGTCTACCTACAGCTTCCTGCAGTGTGCTCCCTGTAGTTTGACTCTGTTTATGAAGGTGAAGGGCAGCAAGGGGTGGTACGTGGTAAGCATAAGCCAGGTTACCACCACAGAGGAATTTCAATACTGGAAGCAGGAGTCCAACATGCAGAAGATGGAGTATCAGCCATCGGCTGATCTATTCGGTGAACATATGCCCGTTCGGAAAACTGAACCCAAACTTCAGAAGATTTGCTCATGTCTACATGTCACCTCTTCATCCTCACCTTTCCTATTTCATCCTTGACTCCTGCACCTTTACTAACAGTTTGTCTGGTACCATGAGCCTCCCTCTTTCACTTTACTCCACATTCCCATTCAAACAGCAGAAGTGAGCAAACATCGATCGTGCCTTCTGCAGTAGCTCATCCAGTCCGGCATGGTGGCACAAGAATTCCTGTACAACCAGGTTGAGGATGTGAGGCATGCAAAGCATGTGTGTAAGTTTGCACCAGCATACGGCTGCCACCAGGTTCTCACTGTTATCACACATGGCCTTTGCTGGCTCCAAATTCAGTGGAGATAGCAATTAGTCAAACATGGCTTACATAACTGTCCACAACTATTCAGCTATGTGACTGACATCTCCAAAGCTTTTTAATTTCATCACTGCCTGATAGCAGTGAGCTCTGGCAGCGCAGGGCAGAGGTGGGATGATTCTCTCTGGGCTGTTGGAACAGGAACCTAGAGGTTGAGGGCGCAGCTGGTGGCTCTAGAGGGAGTGGAGTCGGTAGAGCAGTGGATGAAGCGGTAGATAGAGAGGTTTGTTTCAAAGGTCTTGGGGATTTCAAGACTTTGGGAGCAGCCCCTTCCCTGCTTTGCCCCACAGCCACCAGAGTCATCCAGTGCCCAGCCAGCGAGATGTAATGCCCCTGGCCATGTTTGCTTGTCCAGGTGTCAGTGTTGATATGCACCCTTTCACCCACAGAGTTTCTTGAGGATCAGATGATATTGTCTGCAAATTGCTGGTGTTCCACAGGCACAGTTTCTTAAAAAAGTAATGGCGACTGGGCAACTTGTACTTGGGGACTGCGACGCCCATCAGATTTCAGAAATCTCTCTTTATCCACCAGACGGGAAAGCATCATTTCCATGGCCAACAAATTGGAGACCGTGAAGTTCAAGTTCTTTGCTTTGGGATGTACTGGATGAAATAATCTTTTTTGTGAACACAACTGTGGGACTCTCAGGGAAGTAAAACCTGTACTACTTGGTCTGTCCTGCTAACAGAGGAGGTGATGGAGAGCAGGTGTCGGGGTGTCTGATTCAATCACCAGAAGTGGGAAAGCCTGATCTGACTATCAGACTAGGGGATCCTTCACTGTCCATTATTCTAGAGGTACACCACAGTAACTTCCAGAGTAACAAATGTTTCCAGTAACTACCAGAGTAACAAATGTTTCTGGAACAAATTGCATGTAGTAGTCAAATTGATGTTTTCTTTTTTGCTTCTACTTAATTTTTTTTACAAACTTGGTAAATAACATAAATTGGGACATCCTTTGCGGTCCCAAAATGGGCCCAGACTAGGCAACCCTTGCCACCCCTGTGAACTATAGACTGCATCCACTGCTGTCTAGAGTCAGAGTTGTAGCCGAGGATACAGTGCATGTCATGGTTGCAGCACTCAGTCTCTGTGCAGGAGGCAACAACCTAACCTGCTCATTGTCTTCCTCCACCACCTCTGCTGAGCTATTAGGTCACGTGACTCTGGTTTGATTTGGAGTAGGATCTTGAACTTCATCATTATCCTCTCTGTTGTCCCACTCCTCTCCCTGAGAGTCACCCTCCTCCTCTTCCTGCCCTGAACACACAGTACAGTGCGGGTGCTATTCAGGTATCTCAATCTCATCATCACCAATACTCCCGGGGGTTAAAATCTGGTGACGAGGGTCTGGATTCTGCTCGGACCCTACTTTGTCCCTCCCCAGATCCAATTCAAAAAGGTTTTGGGCAGGTGTGGATGCTTTCCTCCTCTTGATTATATGAATCTACGGGAGCAGACCTCTTATGCCCATAGAATGGAATGTGTGAACATCTATGCAAAATCACCTATCTGTGTTTCCCCACAGTCAGTTGTGCAGTTGGAGAGTTGTGACATGGGAAGAAACATTGGTAAATGGGGCGCCCCTTCTGAGGACTGTACTGTGTGTGATGTTGAGGTTGGAGGAAGAAGAAGAGAGGCTATTTGATGCAGTGCTTGGAAAAGCTCTTTCTTGGCCTCTTGATGTTGAGGTTGGAGGAAGAAGAAGAGAGGCTATTTGATGCAGAGTAGGGAAAGCTCTTTCTTGGCCTCATCCACAAATCATATCTCTCTGCTGCCAAAGAAAGAGATTGGAGTAGCTCATCCAGCAACAGAAGTTGTCACTTAGCTTGGGATACGATGAGCCAGTATTTGGGCAGTACAGCTTTCAGTAACATTAGCAGTAGCATCTATCCCATGTACACCTCGAACACCAAACCTATTCCTTCTTGCACCTTGCTTATTCCCAATTCCACCACAGGGATTTCTCACTCATGTTTAATGCACACAGATTTGAAAAGCACTTGTTTAAGGCCCAATAAAAGGTTATTTGACAACAGACAGAGATTTGGTAATGGTTTTTGAGGCCAATAAAAGCCTGCTAGGGAAACCACAAATATTAGACAATGACTTGTTTGAAGCCAAAAAAAGCCTTTTTAGGGGAAACAGAAAGACTTGGCAATCATATGACAACAAAGAAAAGCCTTTTTGGGGAAGCACAAAGATTTTGGCAATCAATTGAGGCAAAAAAAAAGTATTTTGGTGGAAACAGAAAGATTTGGTATCACTTGTTTGAGACCCAAAAGAGCCTTTTACCTTTTAAGGGATCAACAAAAATTTGGCAATCACTTGTTTGAGGCTAAAAGAAAAGCCTTTTAGGGGAACCACAAATATCTGACAAAGACTAAAGATGAGCAAACTTTTCCCGAACATGTTTGCCAAATTCAAATTTGGCTCTAATGCAGCAGATTCTGTTAGAAATTGGAAACCCGAGCAATTTACCAAAAAATCGGCAAACGTGTCTTTGTTCAGGAAAGGAGTTTGAAATTAGGGATGAGCGAGTAGTGAAATATTCGGAATCGCTATACTTGTAATAAGTAGGTCCTAATACTCGGGTTCTCGTTATGAGTAGCGAGTCCAATGTGAGTCAATGGGAAAAGCAAGTACTTTCGCAGTGCATATATATACACTGTGAAAGTGAAATAAAAGTTAAAAGGTGTTGAAAATAAAAAAATATCATACTCGCGTATCTGATGGCTGACCCGGGACCCGAAAAGAACACATCCGATGGGCTGACGGGACCTTAAGTTTGATGGCCAATCAGACGTCACACACCACCTGATCACTACCGGCTATCTAATTGGTCATCAGACTTAAGGTCCTGGCAGCCCATCGGATGTGTTCTTTTCGGGTCCAGACACAGCGGTAGGATAGGTGAGTATGTTTTTTTTTTCTAACACCTTTTATTAACTTTTATTTCACTTTCACAGTGTATATAGATACAGTGTATATAGATACACTGTGAAAGTGAATGCACTACTCGCTTCCCTAATAAGTAATCACAAAGAAACTCGCGGAGTAGCGAGTAGCCCGAATACCGTACTATTCGACGAATACCGAATAGTTACGAGTATACTTGCTCATCACTATTTGAAATTTAAAATGGCCCTAAAACTTTCCCTAATTGCTTGGGACTAAAACGCTCCCCGGAAGACCCAGTGGCTTGGAACAACACATGACCATATGGTTAGGAGTGTTCCCAGCCATTGGGTCTACCATTTTTTTTCAACCTGTAGAGTTTTCTTACAGCATTA
Source organism: Allobates femoralis (assembly GCA_033576535.1). Classification (NCBI taxonomy): domain Eukaryota; kingdom Metazoa; phylum Chordata; class Amphibia; order Anura; family Aromobatidae; genus Allobates; species Allobates femoralis. The sequence goes on from JARQOC010000006.1 coordinate 129,116,797, forward strand.
ACATAATATTTTTTAAGCTTCCTGGAGTTTGCAGGTGTTTTTGACTCCTGCAGAGTGTAGTTTGGAAACAGTGCCAGATGTGGAGCAGTTGTTAAGTCCAGGAAATGTTCAATGTTTTTAAAACATCCGTTTAAGAAAGCTTAATTTTTTATGGAATATTTTTATTTTATTATTTATTTCTTTTATTACTGCTATTATTATTTTAATTATTATTCTTTTTTTGGAGAGCAAACCTTTATTATTGCAGAGGGTCAGTAGCATGCAAGACCATCTCTTCCACACTTATTTGGTAGCAATTCATATAAAACTAGCATATGGCCATTATATCACATACATGGTCTTATAGATCTGTTCACATTCCTGAAACTATAGATATTGCTTCTTGAAAACGTGCAATCACGTTATTTCATTTAATTCCATATGTTTAGAATACAGATTTTTGGCATGTATACAAGTGTGTAATATGTATTATTATTGAACTTGTCCTTGCATTTCTGCCCACTAGCCTTATTCAGCATTCCAGATGAATTGGTGTTGAGCTGAATAAA